>JANRMT010062814.1:10302956-10327844 GCA_026402145.1 Polypterus bichir lapradei | reverse complement strand
GATAGATAGATAGATAGATAGATAGATAGATAGATAGATAGATAGATAGATAGATAGATAGATGTGAAAGGCACTACTGCGGTGGGCTTGCGCCCTGCCCAGGGTTTGTTTCCTGCATTGTGCCCTGTGTTGGCTTGGATTGGCTCCAGCAGACCCCCATGACCCGGTGTTAGGATATAGCGGGTTGGATAATGGATGCATGGATGGATGAAAGGCACTATATAAGATAGATAGATAGATAGATAGATATGAAAGGCACTATATAATAGATAGATAGAAGTTTTATATAGTGCATTTCTTGTCTATTACAAAGTAACCTTCATTCTACCTCTAGCTCTCATTTATATAATGCTTTTAATATCCATGATTTAATCTGTTATGTATGTACTGTATATTGTGCCTTATTGTGTTTTATAGCACCTTTTATACCTGTCTTTGCCTATTTCATATGTCAACCTGTCTGCTGCATGTCCTGCTTTTCAGTAGTAACCTTTAAACTTGTGCTGATGTATCATCCTTGTGTAGTGTCTTTCATTTCATTTCTTTACCGTATGTAGTGCCTTTCATATTTCTTTATCAACTATATAGTGCCTTTTATATCTATCAATTTACTGCATATAGTTCCTTTCATATCTCTTAATCTATTATATAGTGCCTTTCATATGTATCAGTCTACTGTATATTGTGCATTTCACATCTGTCTATAATGTCCTTAATTTCTTTTGATCTTTATCTTGTATGAAGTGCCTGTTTGTATCTTTTGACTTATCTACTGTATAGTGCTTTTCACAACTGTATATTATGTAGTAACCTTCACACTTTCTGTTTAGCTTTATATTATGCAGTGCCTTTCCCATCACTCTGTCTACTATGGTGCTCTTCACAGCTCTAAATCCACTTACTGTATACAGTGCCTTTCCTATGTGTCTGTTATATAACAAGCTTCATCCTGCCCCAGCTCTCTGTTAAATATCGTGTGTAATATTTCTCTCATTGACTGTGTCTGCAGTATATTGTGACCTTCATTTCATCTTATTGGTGTGCTGTGTAGCACCTTTCATGTTTGTCTATCTGTTTGTACATTCCTTTGTCATCTATTGTGTTTAATATAGTGCTCTTCAGATCTATATTCCTATCTGCTCTATAAACTGCATTTCACATCTGTCTGTTTAATATAGTGCCTTTCATATCTGCTTCTTTTTCCATCTTTAATACACTTTTAATACATTTCATTAATGGTCTTTGTAAACTATCAATTTGGGAAAACACAGAAAAGCAAAATGAGTGGCAGCTTAAACTCCAGCGATGGCCTGTGTATGAAAGTTAAATAAAGACTCGGGCTAATTTTACTTTCTTTAAACTCACTCCCAGTGCGCTGGTATTGATAAAGTGTACAGAATGGCTGTGTAAATCCACGAAGCAATGATGTTGAGTTTTGCTTTTGATCGGTGCAGTCACGGTGGTCTCAGGTAGTGATTTTTATTTTTATTAGTATGTATTATGTTTTTCCTGGCGATTTTCAAACTCCAGGCTGTCATCTACTTGTAGTGACGTCCTCGCTAATGCGTCACTTGCTGTGTTCTTTATTTTCATTCCAGTGCATTCTTTCCTGAGGTCGGCCTTCAACACAGTAGCAATAGAAAAAGAGAAAATCAAGCAGCTGCTCTTAGAGCAGGAGCAGGCGGGCAGCAGCAACCAGCTGGCATCACTGCGGAGGTCTTTATCACAGGTAGGCCCGTGTCACCCTTGACGACATTGCATGAATTCCACTTTCATACATGCTGGATGGGTGCGTGTCCAGGTTGGTAGAATATTAAAACATAAGAACAATTTATTACTCAGTTATTTAATCATCAGTGTTAGCTTTGGCAAAGCCAGTAATGAATAACAAAAAAAGAAATAGTAAGATGCCCACCGAGGAACACCCAATGAATGTAGCAGATGCCCAACCAGAGATCTTTGTTTTACCTTCCAGTTGAGACATCAGAAATACGAAGAGATCTGTGCAGTTTATGAACGAGCTTCTTGAATCATCATCGTCTAAATTTCTTTCACTTTTATTGCTGTACTATGTAGAGGAGGTTATAACATGAAAATGCAGTCTCTCTTTTGCAGTTTCATTTTCAAAGTCTGCATGTGAAAATAAAATGACCCCATTTGCCATTTCATTTTCAGCCTGAACCACAATGAAGCTGCAAAAATGAAAAGTAAAACGCGTTTCCACTTTGCATTTTCATTTTCAAGTTCTCAACATGCAAATAGCGCCGGTCAGTGAGTGGGGCTGTGCACCTCGATTTCCCACAATTCTTTGTCATTCGTAGCCGCAGAGCCACTTCGATCGATAGAATACTTGTCACTTCGCCCGTGTCTCATTCACCTGAGTTGGTCTTTTCACCCCCGCACTGCAAGCTTCACAGTGAAACCGTCTCACAAAATCTGACGACCACGCATAATACTAGTTCTGAAATAATTAATGCGCAGTTTAATTACAATATTTACGGATCTCGGCGCCAACGGTGCAATATAATACTACAAAAATACCAAGCATCCCGTTTCCACTTCAGTGTAAATAACTGTAAACTATGATGTAATAAAGGCTCATTTCTGTCATGTTAAATATTGTAATTAAATTGCACATTAATTACTTTAGAACTACAATTATGTATGGTCTTCAGATTTAGTGAGGCGGTTTCGCTGTGAAGCTCGCAGTACGTGGGTGAAAACATCAAAATCAGGTGAACTAAACACAGCCGAAGTGACAAGTATTCTATAAATCAAAGTGACGGCTACGAAGGACAAAGAATTCTGGGAAATCGAGGTGCAAAGCCCCACCCACTGACCCACGCTTTTTGCATGTTGACAACTTGAAAATGAAAATGCAAAGTGGAAACACGTTTTACTTCTCATTTTTGCAGCTTCATTGTGGTTCAGGCTGAAAATGAAATTGCAAATGGGGTTTTTTCATTTTGATTTTTGCATGTAGACTTTGAAAATAAAATTGCAAAAGAGAGATTGCATTTTCAGTTCTATATTTGCAGAAAATACCTAACTATATACTATGAACGTGGTGTGAACTGAGAAACTGTCTGAGGCGTTGCAATATTTGGGGTGCCCACTTAGCTACAACACTGTTTAATAACAAGCTGTCCCACAAAGTAAGTCCGAGTCCTATAGTACACAAAACAAAGTAAAAGAAACTCGTGCCCCTTGCGCGTTTCACGCCAGTCTCACAGAGAGATCCACCACAATGTGTCAAAAGACGACCTCCAGCTCAGGGTTCTCTGTTTATTTTCGCCTGTTCCCAGATGGGGCTGTGCTTCTGATGCCTGGCAGGGGTTGTGTTAGGCACCATTTCCAGTTGCAGGAAACAAGATACACGGTGCTGCCGCTACCTCCACCCTCCCCCCGCCTAGTCATGGTAATTGTTTGGTTTACCTTAGAAATCTGGAAGATCCCTAAGCAAACCTATAGAAAATGGCACACAACTTATAAATTCTGATCTTTCAATGAATGTGGTTAAGATGGATAAGTTCTTAGCCAGTTATGAATTTCCTAGCATTTACACCATGGTGTTGATTTGCTCAAAGCTAGTACTGGGTAGACACACACATTCAGTTTCTGTGTGTGTGCGTGTGTATGTGAGAAAGATGCTGCTCTGAACTTTCATACTGGACTTAGGAAGAAATTTATAACATCTGAAGACTTCTCCTTCACAAAGTTTATTACTTTTCAATTACAGTGATACCAGTGCATAATACATTAGCTGGCTTTATCCTAACTATTAAGTTGCAGTTCATAGTTCTTTGAATTGAAGCAGATGTACTTAGGGTTTGGTGTAGGCCGTGCTTTGTTCCTTTCCTGGTCAGTTTTCTCCAACATGTACAAAGATCTTCAGCACATTTTTCTTTCTTTGTTCAGGAGCTTTTTTCCTTCGTCGTCTGGTTTCAGGCGATACTGCAGTTTTCTTTTCGAGGTTTTCATACAAGGTTCAAGGTTGCTTTGTTTAGTCCTGTTTACATAAGAAAACATGAAATTTGCATTCTCAGTTGCGTCTAATAACAAGACAGAAAGAAATGAAACAAAACAGAGACAAGACAGTTTGATGATGCTTATTTACATAAACATTGTTACAGGATACATATCAAAGCTTAATCATTGTCTCCGATATTCCTTATTAAAAAGTCGTATGGCACTGGGAAGAAAGGAATTTCTGGAGAGATTTGTGTGAGTTTTCAAAGCGACTATCGTTCCTGATTCACTGAAGTTAAGTTCTACATGTAATGGATGTCTGTCGTCAGTTGAGATCATTTCTAGTTTCTTTAGCAGTGTCCTCTGACACACACTTGCCAGATCATCTACATCAGTCCCAATACGTTTAGCTGCCTGCTTAATAATCTGCTAGAACTTTTTTCAATTTTGGTTAGTCAGGCCACTAAACCAGGCAATGAAACTGAAAGTGATAACAGACTGAATCAGACTGCGATAAACGGACAACATGAGGTCCTTGTCTACTTTAAATAGTTTGAGTTTACGGAGTAGAAATAAACGCTGATTGCATTTAGAGAATATTTTTTTTGTATTTGCACGCCAGTTAAGATTGTTATCTATGTTAGTTCCTAAGTACAGGGAGATTCACTCGAAAAAGGCCCCAAATATTCTGTAATAACTCTCGCTGGGACGAAGCAATCTGAACAAAACAACGTGCAATGTGATCCTCGGTATATGGAGCTTCGAATGAGCCGGGATGCACCTGCGTCAGAGCGATGAGATAGGCGCCGGACAGCCATCGTGACGTTTAGATAGATAGATAGATAGATAGAATGGAAAGGCATTATATGATAGATAGATAGATGTGAAAGGCACTATATAATAGATAGATAGATGAGACACTATATGATAGATAGATACTTTATTAATCCCCAAGGGGAAATTCACATACTCCAGCAGCAGAATACTGATTAATTAATTCATTAATTCTTTATTTATTTGTCACATACATAGTTATACAGGACAACATGCAGTGAAATGCATCTTTTTCGCATACCCCTTGGGGTCAGAGTGCAGGGCCAGCCATTGTACAGCACCCCTGGAGCAATTGAAGATTAAGGGCATTGCTCAAGGGCCCAGCAAAGTAGCATCTCTTTTGGCAGTGACAGGGATTTGATTTGGAACCTTCGGGATGCCAGTGCAAATCCTTAGCCTCAGGGCCACCGATAAAAACAATAGTAATTAAAGAGCAATAAAAAAAAAAAGCAGTGCAAGTTAAAAAATGCAAGGTGGAGAGTGCCAGGCAGGTATAACAGTCAGTAACTTTGTATAAAGTTAACGTTTACCCCCCCGGGTGAAATTGAAGAGTCGCATAGTGTGGGGTCTCCTCAGTCTGTCAGTGGAGCAGGCCGGTGACAGCAGTCTGTCGCTGAAGCTGCTCCTCTGTCTGGAGATGATCCTGTTCAGTGGATTCTCCATGATTGACAGGAGCCTGCTCAGCGCCCGTCGCTCTGCCATGGATGTCAAACTGTCCAGCTCCGTGCCTACAATAGAGCCTGCCTTCCTCACCAGTTTGTCCAGGCGTGAGGCCTCCCTCTTCTTTATGCTGCCTCCCCAGCACACCACCGCGTAGAAGAGGGTGCCAAATGTTTCACCAAATGTTCGAAGCATTTCATTGGAATAGTGGTGAGTGCCACTGGTCTGTAGTCATTCAGACAGCTTGGCGTGGAAACCTTAGAACCTGGGGTAATGACTGATTGTTTCCACAGCTTAGGTACAACACCACAGGTCAGAGACCAGTTAAAAAGCAAATGAGAAACCGTAGAGAGCTGCTTAAAGCAGGACTTTAAGAGCAGACCTGATATGCCATCTGGCCCCACTGCCCTGTTTGTTTTAACCCACTTCAGATAAACTGAACCCTATCAGAGCAGAATTCCTGGTGTTTTTAAATACAGACAGTGTCCTCGGGTGGCTAAAAAAGTTAAACCTGAAGGGTGGCTGGTGATCAGTCAGTTCCAGTCATCAGCAAGACAAACACACGGCTTTTAGGTGTGCTCTCTCTGCTTGTGCCTTTGCTTTACTTAGCAAGATTTGGATTAATGGCACCCTCATCCAACAACAACAACATTTATTTCTATAGCACATTTTCATACAAACAATGTCGCTCAAAGTGCTTTACATGATGAAGAAAGAGAAAAAAGACAAAATAAATAAGAACATGGAATTAGGGAACAGTAATTAATATAGAATTAAAGTAAGGTCCGATGGCCAGGGAGGACAGAAAAAACAAAAAAAAAAAACTCCAGACGGCTGGAGAAAAAATAAAATCTGCAGGGTGTGAGGAATAGACAGACAGACACCGAATGTCCCAAATATACACACGCTTTATTTCCTGAATATGACAAACAGCACCACAATGCCTTATCCGGCCAACTCAGTCTCTTTCACCTTTCTAACTCTTCGTCCACCTTCTCCTTCTCCTCAGGCTCCTGTCTTCTCCCTCCTGACTCTGGCCCCGAGTGAAGTGCGGTGGCCTCCTTTATACAGCACCCAGAAGTGCTCCAGGTTCTTCTTGATTAGCCTCTGGCAGCACTTCCGGATGTGGCAGAAGTGCTGTGTTCCGATTCGGCTCCTTTTCTGACAGCACTTTCTGTTGTGGCGGAAGTGCTGTCGACCACCGTTCTGGAGCTGTCCAGGCACCCCCTGGCGGTGGCCACGTCCTCACACCAGGTTGAGCATCCCAGCTCCATGACCTCCATGCAACCCAGGAAGGCTACCCTCTCACAATCTGGGAAAAATCCTATCCCTCTCCTAGTCCTTCCCATCTCCCGGCGTCCTGGTGGGGCAATGTCCCCGGACATCTGTCACAAGGGGTACCAGGCCATGAGATCACCCAATCCGCTCTAGGCATTCTACCTGACATAAATGACCTCAATCAGTCCTCATGGTATTCAGGGTTCTTATGGAAGAATTTGATGATGACGGTCATTTGGACTTCTGGCCTTTAATCCATCAATGTAGGGACATCACGGACATCCAACTCCCAATACAGACAAGCCTTTCACCCTTTCAGTCCTGCACTGTGTTGCCTTTCTGCTGAATAATTCAATGGCTGAAAGTCCTTAGTGTAGGTGTATCTGAGAGAGGATGTGCAGCGTTGTTCACAATGGCACTCATTCTCTGCTCCTCTGCTACCTCCAAGTAGTCCAGAGTGTGTCTCATAACTGAGATTGCACTGATTTGTTGAAGACATGAAGAATGTCACTTGTCACATTAAAGAAATGCAGCCTCATAAGGAAGAAGAGTCTGCTCTGCCCTTTCTTCTTTAGTTCCTCTGTATAATGAGGTCAGTCCAGCCTGTCATTGATGCGGACCACCTCTACTTCCACTCCTCAAATAGTGACCGGACATAAGAGGTTCTTTGGTGTGGCAAAGATCAATTAGCATTCCTTAGTTTTGCTGATGTTGAGTTGCAGGCAGATATCAAAGTTCCCCCCCTGACTCCTCTCCTCTGTCTCATCCCCCTTATCAATACCCCCTCCCATAAGTGCAGAATCATCTGAGAATTTCTACAAGTGACATGACCTGCTTATTATATTCATAGTCAGAGCTGTCCAGAGTGACAAGACATGGAGACAGGCCTGTTTCTTATGGTGCTCCAGTGTTGCTCACCTCCATATCAGAAACATGTTCCTTGAGCCTCCATTTGCTCAGACTGATATGGATCTCCTCGTAGCTCACTCAGTTCTGGAATTGCTCTTCTTGGGACTTTCTGTTATTCTGCTATGCTGTTTCTTCTCTAGTTCCTCTGTCCTAGAATACCAGGCGAGCCTGTTATTGATGTGGACTCTCCAAGTACTTGTGGAAGGGCACCACATCTACGTCCACTCCCTGAATGCTGACCAGAAATAGAGGCTCTTTGGTGTTATCAAAATCAATAAGTAGTTGGTTGGTTTTGCTGACACTGAGTAGCAGAAAGTTCTCCCCCGACTCCTCTCCTTTGTCTCATCCCCCTTATCAATACCCCCCTATATGTGCAGAATCATCTGAGAATTTCTACAAGTGACTTGACCTGATATTAAATTTCTAGTCAGAGGTGTACAGAGTGATGAGACATGGACACAGGCCTGTTCCTCATGGTGCTCTAGTGTTGCTGACACAGTCCTTTAGTCTTACAAATTGTGATCTGTGAGGCAGAGTGGTGGCTCTGACGCTAGGGACTTGCACTGGCGATCAGAAGGTTGCCGGTTTGAATCCCATAAATGCCAAAAGGGACTCTGCTCTGTTGGGCCCTTGAGCAAGGCCCTTAACCTGCAATTGCTGAACACTTTGAGTAGTGAGAAAAGTGCTACATAAATGCAAAGAATTATTCATTATTATTATCTGCCCAACACCAGGACACCACAGGCTCACCCACGTTCATATCTCTGAGTTTACCCCTTAACTGTAGAATTACCAGAGCCTATGAAAAAACTCGTAGATCCGTCCCATCTTAAATCACTTCGCACCTTTTTGTGAAAGTGTTTATTTGATATTTGGTCTTCAAGCTTCACACATTATACACTTCACGTCTACATTTTGTCATTTATTACTAAAACATGAAAACCTTTTCTGTTTTAACGATGTGTTTTCATAGATTGTTGTAGACATGGAACACACATGAAATACATTTCTTCCAAATAACAACATAGTATTTATAAAAAGTGTCATTTTGCTTGACTTCTCACTCTACAGTATACAACTCTAAGCAACTGACACACAGGTAAACAGACTTGAGCTGAGAAAACTGTGCGGGTTGGGGGGATGTGATAGCAGACTGCTTACTGCTTATCGACACATTTACAGGACAAAAGACGCTGATAGAGAGGTGTGAAGGGATTTAAGGTGCAACGGATCTACGAGTTTTTTCGTAGGTTCTGGTAATTCTAGTGTTAAAAGAGATGGCTGGATGGTTTTACAAGCACAATTCAACCAGCTTTGTCCAGGTGAGAAGAAGCCTCATGGAGCAGACAGATCATTGCATCCTACACTCCAGTCTTTGTCCGATAGGCAAACTGCAGTGGGTCCAGGTGGTCTACCACGAGAGGACTCACATAGTGCAGGACCAGTTTGAAAGAAGAAGAATTAACTGCTTGCAAGCTGCTTAGGGTTAATAGCTGACAAAGCCGTTTTGCTGTAATGGCAGGTTAGTCATACAGGCGTCTGTCATAAGACGGTGCAGTAAGCTGACCCAGGAAAATTTCCAGTGTCTTTAGAAATGCTTGTATTTGACACTGGAAAGATGACTTTTCCTTCTTTAGGGTCTATCTGACAAGTGAAAAAAAAAATAAGAACAGATGGCCCATTAGCGTAATAAAATAAAATGCTTAATTAAATATTATGTTTTTTGTTATAAATAAGGGGGGGGAGAAATTCTAAGAATCCAGGTACTCATCTGTGGCTGAATAAAAATCGAATTGATTGAACTTGCCCTGTCTTCCTCGGGGGGGTTTTCTTCCACACCAGCCTCTCAAAGGTCTTCATGATGCAAGACGTAAGTGGCGCTTGTCAGTAGTCATTAGATGAGGAGGCGTCTGCCTTCTTTGGAATAGAGTAAGAGAAGCCGGTTTTATGAGAACAAACTTGACAAGAGGGAGTTATTTAAGGGGTAAGACGCACCCTGACAGAGACGCCTTCAAAGACTGAAGATATAAAACGGGACAGGAGGTGAGAAGGGTGCCTTGAAAATAAAGACAGAGTATAAGAAGCATAAAGCATTAGGGGAAGGCACTGGACAGAGGGAGTGCCAGTGAAAAGAGGTTCTGACACACAAGGACACCTAGGAAAGACGCTGAAGGTAAACGTAGGGCAACAAATATCACATTTTTTAAATTTTTTCTATTGACAGGTAACTTGACTAGTAAATAGTTAAAACATCAAAAGCAATGTCACCGTCCCATTGTTCTGTGACACCATGTAGTTACTTACAGGACAGTGCAGTAGGGTGCAGAATTTGGATGGATGCATTAAAGGAAGTTCACTTGGCTGGCCGTCTCAAGCGGAATGTGGGCGTGACTCAGTGTGTGTGTGTGGGGTGTGGCTTGACTGGGTGGGTGTGCCTTGATGGAGAGGTATTCTTCCATTCGTGAAGGTCTGCTGTATTTAGTCTTTGCCTCCGTCTGTTCCACAGGCACTCAAGCAGAATGCTGAGCTGAGAACACGCCTTAACCGCATCCACAATGAGTCGACCCTCTCAGAACAGGTCGTCAGCGTGAACATCATCCCCAGCCCCGATGAGGTAAGTGAACATCGACTAACGGCGACCTCATCAGCCCACCATGTGATTGTGAAGGAGAGGCCTGTGCTTACAGATGTTGGATCTGCTCACCTCAGAGAGTTTTGGGTTCCCTTGGTGTTGTGTGGGTTGACAAACCCCTAGCCCACTGATACCCTTTGAGTCTTTTTGTTTATTTTAGTTCTCGTGTTCTTCAGACTCACTTTTTTTTTTTTTCTTCACCAATTATGGCTATTGGGGCTCAATGGTCTAACATGGCCGAAAATGAAAATTAAGGGAGTGAATGGACACAACCCAAGACACTACATCCATGAAACACTACCTGCCTATTGTGCCACTCCAATAGAAAGATAACTACTTTGGTACAATGCAGAGAAAATTATTTTTGCCTTTAGAGTGGTGAGCTCTGCTCCCTCGCCACTCTAATGCTGTGGGTTTGAATTCCATGTCTGGTCCTTGTCTTGGTGGAGTTTGCACTTTCTCCCCATGGCTGCACGTGTTTTCCTCTCACAAGCCCAAAAGACAAGCAGGTTAGGTTAAACGGTGATATTCATCATTTCACTCATGTTTAGATATTTTTTTCCCCATCGTTTCTGGTGCTTTAAACTGAATGTATACATCGTGTTGGGAGTTTCTGAGATCCCTAAAATTCAATGGATGTGAGCACCACAAGGAGAGTAGCCCTGTCTCCATTTCTCTTCTTGTCACTCTGTATACCTCAGACAATAAATAGATCAGCCGGTCAGGCCACTTGTAGAAGTTCTCAGATGATTCTGCACTCATGGGGTGTACTGATAAAGGGGATCAATCAGTCAATCAATCAATCAAATGTATTTATAAAGCACATTTGAAAACAACAGAAGTTGTACCAAAGGACCTGACACCGTCGACCATGAGATATTGCTGTTGCAGCTTGAACATCTTGTTGGTCTTAAAGGGGCCGCTCTTAACTGGTTCAGGTCATATCCAACTGGTAGACACTTTTCAGTGACGTTAAATTCCTCTTTTTCGTCTACTGCTCCTCTTAAATGTGGTGTTCCTCAGGGATCCATTTTAGGTTCTATCTTATTCTCTAGATACCTTCACCCTATTGGAGCCATTTTTAGGAAATGTAACATTTCTTTTCACTGCTATGCTGATGATACTCAGGTTTATATTCCCGTCTGCAACTCTACAGTAAATCAACTGCGCAACTGTCTTTGTGAACTAAGATCCTGGATGGCTAATAATTTTCTTGATCTGAATCAAAATAAAACGTAGGTGCTTATAGTGGGTCCATCAGCTAAAGCCCACATTGGTCTTGGACTTCTCAGCTCTTTCTCTGTCTATTGCAAACCCCAAGTCCACAATCTTGGTGTTATCTTTGACAGTAACCTCTCTTTTGAGAAACACGTTAATTCTGTAGTCAAGAGTTGCTTTTTCTCTTCATCTTTTAGGTAAGACCAAGCCTTTTTTATCTTCTAGGGATCTTGAGAAAGCTACTCCTGCTTTTATCTTCTCACGTCTTGAGTACTGCAACTCGCTGTATTCTAGGATTAGCAAATCTCTGATACGCAGGTTACAGTTGGTCCAGAATGCTGCCGCTCGCTTTCTGGTTGGGGCAAGAAAGTCTGATTCCGTTTCTCCAATATTAGCTTCTTTACACTGGCTGCCTGTCAGTTTTCAAATTGATTTTAAAATCTTGTTGCTAGTTTTTAAATCTTTACATGGGCTCTCTCCTGCCTATTTATCTGAATTGTGTGCTTTACACCAGCCATCTAGAGTGCTTAGATCTTCTGGTCAGTTGTCTCTTGTTGTCCCTCGTACCAAGTGTCAAACTAAGGGGGACAGACAGGACTTGTGCTGCTGCTGCTCCTCACCTGTGGAACTCTTCACCTCGTCACATAAAAGAGTCGTCGACAATTCAAAACGAGATTAAAGACTCATTTCTATTCACTTGCATTCCGTGACCTGCAGTAACACTGATGGTTTCCTCTTTGTGATTATGTAACATTACTTCTGTTTATTATTTATTTTATTTATGTTCATTTATTTTATTTCTTTTTATGTTATTCATGTTAATTGTATGTTTTTCTTTTATTCTATTATTGTAAAGCACTTTGGCCACAGCATTCCTATGTTGTTTTAAATGTGCTATATAAATAAATATGACATTGACAAAGTGCTGTGCAAAGAAACATGTAAGGCTACCATAAAAATGATCCGTTTAATATAATAAAACAGTTAGCAAAAACTATTGACAATCTATCTTCCCTCTCCCGATGACCTCTCCCACCATAAAAGGCGGAGGAGAAAAAGTGGGTTTTTAACTGAGTCTTAAAAATCTCAATAGACGAAGAGAGAAGATCTGATATGGAGTGGCAGATTGTTCCAAAGAGAGAAAAGAGATGAAGGAGAAGAGTCAGGTGGAGAACTTTGAGAATCGTCAGTAACTCCACATCAGCAAAACCGAGGAACTGCTTATGGACTTTCATCACACCAAAGAGCCTCTACACCCGAGCACTATTCAGGAGGGGATACAGAGATGGTGCATTCTTAGAATTACTTGAGGTCCACATTACTGACAGGTTGGTTTGGTCTTGTAATACAGAGGAACTCGAGGAAGACTGCATTCTTTAAATATGGGAAGTGACACCCTTCACATGTTCTACAACTCTGTGATGGCCTGTGTGGTATGCTGGGCTGGTGACGTCACTTCAAAAGAGGCCCATCGAATCAACAAGCTAATTAAAAAGGATAGCCACAGGTATAGGATACACTCTGGACCCTCTGTACGTCATAGAGAAGGAGAGAATGAAGACAAAACTGAGTGGCATAATGAACAACACTACACATCCTCTCTCAGACAGACCAACACTGAGGTCTATCAACCAACAATTTATTCAGTGGTAGTGTGTCAAGAAACGTTACTGTGATGGTGCAGGCTTTCCTGATAGGTTGGTTCAGGCAATGTATTTCTTTTGAGCTCAGGTTGCTTCCCCAGGAGAGCACAGCGCAGAATACCACACTGGCTACTATGGACCGGTAGAACATTTCCAGCAGTTTGCTGCACACATCGAAAGACCTGAGTCTCCTTAGGAAGTGCAGTCTGCCCTGGTCCTTCTTGTGTTGTCAGACCAGTCTGGTTTGCTGTTTATGTGGACCCCCAGGTTACTTGTTGCTCTGCACCACTTCCACATTCAGTCCCCCAGCTTTTGTTGAAGCAGGCTGACACAGCAGGGGCGCCCTCAGCCCCAATGCATACACTCGGGAGACAGCAGAATTAAGTTTTATTGTATGGCACGCATGCAATGAGCCTCCAGAAATGAGCACCTTTGTCTTTTCTTACAACTCTTATCATTTCAGTCATTATTCTTCCTCATCTGACTTCTAGCATTCCATTGCTCAAGTCTTGCCCCCAATAATTCTTAGTTACCACTAGAATCCCTGAAGCCTATGAAAAAACTTCTAATCCCAGCCCACCTTCAATCCCTTCACACCTCTCCATCAGCGTATTTTGTTTTGTTAATGCGTCGATCAGCACAAGCAGCCTGCTGTCCCATCGCTTGCCTTGACAGAGCTCAACTCTCCCAGCTCAAGCCAAGTCTCCTTATCTGTGTGTGAGGTGAGGTGCTTGGAGTTGTATCGGCTACTTAATACATTATCTCGTTATTTGGAATACATGCATTTCATGTGTGTTCCGTGTCTACAAAGATCTGGGTAAGTGTAGGATGAAAGGAAACAAATGCGAGAAATGCTGAACACATACCTAAAGCAGAAACTATTTTCATGTTATACTAATAATGACGAGAAGTGTATAATATGTGAAGACTTTAGTCCAAATATCAAATTAACACATGCACTTTTATTCAAGAATATAACCAAAGTAAAAAAAAAAAAAAAACATTCAATTTACACGTGGCAGTCAAACGTCAATCGACAGAAAGCTAATACGTATTCCTGGATGGTGCAGAGATAAGAACTGCTGTCTAACAACTAAAAGGTTGCCGGTTCGAGTCTCAGCGCTTTGCATTTTGAGTAGTGAGCTGCTATTATTATTATTAATATAATACTAGGGAGCTTTGCCCCCTGCTCGCTGCGCTCGCCATCCCCCCTGCCCACGCTACGCACTAGCCTCCTTACGGTTCTGTCACTCGCGTATGGGGATGCGGATGTACAATTTAACCATATTTCTATTTTCATGGGAATTGTTACATTTGCATCAACTCGACGTATAACTGCCCGTGAGTGAAGTTTGTTTCTTTCTCTCTAATAAATAAACTGACTTTTTCGAATGTTTGTTCCTGTGATTTGTTAATTGTCATAGCAAAAGCTATTCTAACAGGAAACTGTAAACGTTTTAATACGAATGGCATATCCTTTGGTGTCTAATGTTATCCCCTGAAGACGTACTACATTACCTTTCTTGGATACATCCTTCTTTCTACAGTAATTTGTGCCGTGGAAGACTGGACGGTGTTAACGGTTGTAGATATTCTTCGGGATATTGTAAGTTGATGTTCGCGGGACTTGAAAAAATCTCTCTTCCAAAAAGACTTGTCACGTCGAAGAATTTTTTTATAAAATAGAGAGATAAAAATATACATTTGATTTGAGTCTGTAACACCCAGTGTAAATTTCGGCTACTTGTAAAAGTTAGCGCTTTTTGTTTTATTATTCAGTTTTATTCTCTCAGTGACGTTCACGTGGTACAACGAACTTTCCTCTCCCTCTCTGAGCTGATGCCGTTTATCTTCATTCACTGTGGATGATACCTGCTAAGAACTATTTGTTGTACTGGCAATCAAAGATACGATGTCCTGTGACCGCTATCAGGCATGACAAAGGCAGGACCATAACAACAGACAGCTTCTTGGCATCGCTTTCGCCAGCTAATAGACTGCTGCACCGCAACACAACTCTGCTTGGCATGATAAAGTAAAATGGGACTTCCACCTGCCGCTAAAGTCACTTCAGTATGCAAGCAATTCGCCACGCTAGTGTTTAGAGCTGGCAGTGCCATGTTGCCGGTGTAGCTTGCTGCTTGTACTGATCGACTCATTTACAAAACAAAAGACGCTGATGGTAGAGGTGTGAAGGAATTTAAGGTGGGCCAGGATTACGAGTTTTTTCATAGGCTTGAGGGATTCTAGTGTTAAGGGGGTGTCAAACCCCACTCTCTTCATCTTCTCTGTCTGATAAGGGCTATCGTCCCCCCCTACTATCTCAGCTTGCTTGCTACATTGATTTACAACCAAAGAGTTCACATCTAAGCGAGGGGCCCGTCCTTCTCCATCACTCCTGCACGTCTAAGCTTTGGCTTAATAAACTCTTGGTGGTTTCTGGCTCATACAGAACAATAAAAAATATGTAGGCATAAGTATTTTTAATCCTAACTCTTGCATCTTTAATGCTTAGTAAGACATAACGTCTACTTTTCTCAGATGCTAATAATGCGTAGAGATTTAACAATTTTAAGAATACAATTTTCTGTACTTTCCGCACATATCTAAAGACCCGAGTCTCCTCAGCCCTGACTGTCCTTGTGTTGTCACTCCGGTCAGGTTTGCTGTGTATGTGGACCCCCAGGTACTTGTAGTTTTGCACCAATTCCACATCCTCCCCCTGAATGGGGACTGGACCCAGAGGCTCATTGGCACGCCGGACATCCGTCACCAACTCGTTTGTTTTACTAACGTTGAGTTGCACCACAAGACGAAGTCCTCCAGAACTTTCTCCTACTCTGACTCGTCCCCATTATTAAGCAGCCTATGATGGACAAGTTATCTAAAAATGTCTGATATTGTGCTGGAACTCCATCGTGTCGAAGTGAACAGGAAGGGAGGCAGGACAGGACAGGACAGTTCTCTGGGGTGCTCCAGTATCACACCCCACCATTTTGGACACTTAGCCCCTCAGCCTCACACACTGTTGTCTGCTGGTCAGGTAGTCCGTGGTGTTGTCGTGGGCGTCTGTCACGTAGAGGTTGGATGTTGCTCTTTACTGAGTGCGGGTGCAGAGCATGGACCATTAATGACAGCCACCATCCTTGCCCATCGCTCTGCATCCTCATCACTTCCAGTCCCTGTGTGTCTCTCTCTTTTCCAGCCCAGCGATCAAATCCATGTCAGCATCCCCCTGACACAGCAGGTCTCCAATGAGAGCAGGCTCTCCATGTCGGAATCCGTTTCGGAATTCTTTGATGCACAGGAAGTGCTTTTGTCAGCAAGTTCATCTGAGAATGAGGTAAGTACCTTAGTGGGGAGGGGGCTCTGTGTGTGTGTGTGTGTGTGTGTGTGTGTGTGTGTATTGCTGAGCGGCTGGGAATTCAGATAAAGTGTTATTGATCTCTCACTTGTGTTTTTGACGAGTGAAGAATTAATGAGACACACGTGAGCAGGCGAGATAAGGCAGACAGGGAAGGCAGCGTCTGAGTGTAATTAAACACATGTGGCGGTGGTCTGCCTTGCTGGCAACTGATTCTTTGAGTTCTCCCAGCATTAGTCACCGATTTGGACTACTGGGACCATGAACAGCTGATTGCTAATGATCGCCTCCTGCCAAAACCTGGCATTTTGTTGGCACAGGCTGGCGAGGACTAGCCCTTTGATCAGTGCAGAATTTGCCCTTTCAAAACAAGAGGATCCTCATCAAGCCAGACCCCGAAGGTGAGTAGTGCTGCGTCCCCATCCTGCCACCTTTTTGGGCACGAAACTTGATATTAGAATTTGACAAATGAGAGGAGACCCTTCAGTCCATCAAACCCATCTATTTCGCTAATAGCTCAGCTGTCCCAACATCTCATCCGGATTCTTCTTAAAGGTTATCAAGGTTTCTGCTTCAACTCCACGTCTCTGTAGTATCTTCCAGATTCCCGTGACTCTTTGCATAAAGAAGAGCTTCCGGGCATCAGTCTTAACTGCACGTCCCTTTAATGCCCACTGATGTCCTCGAGGACGTGATTCACCCTTAAGATGAAAGAATGTTGCTGGATCTACTTGAGCGATGCCTTTGAGGATTTGGAAGACCTGGGTGAGGTCCCAATGTGGTCCCCTCTGCCCGAGACGAAACATTGAACAGTACCAATTAATATACAGTTAGGTCCATAAATATTTGGACAGAGACAACTTTTTTCTCATTTTGGTTCTGTACGTTACCACAATGAATTTGAAATGAAACAACTCAGATGCAGTCGAAGTGCAGACTTTCAGCTTTAATTCAGTGGATTGAACAAAACAATTGCATAAAAATGTGAGGCAACTAAAGGATTTTTGAACACAATCCCTTTATTTCAGGGGCTCAAAAGTAATTGAACAAATTAAATAACTGGAAATAAAATGTTCATTTCTAATACTTGGTTGAAAACCCTTTGCTGGCAATGCCAGCCTGAAGTCTTGAACTCCTGGACATCACCAGATGCTGGGTTTCCTCCTTTTTAATGCTCTGCCAGGCCTTTACTGCAGCGGCTTCACTTTCAGTTGCTGTTTGTTTGTGGGCCTTTCTGTCCGAAGTTTAGTCTTCAACAAGTGAAATGCCTGATCAATTGGGTTAAGATCAGGTGACTGACTTGGCCATTCAAGAATTTTCCACTTCTTTGCTTTAATAAACTCCTGGGTTGCTTTGGCTGTATGTTTTGGGTCATTGTCCATCTGTATCATGAAACGCCGCCCAATCAATTTGACTGCATTTAGCTGGATTTGAGCAGACAGCATGTCTCTGAACACCTCAGAGTTCATTCGGCTGCTTCTGTCCTGTGTCACCTCATCAATAAACACTAGTGTCCCAGTGCCACTGGCGGCCATCACACTGCCTGACTCCCCCGTGTTTTACCGATGATGTGGTATGCTTTGGATAATGAGCTGTTCCACGCCTTCTCCATACTTTTCTCCTGCCATCATTCTGGTAGAGGTTGATCTTGGTTTCATCTGTCCAAAGAATGTTTTTCCAGAACTGTGCTGGCTTTTTTAGATGTTCTTTAGCAAATTCCAATCTAGCCTTTCTATTCTTGAGGCTTATGAGTGGCTGGCACCTTGCAGTGCACCCTCTGGATTTACTTTCATGCAGTCTTCTCTTTATGGTAGACTTGGATATCGATACGCCGACCAAGCCCTGGAGAGTGTTGTTTACTTGGTTGGCTGTTGTGAAGGGGTTTCTCTTCACCATGGAAATGATTCTGTGATCATCCACCACTGTTGTCTTCCGTGGACGTCCAGGTCTTTCTGCATTGCTGAGTTCACCAGTGCTTGCTTTCTTTCTCAGGATGTACCAAACTGTAAATTTTGCCACTCGTAATATTGTAGCAATTTCTCGGATGGGTTTGTTCTGTTTTTGCAGCTTAAGGATGACTTCTGTCACCTGCATGGAGAGCTCCTTTGACCGCATGTTGTCTGTTCACAGCAAAATCTTCCACATGCAAGCACCACACCTCAAATCAACTCCAGGCCTTTCATCTTCTTAATTGATAAGACATAATGACGGACTTGAACACACCTGCCCATGAAATAGCCTTTCAGTCAATTGTTCAATTACTTTTGAGCCCCTGAAATGAAGGGATTGTGTTAAAAAAATGCTTTAGTTGACTTACATTTTTATGCAATCGTTTTGTTTAACCCACTGAATTAAAGCTGAACGTCTACACTTCAACTGCATCTGAGTTGTTTCATTTAAAATTCATTGTGGTAATGTACAGAACCAAAATGAGAAAAAAGTTGTCTCTGTCCAAATATTTATGAACCTAACTGTATTTGGCCCTTTGTGACGTCCTCTCCATCTGTGTGAATGGTTCTGTTAAGCATAAAGACTCGTTAATTGATTTGTCCGACATGCTGAGACTTTTTCATTTTTTTTTGCCATAACGTTTTATGAAATAAAGACCTGCTTCACCTGGGCTTGACATCTGTACATGTAATAGTGATGCCAAATGCCTGTCACTCTCAGAACTCCAAATAGGGGACTCATTGTCACCAGCACTAATAAACATGAAGGTCTCCTCGCAAAACCCTATTTGGGCTTTATGCCACTTACCAACCAAACAATGTCTTACTTTGTCCGTAGTTGTTCTTCCTGTTGAGCTGCAACATCCTTAGCCTCGAAAACCCTGCAAAGACGAGCAAATGGCGGCTCTCCTTGCACCTGGTGATCTAATATTGACTTTTTTTATGTCATTTGCTCAAGATCAGGGTTTCTTAAACTATGGTGGTGGCTGGTGGGCCGGGAGTCACTGCTGTATTCAATGTGAACGGGTCACGTTGGGTTGGTGAAGTGAGTCACTCTGGGTTGGTTAAACAATCGATGATCTTCCTCGATCCTCCCCAGTCTCGCTTTGATGATCGGCAGGATATTCACTGACAATTCTCCAAGGGGGACTCTTAAGGGCCGGTTTATATTCCACGATCTAAATGCTTATGTGCATGCATCATGGCTGCCAGGCGTTCCCAGCGTTCTTTTTATGGGTCTTCTGAGCACGTCGTCAGAAATTAACGTGACACGTACACAAGTTGCAGTACCAGCAAAAATATGGCTCCCGTCTGAGTGAATTTAAAGTTTTGGTACACGATGCCAGCATCGTTGCTTACTATCAACATGTCATGGCAAGCCGCATTGCAGCTCCAACAGAATAAATCTGCGGGCTACGATGTTTGACAAATGGCTCATTGCGATGAAGCAAATCGTCAGACTTAAAGACATTCGCACGTCAGCATTTGTGGTGCTTTTTTTCACCCATTTTCTCACATAGACAATGCAAGCGTCGCATATTCCCTATCGTAATCACACGATACGTTTATAAGTCTCCCATACCACCTTCAGGGTCGCCTGTTACCAACCGCATCAGAATGCAAAGAATTTTTATCTTTAACATCTTTCTTCCTTCAACTCCCAACACAATGAAACTGGACATTGTTTTCTCACCGTGATGAACTCTCGCACTGCCACCTGGTGGAATCCTCCTTGTGCCACTTCCGCTTTAACATCATTATTATTTAATTTAATTCAAAAATCTCAAGACATATTCGATGAAGACAATTTTACAAATAACCATCACCATATATGCTAGATATTACCAGCTTTTATTCACCAGTACATTGTAACTAAATACAGTGAACCTGAGTAATCAAGGGGGCCCTGCCCCCTTTGGTTCAGTGAATAAAAGGTAAGTAACCAAAGTGCAAAAATGAACAAGTAGCTAAAACTCACCACGTCATTTTCTAACCAGCTTAATCCAGACTTGTGTTACATGGGTTTAGGGGCTGGAGCCTATTCCAGTTAGCATAGGGTGCAAGGAAGGAAGAAACCGTGGACAGAGCAGAGCGGCAGTCCTCCGCAGGGCAATCGCACACAGCAAACACACACACGGGCTGATTTAGCATTGCCAATTCATCCAACCAGCATGTCTTTGGACAACTGGAAGAAACCAATGCAATGGCAGTGATAAAGAGTTAGGGTGTTAGCCTGGTTCACCCTTTATAATTGATTTTTAAGAATCAACAAAAAACAACACACAAATATTGCAGAGTTGTCTTTGCAGACGCAACTTCAAAACAGAATTGCCTCAAGATGTCGGAGCTTCCAGTCTTGGGCCCTTCTGACAAGAACGGAGTCACTGGAAGTGACGTCAGAGGTGTTCTAGCTGTCAATCATCCGGTCTGCAGTGGGGGGAACATAGAAAGGCATCAGGATACAGCGCCAACCCTTGGAGCGGCGGTAGAACTGCAGTCATTAGAACACTTCAGCTGTCTCCTATGCGCACACACGTGACACACAGGGAGAACGTGCAAACTCCACGCAGGGAGGACCATTGATATGAACCCTGATCTCCTTACTGCAAGGCAGCAGCACCACCATGCCACCAAATAGCCAAAAGTAATTATCTACTGTAAATTCAGAACATTAGAACAATCTGGACGGGTGTCTGAATGGGTCCCGAACCCTGGGATGATACCATTTTGCAGGTTGGGATAGCATACAACTTTGAATCGGAGCCTCCACCAATCTGTCTGCTACATTGACCTCCCGGCTGGTTAAAGGAATGAGGCTAATCTCGTCTGGGACGCCAGTCCATGCACGCTGTCCTTTACAACCAGCCATGTCAGGCAGCATGTTATCAGTTGTCAGAAACAGGGGGTGAGTATGACTGTGCTGGCAGGTGGGCACTCATTTGCTAAATTATATAGAAAAGTCACAAGAACAAGGATAACAATCCCGGTGTAACTGTTGTCAGGGGTTTATGGGGGTCAGTGTTCCGTTCGTACCTTTCGTTTCTTTAAATAGTCAAAAATCAGTCTGAAGGGGACATGTAAACTTTTGGTCTGCCTTGGAAGGAGTACTTGTCTTGAAGGCCCAATGAGAGCCCAAATAACGAGGTGGAGCCGGCCATGGCTGAAAAAGGAAAATACGCCACCTAGAGGAAGCCATTAGAAGGTCCATTTCTATTGAAGGAAAAGGGGATACAATTGAAGTGAGGGTCCCTTTTCTTTCCATGATGGACTTGGGAGAAGGCCTGGTGGTCCTGTGAGAAGTGACACTGAACTTAAGGTGTGACTCCGAGAAACTTCCAGACTACTAAGGGAAAAATGTGTCAACGGTGTACGGACATTTCAAGGAGCTTTTTTACCGTTACTCAATTGCATAATTTGTATTAGTGCATTAGCGGCTTATTTCTGGAGTGTTTTGTACAGTAATTCGTGCATTTAGGGGCGCGCTGCAGTGCGGGGTTTCCTAAATATTTGATTTATTGGTTATGTGAACATTCCATATTCATAATCCCAATTTTCTTTCTATTTATTGATCTTCTATTGGTGTGTTCTGTATTTGTTGTGTGGCTTGTATGACAGTAGTGTTGGTCCGTCTCTTGGCCTCCAGTTCATTTATGCCTTTTCGAGCAGTGCGTATTATAAACGTGACATCTCAGGAGCAGGAAAAGCGTCTCGACAAGTGTTACGACGGAACAAAATAATCAAATGTTTATATCAGTGCCAACATGCCCAGGATGAAGCGTATTCCCTTGATTGAAAACGCTCACCAATTAATGTCTCTCTTTGTTGCAGGCGTCAGATGACGAGTCCTACGTGAGCGATGTCAGTGACAACATTTCAGAGGACAACGCCAGTGTGGCTGACAGCATTTCCAGGCAAAGTATGCATTTCCTTTTCTGGCTAGAATTACCGTTAGAATGGAGTTTTACCAAACGGTGAAGACTGGGGGCCGAGGGGCAAGCAGTGGTGTTCAGATGTGATAGATAGATATGAAAGGCACTATATAGATTGATAGATAGATGTGAAAGGTGCTATATAATAGATAGATAGATATGAAAGGCACTATATAGATAGATAGATGTGAAAGGCACTAGATAGATAGACAGATAGATAGATAGATATGAAAGGCACTATTTAATAGATAGATAGATACTTTATTAATGCCAAGGGGAAATTCACATACTCCAGCAGCAGCATACTCATAAAAAACAATATTAAATTACAGAGTGATAACAATGCAGGTATAACGGACAATAACTTTGTATAATGTTAACGTTTACCCCCCCAGGTGGAATCGAAGAGTCGCATAGTGTGGGGTCTCCTCAGTCTGTCAGTGGAGCAGGATGGTGACAGAAGTCTGTCGCTGAAGCTGCTCCTCTGTCTGTCTGGATATGATCCTGTTCAGTGGATTCTCCATGATTGACAGGAGCCTGCTCAGCGCCCGTCGCTCTGCCACGGATGTCAAACTGTCCAGCTCAGTGCCTACAATAGAGCCTACCTTCCTTACCAGTTTGTCCAGGCGTGAGGCGTCCCTCTTCTTTATGCTGCCTCCCCAGCACACCACCGCGTAGAAGAGGGCACTCACCACAACTGTCCGTCCCGACGGCTCTGCCGACGTAGTAGTGAAACAGGACAGTGAAGAGGGCCCTGCCTGGCTCCCCATTCCTGATGTGATGCTTCCTCCTCCCCTTGGCCTGTAGCCTCTGCCTTGAATTACTGTGAATATATCCCTCCTGCAAGAGAACTATGATACTGAGCGCAATGGGAGAAGTCGCAAATTCAACCAGAATGTTCAAGCAAATTATAGCAAAACCCCAATCTAAATCCGTTAAGAAGTTCTCTCATTCGCTACCTAAGCGGAGGTAAGATACGACCCGAGGCTGGCACGTGAGTGAGGAGGGCCCCACCCCCTTGCCCTCGGCCCGCTGAATCTCTCTCGGATTCGCGCAAATAAATCGATGCTTCAAGTGAACTATGATTCTTAGTGCAATGAGAGAAGTCGCAAAATCAACTGCAATGTTCAAGCAAATTATAGAAAAAAACCCGATCTAAATCCGTTAAGTAGTCCTCTCGTGAAAAGCGGACAGACAGACATACAGACGATGGATTTTATATATAGAGAGATTTGTAATGAAAGTTTGGATTGTGACGGGGAAAACGTGTGGGAGGCAACGGCTCTTTGCTTTTGAATGAAGTATTGTGCGCTAAACCAAAGACTCTGTTTGGTGCTGTCTCCTTCCCCACTCCCCCCTTTGTCCCCCACAGTTCTCTTCCTTTCTGCTATGTCCCCCTCTCGAGTAGTTTGCTGTAAGTCATAGATGCGAGCTTCGATAACTTTGCGGAGATTGCTGCTGCCCAATTTTTTTGCTTATCCAGCACACATCACGGTCATAAATTTTGAGTAACAAGAATCTCACCCCAGTGGTTTGCAAGTCATCATGTAACAGACGGGCGTAGCCTTTAGTGTTTTATAGATGTTTGCTTGCTTGCTTTCCATTTTTTCCTTTCCCCAGGTTGTTAGGACTGCAGCTGCGCCTCACCCCGTTACCGTCTTTCTAGTCATGTTTCATATTTTCCCCGATCCGTGACTACCGTTCTACTTCTGTTATGTTTTTTGTATTTGTGATTTTGTCCTGATCCCTCATGTCCCCCATTGTTCTGATTTCTTTGGGGCCACCAGATCAGCTCTCTCAGGCGCAGCAGTCACTTGAGAGGATAATAAAAGACCACAGTTTTCATAACCTTGATGGTTTTTGTTGCCCTCTGTTATCTTTCCATTTTATTTAGCATCACTTTTTTGAGATTATTATTCATTGGTTCATTTGTTTATTATTTCTTTTTTAAGGAGTTTCCTTTTCCTTGCATGAGTGCGTTTCTGGAATTGTCTTTATTTAATTAGGTTTCCAAGGACGTTATTGTGGCTTGTAGAGAGTACGGTGAAATTTGTACTTGCGTATGTTAATCAACGTGCAACACGTTTCTACTCTCTAGCACCACCATCAGTAAGTGTAACAGCCTTACCCATGAATCGTGGTCGTGTAATGTGGCGTAACCAGCGACTCAGTCCAACGAGTCTGTGACTCATCCCACACAAGATCAAACAGGTTAGATTTTAACTTTAGGTGGTTTTATCTACGAGTAACTTCACCTCCAGAGATAAGGATGAAATCAAGTGTGTGCATTCGGAGATGAAGAAGCAGCCCCATGAGGAGAAAGTCTACTACAGAGATAAACCTGAGCACAAGTTACAACAAAACGACATGAAGGAAGTGTGGAATAGGATGAGGACTATCACTGGCTACAAGCAGGCTGTTAAACATGCAGAAAAAGGGGATAGATAGATAGATAGATAGATAGATAGATAGATAGATAGATAGATAGATAGATAGATAGATA
>JANRMT010062814.1:10248715-10294611 GCA_026402145.1 Polypterus bichir lapradei | reverse complement strand
AGATAGATAGATGTGAAAGGCACTATATGATAGATAGATAGATAGATAGATAGATAGATAGATAGTACTTTTTTGTCCTCAGGGTGAAATTTGCCTTTTTCCAGAAGCTCAATAAATGACTAAATACTGTATTATTGTATTATGGCACACAACAAAACCTCCTCTCAAATTCCCACCAGAATGACTTAAAAGAAAGAAAACGTCTGACTTGGCTTAAGATAAAAAGAGCAGTCATAGTTACAGTGAGGTAGTGAAAAAGTTTTATATAGTGCATTTCATGTCTGTCTATTACAAAGTAACCTTCATACTACTCTCATTTATATAATGCTTTTAATATCCATGATTTAATCTGTTATGTATGTACTGTATATTGTGCCTTTCCTATCAGCTTATTTATGTTTTATAGCACCTTTTATCTATTATATAGTGCAAGTCACATGTCTGTAGTATAGTGCCTTCCATTTCTATTGTATTGATTGTAGCTAGATTAATATGAATGGCATTATAAAAGACAAACAGATAGATTGGAAAGGCACTATATAATAGATAGATAATAAATATACAGTACAAGGCACTATATGATAGATAGATAGATGTGAAAGGAACTATATAAGATGGATAGTTAGATAGATGTGAAAGGCACTATATAATAGATAGATAGATAGATGTGAAAGAAACTATATAAGGTAGATATATAGATGTGAAATGAACTATATAAGATGGATAGATAGATAGATGTGAAAGGCACTATATAATAGATGGATAGACAGATGTGAAAGGAACTATATAAGATGGATAGATAGATAGATGTGAAAGGCACTATATAATAGATAGATAGATAGATGTGAAAGGCACTATATAAGGTAGATAGATAGATGTGAAATGAACTATATAAGATGGATAGAGAGAGAGGTTAGGAGCACACACTGATACAATGCAACCACACAACAAACCAACTCAGGATCCAGATTCGGACCCGAGTGCAGCCATGCAACAGGTGACACCTCAGCACCACACTAGTTCAGATGGAATGGAACCAGTGTGAGTTTTTTTATGATGGGTGGAGTGCCAATTCTGCCACCAATCCTCCAAGTTTTTCCCTGCAGGTTGGAGGGCCAACATGCAGGGCTGGATGCAGAGTAACGTCATAACCAGGACGGATAAGATGGATGGATAGATAGATAGATAGATAGATGTGAAAGGCACTATATAAAAGATTGATTGATTGATTAACACTATATAATAGATAGATAGTTAGATGAAAGGCACTATATAATATTTTAAGGATAGCTTGTAAAAGTTTTATATAAAGCTACATAGACAGAGGTGAAAGGCACTATAAAAATAAATAGATAGATAGATAGATAGACTTGTCCCCCGGGGAAATTTGGCTTTTAATGGAATCACTTTAAATAAACAGATAAAAGATTTTTTTAATAAAAAAAATATATATTGTAACTATCAGGGGGCACAGTATACACCAGGCACAAGTGCAGCACAACACAAGGGGGAAACACTTTTCCTTTTTGCCCCCTACAACAAATGCAGCACAAAGCACCAGTACAATCAATAAGCACCTCACACAGCACTTGGTCTCCTCTCTCTGTCTTCCTTTTCACCTTCACTCCTCCTCGTCAGGCAAGTGTTGTCCTCTCTCCATGAAAGAGATGCAGCTGCTCCTTTATTCAGGATTTCAAGAGTATATTATATACTGTATATCTACTGTCTAAAAAGTATGAAAACTAATGCAGATGTACTGTTGGTATAGAGGACCCCCAGTCACATTTCTTCACACACTTCTATAATTTCTTTGCTGAAAGTCCACAGTGTTGGTGTGTCACAGAGAGGATGTGCAGCGTTGTTCAAAATGGCACTTAGTTTTGTGATCATTCTCTCCAGGGAGTCCAGAGTGTGTCCCATAACCAAGTCTGCCCTTTTAATTAGCTTGTTGATTCAGTGGTCCTCTCTTGACGTGATGTTACCAGCCCAGCAGACCACACTGGACATCCCAGAGTTGTAGAACATGTGAAGGATGTCACTTCCCACATTAAAGAAATGCAGTTTCCTAAGGAAGAAGAGCCTGCTTTGCCCTTTTTTTTCTAGTTCCTCTGTGTTCCAAGACTAGTCCAACCCATCATTGATGTGGACCCCCAAGTACTTGTAGGAGCAGACCACCTCTACATCCACTTCTGGAATAGTGACTGGATGATGCTGGCCCGTTGACGTAGTGAAAGTCAATCACCAGTTCCTTAGTTTTGCTGATGTGAAGTTGCAGACAATTCTCAAAGTTCTCCGCCTGACTCCTCTCCTCTGTCTCATCCCCCTTAAGTGCAGAATCATCTGAGAATTTCCTCAAGTGACCTGACCTGCTGTTCTGTTTCTAGTCTGAGGTGTCACAGAGTGAAGATTAAAGCAGACAGGCCTGTGCCTTGTGGTGCTCCAGTGTTGCTCACAAAGTCCTCGAGTCTCACAAACTGTGGTCTTCCTGACAGACAGCTCATCTTCAGGACACCACAGGCTCACCCACCTGCATATCTCTGAGTTGACCCCTTAACAGAGATGGCTAGATGGTGTTAAGGGCACTGGAGAAATCAAAAACCATCATCCTCACAGTGCGGCCATCTTTGTCCAGGTGAGACTAAGCCTCGTGGAGCAGACAGATCATTGTATCCACCACTCCAATCTTTGTCTGATAGGCAAACTGCAGTGGGTCCAGGTGGTCTACCACAAGAGGACTCTTATAGTCCATCACCAGCGTATCCAGGGCCTTTATGATGTGATAAGTGCCACTGGTTTGTAGTCATGAGGTGACAAGGTTCCTGCTTTACCGAGCGGTGACACTTTTTACAGCCGTAATGACCGAGGACACCACAAAGAGTAAAGTCTGTTGTCTGGCTGATGCAAGAATCGTTTCTCCATGGTCAGATTTAACCTTACAAAAACTGGAATGCTGAATAATTTTCAAAGTTAGGGTTCCTAGGAGAGGTGGTAATATTTTTTTTAAATTGTTAAGGAAGCATCCTGGACAGATCCCATTGGAGAGGCTGGAGAGACAGAATTTGCTGTGAGGATCTCACAAGAGTTCACATAGGGGTGACTGTGGCCTCATGCATTGAGATACTGAATAATAAAATTTGCATGATGTATATAATAATAACGGCGGCACGGTGGCACAGTGAGTAGCGCTGCTGCCTCGCAGTTAGAAGACTTGGGTTCGCTTCCTGGATCCTCCCTGCGTGGAGTTTGCATGTTCTCCCCATGTCTGCATGGGTTTCCTCCCACAGTCCAAAGACATGCAGGTTGGGTGGATTGGCATATCTAAATTGTCCCTGGTGTGTGCCCTGCGGTGGGCTGGTTTGTTTCCTGCCTTGCGCCCTATGTTGGCTGGGATTGGCTCCAGCAGCCCCCCGTGACCCTATAGTTAGGATATAGCAGGTTGGATAATGGATGGATGGAAGGATATAATAATAACCCGAATTTCATGTTTGCTTGTTTCAGATATGAGATGGAAAAATAAATTCTGGGGGAAGTCCATGGAGATCATTCCAATTGGAGCAGTGAACGTCACCCTCCCAAAGTAAGTCCTCGCCTTTCTGCTCATCCTGTACTCACACGGGTCACTGGACTGGGTGAAGGAGGGCAGCAAATGGGTAGATCAGAAAGTAAAATTTAAACCTGATGGCCCAGGCTTGAAGGGGTGCATTTATGTTTCTAACAGGGGGTGTTTCTTTTAGCTCTGGGGGCCCAGCTTACTTGGATAAAACTTCATTTTTGAAACTTCTTATAAAATGTTGAAGTTGTTAATGAGTTACTGTATTATCGCGGTATTTCCCTCTACTTGCCCTTTACCTGTTTCCTCAAGGGTAAGTGTTCTCGTCAAGTTCGTTATCGGGTTGGTCTACTGTTGCACTTTAAGATGAACGCACACATACACAGCTATACGCATACACACAGACCTTAACCACAGCAGTGCCCCATGAATGACACACACACGCTGATCAACCCTTAGCACTTTAAACCACACAAGTGCTTTAGGTAAACACAGCCTGTCACTCTCTCAGCACTTCAAGAGACTTACTTATTTTCGGCACGAACAACATACGATGTTTTAGTGATATCTCAGACCTAAATATTACTTTTGGTCTACAAGAATACATTTAAACATACAAAGGTTCAGCACTCTTGACTATAGGCCATTTATCAGCCAAGAACACCTTCTTTATCGTATTGTCCCTAACTATTGGGTGGAGCTCTCACTCTCAGCCTTATAAACCTCGCAGCACAGAAATAATGGCAAAAATCCGGCTGTCACCAGGTGCTCAAAGAAATCGAACTTATTACTTCAATCACTCTAGACATTAAGACAAAGCATAGAAAGTTAAAAGCAGCATGGTATTTATTACAATAATAATAATAATAATACCACTAGAACAAAGAATAATCGAAAATAGGTACTGATAGGAAAGTCTGAATATATATAGTCTTTAGAAAAAGATTACGAAAAAAAAGGTAGAGATGACAAGGATGAATGTCCCAGGGAGGCGTTTGATTTAGCAATCGATGTTCATGATGCCTTTCTGACGACCAAGGCCGTCTTCATCCGTTCCTCTTCTTCTTCTCCTTCTTCTTCTTTGCTTCTTCTCTTGTCTCTTTGCTTCTTTCTAACCAAGTCATATTTATTATGAAATGTCATGCCTTGGTTTCACAACACATGCACCTGATTGGCTGGCTGTCAAAATGATTGATGAATTAATTCACTGTCCGTTTTCCCACACAACAAAACCTTTGATGTACTCTGAGGTGTCAGTAGTTCTTCCTGTCCTGGGCTGTAAACCAAACTGTTGTTCCAGATGTCCATCCATGAAGTAATCAATAGCCTGAGGTATCAGCTCAGCATCCTTTCCCAGGCTGTAAACCAAACTGTTGTTCCAGATGTCCATCCATGAAGTAATCAATAGCCTGAGGTATCAGCTCAGCATCCTTTCCCAGGCTGTAAACCAAATTGTTGTTCCAGATGTCCATCCATAAAGTAATACTAAGCTATGAACAAGTGTTATAAAAGTAAGGTGTAAGGGAAGAAAACCTGCTTTAATTTGTCTTAGTTCATCTGTTGTCTTGTCTCGAACAAAATATAATGGGAACCAAAATGTACAGATTTTATACACCATAACAGTTACAAAAACAATTGAGACGTAGAAGAACAGAGATATTTGGGCTAATGAAGCAAATAGGGTGTCTTGTCTTGGCTGGAAAACAGATACCTTATATACTCACGTATAAGTCAGGTCTTGAAACCTGAAAAATCGATCATAAAATTAGACTCCGACTTATACGCCCGTTCAAAAATGCGACACTTAATTTTTCTTTTACATCTTCTTGCCTCCTCCAATCTCGTTTCAGTTTCTCAGAAGGATCGAATTTTGTTGCTGCAGCGCAGTTACCAATTTCTTTCGCCACTTCAACGACTTTTAATTTAAAACCAGCTTCATATTTTCTTCTGAACGAACACTCCATCGTAGATAAGGGATGCTCTTACGATAAAGGCGTGTGAGGGTGTGAGATACAAAAAACACAAATCAGTGCAAACGTCGCTTCGGAATAGTTCAGGTATTACCGTGTGGTCACGTAGGCACAATAAATAGAAATAAACAGGCCGTGTGCTCCGTGGTTACTCTCTCAGGTGAGCATTAGCATATCGTAATCTATTAAACCAATAGCGCGACTTTTCCGCATTCGACTTATACAACCGACATTATAAAATATTGGAAATTATACAGTAAAATCAAGTCCCAACTTATATAACTTAAACGCGAGTATATATGGTAAGTACTTTCTTGAGTTTAACTGGGAGATGCGTACGAACAGCAAAACAAGCAAAAATAAACAAGGCGAGCGAAAACCCAGACGAGAGGCCAAAATCATAAATCTCAGGCATGAAGTTGAAAAAACAAAGCAAGACACGAAAATTAACCACAAAGAGATTACAATAAGGGTTTGGACAGATGTGCTTGGAGATCAGATAAAGCTCATTGCAACCCCTTGACTTTTTATCCGGTCTGCTGATGAACTGAAGGCGATGACCCCAGAGACCAGACCCTAAAAACAATACGCAAAATGACCTCCATATAGGAAAAGGTTATAAGCCCCCACCAAATTCAGTCCTGATCATGACATAGAGAATGTGTTAGGCTAGTAAGGAAAAGAATGAGACCGGAAAAAGAGGCGTTGACAAAACAAAAAAAATACTTCAGAAGATGTCAAAAAACCGAGAGATCAAGTCGTACTGGCGACAAAATCAAAATGAGAGTCGAAAAGTAATACAATGGTCAACGTCAAAAAGACTTCAAACAATTCTTTTTCCTAAGAAGCGTTAAGAAATCTGCAAAGTCAGATGGAGAATTGATCCTTGGATTGTGTTGTATCCCCAAAAGGTTGCGAGCTCTGACGATACAACACAACCGTAGCGACGGGAGGACAAAATGGCGGTGATCGTGATGGAAACAAAATGGCAGCGCAAATAACCTCAGACGAATCGACAAAATCAAAAACTTCAGTCAGAATCAGACAGCTGATAACAGATTGGAATTGGAGGGCTAAGGAAATTCTCAAAATGAGTGGCAAGTCAAGAAAATTAACGGGACAAAAAAATTAATTATGGATCCACTGCTAACAGAATACAGAGACGAGTATTGGGGGGTCATTACAGTCTAACCATGAAATTCACAGAGGTTTTGTTCCTAGAGCATCCGTGAATTGTGAAAAACCGTAAATTTTGGATGTGATCAAAAAAATGCCCGTCAATGCCTATTTTTATAATTTAAACCCTAAATATGCCCCCAAAACACTTTGATTTCATTTCAAACTCAGCTTATTACATTATCCTGACGATACTCTTATTTCTTACGGTCGTTACCTTTTTCGCACAGAAACGTACTGATACGGTACTCCTGATCGCTGCCTCGTTCTTCTTTATTTAGCGTACTTTGCTTTCATTGATACCATAGTGGCGCTTTACTGCGGCATAACTTTTTAGTTTCGGGAGCAAATCCAGTCGTTCAACCTTCTCCTGGAGTGTCTTAAACTTCTTCTGGCGCTTAGGTTCATTGCCAGACGCCTTAGAAGGTGCAGGGCGTGTGGGCGACGTCTTAAGAAGAACAAAACGAAAAACACTCAGCGAAAAACACTTGAGATAGCTACACACGGTAAACTGTTATGATGCGGGAATGCTGGACTGTATCTGCCAGAGATGCGTCACAGGGCAGCAGCCAATCAGCAGCAAGGAGAAATGAATAACTCTCTCGGATTGGCTACTTTTAAACCTCCTGCCTCGGAGTACAGGGGTATTTCACCATCCCAAGTCGTGTTTTCTTCTATGGTTGCTTTGTGGTCTCTCTACAGTACTAAAAACATTTATACAGTATTATATTTTATATGGAAATTTAGCAGAATTTACGTTAATATTTATGTTACAAAGTTAGTAAATTATATTGTTCTTAATAATATAGCGTTAAAACGCATGAAAAATTATATATTGCCACGAAAAAAAGCCATTGTGGAGGATATTTACGGTTTCTGTAAATAAATATTAGTTAGGTTCTAAGGAAAAATCCGTGAACGACTGAGGCCGCGAACTCTGAACTGCGACTTTGCGGGGGTCGACTGTACTCATTTTTATTATTACAGTGGAACCTCGGTTTGCGAGCATAATTCGTTCCGGAAATGTGCTCGCAATCCAAAGCACTCGTATATCAAAGCGAATTTCCCCATAAGAAATAATGGAAACTCAGATGATTTGTTCACAACCCACAAATATTCATATAAAAATGATTAATACAAAATATAAAGTAAAATACATAATACAAATTAACCTGCACTTTACCTTTAAAAAGAATCATGGCTGGTGTGAGTTTCTAAACTCTTGTGGGATTCCACCCAACGGGACGACACGTGGAAGAGCGTCCCAAAGCAATCGCAGTCTCCCAGCGCTGTAGCAGTTCGCCGTATAAGCGCATCCAAAAAGATCGCAGACATGCTATAAGCGCCTGCCGTCAATGGGTCATACAAGGAACATTATAAAGATCCCACTACAATAAATAAAAGCGCTGTTGCTGTTTCAAGCTGAATAAAGCTGGTGTTAAAGTACTGAGACTCAGCTTCGTGTTTTGGGGAGCAAGATGGGGACTCGCACTTCACAGCGCACACACACACAGTCACAATGCTGTAGTAAACAGATGTTGACTATATGAGTGAGGCACACAGACTCAGACGGAGAATAGGAGACGATTGCCAGAGAGAGAGAGAGACGTGCTGGGCGAGCGAGATAAGGAGAGAGAGAGAGAGATGCGCTGGGCAATCGAGCGAGCGAGATAAGGAGAGAGAGAGAGAGAGAGACGTGCTGGGCGAGCAAGCGAGATGAGAGAAAGAGAGAGACGCGCTGGGCGAGCGAGCGAGATAAGGAGAGAGAGAGAAGATCAGCTCAGTTGTGATCACATGACGCTCAGCAGACAAAGTGTATCCATACTACTCGTATTGCAAGACATCGCTCGTTTATCAAGTCAAAATTTATTAAAAATTTTTGCTCGTCTTGCAAAACACTCGTAAACCAAGTTACTCGTAAACCGAAGTTCCACTGTATTTATTTATTGTCTAATTTGACCACTTTTTCATTGAACTTGTTCTTTTGTCAAGTGTTTTCCCTTCACATCACTCCAAAAAAAAAAAAAAACTAACAACGTGTTGTAGTCGTTTGTTGGGGTCTTTTCCCAATACCACCCGCTTCACGCAGCTGTTTACAATGCAGCCAACGGTTCGCTTCAGTACTGAGTGTTAACTTGTGGATGTAGGCGACCTTCAGGTCATTGATGTTTCTCTCTTGAATGCTTCTGGCCGATTTCCCCTCATGTGGCACCGCACCCCATGCCACCCCACCACTCGGTGCAGGCTGGAAGCTGAGAAACTCTCAGGGGTCGGGGTATATCAGCCGGCTCTTTGCACCACATCACAGGAGCTTCCCGTTCAATCTAACGGAGCCTGAGAGGATCTGCCAGGAAGGAGCGAATCAGCTGCCCAAATCCAGGTGTGTGAAACACGTAGAGACTTACCAAAATGGACTCCAAGCTGGAATGGCTTCTAAAGGGGCTTCTGCAGATTAATGAATTACGGATGTGAATAAGAATAATAATTTGGAAACCTTTCTGAAAACATAGTTTTCACTTTGTCATTATGGGTTATTGAGTGCATACTGATTGGCAAAAATGGCATATTCATCCATTTCAAACTTAATCTACAGCACAGTAAAGTGGGCAGAAGGTGAAGGGGTCCGAGTGCTTTCTGTAGGCACTGTACATTTTGACATTTAAATGTCACTATTTAATTGACATATTTTGCTCTTTTATGTAACTAACTATGCATGTATGCTACGCAGCGCACTTCTCATCCAGCCAGTTCAGAGGAATTGCTAACCTTTAATAATTCTTTGCATTTATAAAGCGCTTTTCTCACTACTCAAAGCGCTCAGCAATTGCAGGTTAAGGGTCTTGCTGAAGAGCCCAACAGAGCAGAGTCCCTTTTGGCATTTACGGGATTCGAACCAGCAACCTTCCGATTGCCAGTTCAGATCCCTAGCCTGAGAGCCCACCACTCCAACCTTTAACAAAAGCACATCCCGGCTTACAAAGTCTAGAAATGCATTCGCTGTACCTCTGTGTATATACAGTGCTGTTTTGTTTCAAAAATACCCAAGTTATCCTTTAACAATATTTTCAGTCTTTCGTGGAGAGAAATATTTGATTGAAAACACCCCTCGGAATAAACAACGTGCAAACAGAAAGAGGATCCACATTACAGAGGACCTCTCCTGGTCCTGAAAACACCACACACCTTGTGTAGAAGGCCCACCAATGCAACTTCTGGCAAACAAGAATAAAAAGGGCCACCTACTGCAGCAGATTACGCTCCACTTTTATCATAGCGCTACAGAAAATATTCAAACTTACTGCAGTCCAGTACGGTACGCTCGGTAATCAGAGAGATCTGCAAATGGTGGTTGGTGTATCCAGAAGGGGGCGCTCCTTGTCCCCTGGGATGTGTTTCTTGATGCAGAATTGACTAGCGCCAAATACTATACGTTTTGTACTCATGGCGGACAATAATTACAAGAGACTGGAAACATGGTACAAAAAGGGATATACTGTATGTACAGTTGTGCTTGAAAGTTTGTGAACCCTTTAGAATTTTCTAGATTTCTGCATAAATATGACCTAAAACATCATCAGATTTTCACTCAAGTCCTAAAAGTAGATAAAGAGAAACCAGTTAAACAAATGAGACAAAAATATTATACTTGGTCATTTATTTATTAAGGAAAATGATCGAATATTACATATCTGTGAGTGGCAAAAGTATGTGAACCTTTGCTTTCAGTATCTGCTGTGACCCCCCCAATAACTGCAACTAAACATTTCTGGTAACTTCTGATCATTCCTGCACACCGGCTTGGAGGAATTTTCACCCATTCCTCCGTACAGAACAGCTTCAACTCTGGGATGTTGGTGGGTTTCCTCACATGAACTGCTCGCTTCAGGTCCTTCCACAACATTTCGATTGGATTAAGGTCAGGACTTTGACTTGGCCATTCCAGAACATTCACTTTATTCTTCTTTAACAATTCTTTGGTAGAAGGACTTGTGTGCTTATGGTCGTTGTCTCGCTGCATGACCCACCTTCTCTTGAGATTCAGTTCATGGACAGATGTCCTGACATTTTCCTTTAGAATTCTCTGATATAATTCAGAATTCATTGTTCCATCAATGAAGGCAAGCCGTCCTGGCCCAGATTCAGCAAAACAGGCCTAAACCGTGATACTACCACCACCATGTTTCACAGATGGGATGAGGTTCTTATGCTGGAATGCAGTGTTTTCCTTTCTCCAAACGTAATGCTTTTCATTTAAACCAAAAAAGTTCTATTTTGGTCTCATCCATCCACAAAACATTCTTCCAATAGCCTTCTGGTTTGTCCACGTGATCTTTAGCAAACTGCAGACGAGCAGTAATGTTTTTTTTGGAGAACAGTGGCTTTCTCCTTGCAACCCTGCCATGCACACCATTGTTGTTCAGTGTTCTCCTGATGGTGGACTCATGAACATGAACATTAGCCAATGTGAGAGAGGCCTTCAGTTCCTTAGAAGTTCCCCTTTGTGACCTCGCCGACTATTACACGTCGTGATCTTTGTTGGTCGACCACTCCTGGGGAGGGTAACAATGGTCTTGAATTTCCTCCATTTGTACACAATCTGTCTGACTGTGGATTGGTGGAGTCCAAACTCTTCAGAGATGGTTTTGTAACCTTTGCCAGCCTGATGAGCATCAACACATCTTTTTGTGAGGTCCTCAGAAATCTCCTTTGTTCGTGCCATGATACACTTCCACAGACATGTGTTGTGAAGAGCAGACTTTGATAGATCCTGTTCTTTAAATAACACAGGGTGCTCACTCACACCTGATTGGCATCCCATTGATTGAAAACACCGGACTCGAATTTCACCTTCAAACTAACTGATCATCCATGAGGTTCACATACTCACAAATATGTAATATTCAATTATTTTCCTCAATAAATAAATGATGAAGTAGAATATTTTTGTCTCATTTGTTTAACTGGTTTCTCTTTATCTACTTTTAGGACTTGAGTGAAAATCTGATGATGTTTTAGGTCATATTTATGCAGAAATATAGAAAATTCTAAAGGGTTCACAAACTTTCAAGCACAACTGTATTTAACTTGCTTTAACTCTTTGAGGGCTGAATATTTTCCCAAAAAACAATGGTTTCACTCAAAAATCAACATAAAACGTTTGTTGCTGCATGCTGTGGCTGCCAGTTTGCCAATAATGTGCGGCAGGCTTGCCGCCAGGCTGTCTTCGTGGGGCTGGGACAGCAGCAGTGGCGGTCACGGTTGCAGTGCATTACAATCTGCTTTCTACCTCTTATCATTGTTAGGTGGCACTCCTCCCTGGTGAACATTGTCAGTACTACGACTAGCTGGGGACCGATCAGCTGAAGCTGGAACCTCACATTCGTTTTCGATCACCTGTATCAAAAACTGAGTCAGACAAGTCATAGTCCAGTTTAGAGATGATAGGAAAAACGTTGTCCGCGGAGTATTTTGCTTTAAGCATTCGCTTTCATCTCTCGCGAGATGTCAGTGCCATTTTTGCCGTTGTGTGCGCCTTGCAACACACGTGAGCGCAGGAAGTCTCGGTCAAACCAATGAATCTAACTTCCCTTCTAGCAAAGAGAATCCAACTAAAATGTAATGGTTGGGTTTGCCACAATTTACAGTTGATTACCACCTCCTTTTGACAAAAGACTACATCAGCCCTGAAAGAGTTAAAAGGTAACGTTCATTCCCAAAAATGTGAGGTGACACACAAAAATAACCGGATTGGTAAAAAAATCTATATTTATTTATTACAGCATTCTAAACCTTGTCACCTTCCATAGACTCCCCCTCCCGATCTCTACACCGCTCCATACGTACCTTCCATTGATTGAAACAGCGCTGGAGGTCTTCTTGCTTGAGGCTTTTCAACAGGCTTGCCGTTTTTGTCTTCACTTCATCCATTGAAGGAAAAATGTGTTCTCTTCAGGTCACTTTTTAATTTTCAGGAACAAGTAAAAATCATAGGGAGCTAAATCAGGCGAATAGGTAGGAGGATCGAGTACAGGAATGTTTTAGTCAGTCGAAAAACTGCTTTACGGAGACCACTTCGAACAATCTGATTCACCGTTTTGATGTTTTCATCCATCCGAGACGAGTGTGGGTGACCTGGGCGTTGAACGTCTTCCACATTTTCTTGTCCTTCCTTGAAACGTTTGTGCCACTCAAAAACTTGTGTGCAAGACAAACTGCTATCACCGTACACTGTTTTTATCATTTCATACGTTTCTGTGGCCGTTTTGTTCAATTTTGTGAGAAAATTGATGTTGATTTGCTGTTTGATTTTTTCCACCCAACATTATAGCGGCATCTCGTGTAGCGATTGTTGTGCAAGTACTGACTGGGCTCTTCACAGGATATACCTAACCGCTCGGCCGTCTGAGAGGGCATGTAGGAAAGGATATACTGTAGCACCTCTCATAGTAACAGGCAGGTCATTCCACAGCTTCGGGGTCCTGTAAGTAAAAGAGCGACCTTCCGTTGTTGTTTTATTAATCCCTTGAATCACAAGCAGGCCAGCATCTTGAGGTCTTAATGTGTGCTCAGGTTTGTAAGTAATGATAAGCTCAGATAAGTAAGCAGGGCCTTGGCTATTTAAGGCTTCATACAGTATGTTAAAAGGAAGATTTTGTAATCTGCCCTCAACTTAACTAGGAGCCAGGAGTTATGCATTTGTACTGTTTAGTTCTTGTAATAACTCTTGCAGCAGAATTTTGGAACTAATATAACTGAAAGTTGTATAAAGAACGACTTGAACTGCCATTGTCTTAGGTTATTGACATGCTTCATTCTTGACTACGCAAAGAAGCACAACGGTCATTTCCTATTCCAAATTAACCTTCTTTTTTTAGATCGCACCTTTCTGTATGAGCATCAGTACAAGGCCGAGAAGTGCAAAGAAGCCGCGCATTTTCAACAGGGTTTTGTTCAACCCACTGAATTAAAGCTGAAAGTCTGCACTTCAACTGTGTCTGAGTTGTTTCATTTAAAATTCATTGTGGTAATGAACAGAACCAAAATGAGAAAAAAGTTGTCTCTGTCCAAATATTTATGGACCTAACTGTATCTATCTATCTATCTATCATATAGTGCCTTTCACGCTATCTATTATATAGTGCCTTTCATATCTATCTATCTGTCTGTAATCTACACAGCACTTTGTCTGACGAAATGCCACCTGCAAGACAAATTTATTGATTTTTTTTTCTATCAGTATGCTGCTGCTGGATTATGTGAATTTCCCCTTGGGATTAATAAAGTATCTATCTATCTAAAAGATTTAATAAAAATAACTGCATTTCTTGGCACTTCTCAGCCACCGTACTTCTTACCCATCAGCCCACGCTGCCTGCCAGTTGAGTCATTTGATTCCGACAGTGAAATGATGCTCTGTCTCTTGTCGGCTTTCACACAGGTTCAATGACCAATACGAGTGGAACAAAGTCACAACCTGCATTCACAACATCCTCAGCGGCAGGAGGTGGATAGAGCACTATGGTGAGATAACCATAAGGAACACCAAAAGCAGCGCCTGCATTTGCAAACTCACCTTCATCAAGGTAAGACACGCTGACTGACCAGCACTTCAGAAGGCCCAAGCTACGTTTGTCTGTGGCAGTGGTGGGCAGTCGTGGGCATTGTGGCGTAACAGAGAAGGGTTTGGACTTCAAATCCCGAGGTTGAGGATTCAAATTCTGAGACTGACATTTGTGTGTCTGTGACCAAGTCACTCCACCTGCCTGAGCTCCAACTGCAAAAAAAATGAAATGTAACCCACTGCAACTCAACTGTTGTACATCACCCTGGATAAAAGGCATCAGCCAAACAAGAAATGGAAATAATAATAAAACAAGTTGGTATTCAGGGCACAGTGGGTCCAAAATGATCTCAAACACAGGGAGGGTTATGGCAAGGGGAAGGTTTTCAGAGTCAGGTGAGGTTAAGAGTGGTGACCAGTAGGGGTCAGTGCCGGGCTGCTGACCTTATTAATAAACATAAATGATCTGGACGGCAATAAAATCAATAAGCTGGCAGGTGATGCCAAACTTGGAGGAAGGGCGAAGAATGGAGAACACACTGAATCATTACAGAAGGACTTGGGCAACATACTGGCCTGGGAAGATTAGGATAAATTTTATTGTAAGTAAATGTAAAGTATTACAAATAGGAAATAAAAATGTTAAATATGGATACACAATGGGAGGTCTAAAACTACTCCTTATGAGAAGGACTTAGAAGTCGTAGTGGACTTGACACCATCAACATCTAGACAGTGGACCGGAGTGATCTAGAAAGCTAATAGGATGTTAGGTTATATAGCGCCCTGAAGTATGGAGCACAAGTCAAAGGAGACTACTGTGTTCAGTTTTGGACCTCCATAATACACAAAAGACAAAGCGGCGCTAGAGAAAGTCCAGAGAAGAGTGACCAGGCGGATTCTGCCACTGTGAGCTGTAAGGAGTGAGTGAAGGAGGTGAACTTTTTCAGTTTAAAGAGGTGACGTTAGAACAATCCAGATGAGAGCAGGCCATTCAGCCCAACAAAGCTCACCAGTCCTGTCCACTTATTTCTTCCAAAAAAACATAAAGTCGAGTTCTGAAAGTCCCTAACGTCTTACTGTCTGCCACACTACAGTACTTGGTCACTTATGTGTAAAGAAAAACATTCTAAAGTTTCTGGGAAATTTCCCCTTAACAAGTTACCAACTGTCCCCGTGTTCTTGATGAACTCATTTTAAAATACAAGTCTCGATCCACTGGACTAATTCCCTTCACAATTTTAAACACTTCAATCATGTCACCTCTTAATCTTCTTTTTCTTAAACTGTGAAGGCTCAGCTCTTTTAATCTTTCCTCATAACTCATCCCCTGTAGCCCTGAATCAGCCTAGTCGCTCTTCTCTGGACCTTTTCTTGTGCTGCTATGTCCTTTTTGTAGCCTGGAGACCAAAACTGCACACAGTACTCAAGATGAGGCCTCACCAGTGTGTTATAAAGATTGAGCAGAACCTCCTGTGACTTGTACTCCACACATCAAGGTGCTATATAACCTGACATTCTGTTAGCCTTCTTAATGGCTTCTGAAGACTAAGTCTGGCAGTTAATAGTGTCGAGTCCACTATGACTCCTAAATCCTTCTCATAAGCTGGACTCTCGATTTTCCGACCGCCCATTGTGTATTCAAACCTCACATTTTTACTTCCTATGTGTAATTCTTTACATTTACTGACATTAAATTTCATCTGCCACAAATCTGCCCAAGCCTGTCTGCTGTCCAAGTCCTTCTGTAATGATATAACCGATTCCAAATTATCTGCCAATCCACCTATCTTGGTATACTCTGGAAACTTCACCAGCTTGTTCAGTTTGAAATCTGTGGCAGAGCGACGGGCGCTGAGCAGGCTCCTGTCAATCATGGAGAATCCACTACATCCACTGAACAGGATCATCTCCAGACAGAGGAGCAGCTTCAGTGACAGACTGCTGTCACCGTCCTGCTCCACTGACAGACCGAGGAGATCGTTCCTCCACCACACACTATGTGACTCTTCACTTCCACCATGGGGGGGTAAACGTTAACATTATACAAAGTTATTGCCTGTTATACCTGCATTGTTATCACTCTTTAATTTAATATTTTTTTTATCAGTATACTGCTGCTGGAGTATGTGAATTTCCCCTTGGGATTAATAAAGTATCTATCTATTATATAGTGCCCTTCTATCTATCTATCTGTCTATCTATCTATCCATCTTATATTCCTACCTAAATCATTTATATATTTATTAAAAAGAGCAACAGCCCCAGCACTGGCCCCCGGAGCAAATGTCTATGCAGCTCTTCCATAGCTTATTTATTTTCAACTCGATAGTCAAACTGCTCATTTACAATGAAATAAATGATAACCAAGGTTATAATGAAACCTCACATCATTGAAATGGTTCATTAACTTAACAATAAACTATAAATGTTCCATCCTAATATGAAAAATTCCTATCCTGTGCTTTATAACTTTATTTCATCATACTAATAATCGCAGCTGAAAACCACAAATTATCGCTCACGCCGACGACCGGAGAACAATAAAATGCATAATACATCATCTAAACTAATTATTAGTACCAAAGAATTTAAATACTAGATATCAGATAAAATAAATTGCAATAATGTATATGCTAACTGAAATGTAGCGGAATCGAAACAGAAATCAGCAAAAGGCAGTTTGGACCAAATTGTTCGCTGCAATGCTCTGTACTGACAACTAAAACAACTTGATGACGTAATAAGGTATATTATATAGGACTACACAAATCGCAGTACTGGACAGATAATGTTTAGTAGTTTAGAAAATTAATTTTAATGTCAAATGGTACATAAACTTTATTTCATGAAACGGCCCATGCAGAGTCCGCGGCCCACCGGGCATTGCCCAAATGCCCTAATGGCCAGTCCGCCCCTGTGTTATGGTCGTGTATCTAGAAGTATCCATAATGAGTTCATTTGTGCTTTAGAAACTGAAGGATTCTTATTTGGCCTTTGCCCTGAAACAGCTATTTGAAGCGTAAGGGCTGGGATATACGCGACACTCAGACCGCTTACGCACCTGCATCATGGGTGCCATGCGTTCCCAGCATTCTTTTGATGCGTCCTCTGAGCACATCATCAGAAATTAAACACGACGCATACAAGAGTTGCTGTAAATTTGGGTGGTGCAGTGTGATGGCAAGTCGGCCTGCAGCTCCAAGAGGATCAATGTGTGTACTTCGATGTTTGATGAACGGTTCGATGTGGTGAAGCAAATCCTCAAACTTAAAACGCTGACATACGAATGCTTTTCTTCATCCATTTCTCACGTAGGCAATACATATGTCACCCTCGTAATGACGCGATACATTTAAAGGTCTTACATCCCATCTTTTGTGTCGCTGTTACCGTCTTTTCTTTGCACCTTCACAAAAGCATCAGAATGCGAAGAATCCTTATCCTTAATATTTTCCTTCCCTCAATTTACAGCGAAACCAAACGTTGTTTTCTCACAGCGCTGATGTCTTGCACTGCCACCTGGTGGAATCCCCGAGATTTACATAAAGTACGTGTGCAGGTCTGGTCAGCACCCTAATTGTGTAGTAGCAGTAGCGTCCACAAGCGTACAAGTCGCGTAGCTCCCGGCCCTGAACTCACTTACATATTACGCATGACGTGACACGTCCCAAGGTATTGTGGGGTGTGTTATAAAGGGAGTTAGTACAGGGGATCCAGGAAGATACTTAAGATTACCTTTTTCAAGAAGAACACAGAGACACGGTTGGGCAGATTTTCACCCAAGTTTTTATTGACACTGCAGACGCATGAAATAAATGACCAAGTAGTGTGGTAGACGTTAGGACTTCAGGGTGATGGTATTTTGGACAATCTTGGTGAAAACTGTTGAAATTGTTGGGCTGAATGGCCTCTGCTCATCCTAATAATTTAACGCTGACATACGAATGCTTTTCTTCATCCTTTTCTCACGTAGGCAATACATATGTCACCCTCGTAATGACGCGATACATTTAAAGGTCTCACATCCCATCTTTTGTGTCGCTCTAATGCAGGGGTGTCCAACTCCAGTCTCGGTGGGCCGCAGTGGCTGCAGGTTTTCATTCTAACTATCTTCTAAATTAGTGAGCCGTTTGTTGCTGCCGATTCACTCATTTTGCCTTCGTTTTAATTGACGTGACTCAGACCCCTTAGTTGTTTCTCCTTCCTTAATGAGCAGCCAAACAATAATGAGAAACGAAGCAAGACCATCTAATATGAAAATAAAGAAAAGTGAAGGTCTCGGTCATGCTGTGGTCTCCTCAGGTCACCAAAACATCTTGACGGTGGTCTTAGAAAAAACAGAAAATCAACGGTCTGCTGGGGTAGAATGAGAGCAGCAAGTAGTCCTGATATTCAATAACGGCTTTAATTAACAGCAAGAATCGGCTTCTCATTAAGAAACTGGTTGGAGTGAAATGGGCTGGATTTTGACGTTCCAGTTTGGCTGGTCATCTTTTGGCTCGTTTCACATCACATTTCTGTTTGGCTGCCATTTAATGAAGAAACAAATCAATTCAGAGGACTGAATCCTTAAAAATATGGGTAGTAAAATGAAGGGAAAAGGAGTTAATTAGCAGTGAAAACTGATCACTCATTAGAATGAAAACCTGCAGCCACTGCGGCCCACCAGACCCAGAGTTCGACACCCCTGCTGTAATCTCTCCTGGCAGTAGCCAGCTCCTCCGCCATACTGCTCGTCCTTCCTTGCCAGCTCCACATTTTGTATTTTTTGCTTTGTGCCCTCCATCGCCATTACCTATCGTCTTTGAGGGAGGATTGAAACCTTTAGAGTCATCAAAAATTTCGATATCCAGTTTTCGATGAATCGCAACGTTTTAGGATCCCCTGATACCGAAAACATCAATATCTCGATGATGGGTGTGTGTCTGTTTGTGTGTCGCAGTTTCTTGAGGACGGTCAAGAGCCAAAATGGATGGACGGAAAAATTACCAAACTCAAAACTGTTATGAGATGACGACATGCTGATTAGTTTTTGAGCAAAATCGTGCGAGAGAAAGAGACCCTCTAGAGGAACCCTCAAATACCGTAATTCTACAATTAATTATGAACTCTTCTCGTCAATTGCTATCATAATGACCGATTTTATGATCAGAAAGATCAGCGTCAGAGCAGTAAATAATTACTGAAATGTTAGAGAAGAGTTCCCAGGGTGCAAACCTTTCTGACGCTCACGTCCGAATTTTTGTTTTTCATTATTAACATCATGGAGACATCTTGTCATCTTATTACTACGTTTTTCTTTTTCCTCTGACCGGCCATTCATATCACTTCTCAGGGGAACTACTGGAGCTCAAATGTTAACGAAGTCCATGGATTTGTGATGGACCAGGAAGGGAAGGTCGTCCACCGGCTGTTTGGGAAATGGCACGAAGGCCTCTACTGTGGCATCCCACCCTCGGCAAAGTGTGTCTGGCGGCCAGGTGAGTTCCAGAGAACCTCGGCCAGCGTATTTGAGCTGCCGAGTTGGGATTTGTCACTGCTGGGGCCAATGGCATGTTAGGCTCACAGAGTCTCAAGGACATTAAGTGAAAGATGGCAGGGCTGTTTATCGGCCGAGTGGACCCCAAGTCTCCATCAGACTGATATAGAGATCACTGAAAATGAAGTTTAGTGCGGGTCAGTGAGACCAGCAAAAACCCCACATCACCAAACACGCAAGACCCAAGGTGACCCCAAGCTTAAGACATTTGATGCTGGGCACTAAAGCAGATCCTGTTCAGAAAGCCCATCAGAACGACCGTCCTCTCTTAGATGTTCTGCAAATTTCATTCTCGTTGACCAAAAGCATATTTGGCATTGGTGTAGGGTCAATCCATCTGCCTGTAGAACCCTTCTTAGTTTATGGATGCAACCAAAAAACTGTACCCATCAGAATGCTATCAACTGCATGCTATGGCCTCAAAGTCACAACTGCCAGGGTCTTCTCTCCTGATTTTGTAGGACAGCTCACCAGTTACCTAAGGGATGCCCTGAAGGCTGGACGCAGCAGAAAAACATTTCTTTCTTGTTTTGCAGGCTCCATGCCTACAGACTATGAACGCTACTATGGCTTCACAAGGTTTGCCATTGAACTCAACGAGCTTTGCCCAGAAATGAAGGACCTGCTGCCCCCCACTGATGCCCGATTTAGGCCAGACCAAAGGTAAGCCTCTTGTATTTTGTACTACCCTCTCAATCCAGTAGGCAAGAAACTGCTCAAGGGATCGGATCACACTGCCGAGCCCCTCAGCTAGAACATAAGAAGCTTTGTAGACAAGCAGGGAACGCTTAGTGCGTGTGCCACGCGTTTGATGAGTGGTGCCAAAAATGACACCCTCTAAAGTTCTTCGGAGTTCTCAGGTGGCATGCTGGCACCATGTTTAGTGTCACACAGCTACAAGGGGCTGAGATTGAATCCCAACCCAGTTCACCATCCCCCTGAGTATTGTACACATGACCTCCTCATGAGGTCCTCATGTCCTGCCACATCCCAGAGTCACGCCAGCTAACTAAATGGCACCTGTAGAGCAGACTGATGAGAGTGACGGTGGGTGTGTGATCGACTGGTACGCTCTCCAGCTTTGTGTCCTATCTGGGGCCCAGTGGTGCTGGGCTGTAATAACCCACTGTGTGTAAGCGTGGGAGGGGGGACCGGGGGTCTCTTTTATAAAATTGTACCTGGATTCAAGCATGAAAATATGCATATGTCAGAAAAAAGAAATCTTACTAAACTTGGCGTGTGCACATTTATACTCAATTTACCCTTTATAAATCACAGTCATCTGTGCTGACGAGAATGCATCTTAAGTGCCCCCCCCCATGTTGGTCACCCTGAAACAATCATATGTGGCCCTTGCTGATCAGCCTTACACATGATAAGTCATGATCAAACCATGCAGAGTTCACTTCCAAAGGAGTTGCGAAATTACAGAAATGTTTGCAAACTTCGCCAAACTGCAAAAGTGCGTCAAAAGTCAATGAGGAAGGAGGAACCAAACTAGTTTTAGGTGGGATATAAGAGTGCTGTGGTCTTTTAAGTGCCCTCGAAGGGCTAGGGAAGCCTCTGCCAACTATTCTGGGTTGATAATTATGGCCAAAAATGTGACCTGAGCTAACAACTGCGCCACTGTAGCCTCAAAGAAGAAAAGAGGGAAACGGAAAGATAAGCACAAACAGCCACAAACTAGCAATAAGTAAAATATATCTAACTATCGTATAGTGCCTTTCGTATTTTATCTGTCCTGCCAACTATACCAAAACTAGCAAAATACCCGCGCTTCGCAGAGGAGAAGTAGTGTGTTAAAGAAGTTATGAAAAAGAAAAGGAAACATTTTAAAAATAACGTAACATGATTGTCAATGTACAGTTAGGTCCATAAATATTTGGACAGAGACAACTTTTTTTCTCATTTTGGTTCTGTACATTACCATAATGAATTTGAAATGAAACAACTCCGATGCAGTTGAAGTGCAGACTTTCAGCTTCAATTCAGTGGGTTGAACAAAACGATTGCATAAAAATGTGAGGCAGCTAAAGCATTTTTAACACAATCCCTTCATTTCAGGGGCTCAAAAGTAATTGGACAAATTAAATAACTGGAAATAAAATGTTCATTTCTAATACTTGGTTGAAAACCCTTTGCTGGCAATGCCAGCCTGAAGTCTTGAACTCCTGGACATCACCAGATGCTGGGTTTCCTCCTTTTTAATGCTCTGCCAGGCCTTTACTGCAGCGGCTTTACTTTCAGTTGCTGTTTGTTTGTGGGCCTTTCTGTCCGAAGTTTAGTCTTCAACAAGTGAAATGCTCGCTCAGTTGGGTTAAGATCAGGTGACTGACTTGGCCATTCAAGAATTTTCCACTTCTTTGCTTTAATAAACTCCTGGGTTGCTTTGGCTCTATGTTTTGGGTCATTGTCCATCTGTATCATGAAACGCCCGCCGCCCCATCAATTTGATGTCATTTAGCTGATTTGAGCAGACAGTACGTCTCTGAACACCTCAGAATTCATTCGGCTGCTTCTGTCCTGTGTCACCTCATCAATAAACACTAGTGTCCCAGTGCCACTGGCAGCCATCACACTGCCTGACTCCACCGTGTTTTACAGATGATGTGCTATGCTTTGGATAATGAGCTGTTCCACGCCTTCTCCATACTTTTTTCTTGCCATCATTCTGGTAGAGGTTGATCTTGGTTTCATCTGTCCAAAGAATGTTTTTCCAGAACTGTGCTGGCTTTTTTAGATGTGATTTAGTAAAGTCCAATCTAGCCTTTCTATTCTTGAGGCTTATGAGTGCCTTGCACCTTGCAGTGCACCCTCTGGATTTACTTTCATGCAGTCTTCTCTTTATGGTAGACTTGGATATCGATACGCCGACCAAGCCCTGGAGAGTGTTGTTCACTTGGTTGGCTGTTATGAACGGGTTTCTCTTCACCATGGAAATGATTCTGCGATCATCAACCACTGTTGTCTTCCGTGGATGTCCAGGTCTTTTTGCGTTGCTGAGTTCACCAGTGCTTGCTTTCTTTCTCAGGATGTACCAAACTGTAGATTTTGCCACTCGTAATATCGTAGCAATTTCTCGGTTGGGTTTTTTCTGTTTTCGCAGCTTAAGGATGGCTTCTGTCACCTGCATGGAGAGCTCCTTTGACCGCATGTTGTCTGTTCACAGCAAAATCTTCCACATGCAAGCACCACACCTCAAATCAACTCCAGGCCTTTAATCTGCTTCATTGATAATGACGTAATGATGGACTTGACAGCACCTGCCCATGAAATAGCCTTTGAGTCAATTGTCCAATTACTTTTGAGCCCCTGAAATGAAGGGATTGTGTTCTAAATGCTTTAGTTGCCTCACATTTTTATGCAATCGTTTTGTTGAACCCACTGAATTAAAGCTGAAAGTCTGCACTTCAACTGCATCGGAGTTGTTTCATTTCAAATTCATTGTGGTAACGTACAGAACCAAAATGAGAAAAAAGTTGTCTCTGTCCAAATATTTATGGACCTAACTGTAATTGTCGTAGGCTTATTTTAGTATTGAGAGTGAATTTGATGATTGTAAATTTAAGTTTAATTTCTGATTGTAAATGTTGTGTATGAGAAGTGTACATTTTTAGGATGTAAGGATCGCTTTGTAAACAACGCTTGCAGTTCTGCCCTCAGGCTGTAAAATGTCTGCTGAGCTCACTCTTGAGCATGCAACGTACAGTTGACAGTGTGAGAAGCAATCTTGTGTCAAGTCAATGGCGACCTTTTTTTAGAGTCTGGCCGTGTGACTTATTTAATGTCATAACGAAATAGACCGTTACTGGCTATTGGAGGCGTCTGAATTGGAATCAGTATGGGTGAGGTTTAGAGGTAGCCTGAAAGAAGAATGAGCAGTCGTTCCACCATTGAAGCGGTGGAGTAAAGAAGAAGGGAGCAGTGAGCACGACGAACAGCTGAGGACAGTAAGGAAGCGAGTGAGGAGGCACTTGAGTGCGGGATGTCGTTAATGTATATAGGCAGGGAGCCAACCACGTGGTAGGTGTGTGGACATCGGCCGTGCGGAAAAAGGAAGGGGGACCGGGTGCGGCCCTGACATGAAACAAATCCTCTGTTAACGGAAATAAGGAATGAAACCGGCAAAAGGAGAGGTCAGTTCCAAAAGTTAGTTACAGCATAATGGTGAGAACCGCCAAAAAGAAGACGTTATTTTCGAAAGTTCGTTATGGAGCACGGCGCGAAATAAAACATACTTAACGTCCAGTGTAAAGGATGAGCATGGGAAATTTGGGCTTCCTACGTATACTGGAAGTCGCAGAAATAGTGAGGAGGGGTTTCCCCTACCTATATATACAGTTTAGGGGGTACACCCGTTCCCCCCCACCTTGGGTGTTGCAATAAGACATGAAACACACCTAACTTATGGAAGTTCACTGCAAGGAATGAGCATGCGAAATTTCAGCTTCCCACCTACGTGGAAAGTGGGAGAATTAGTGCTGAGTCAGTGAGGGCCTTGCCGTTTATTTGTAGAGATTAATTTCTATCTATCATGTAGTGCCTTTCATATACACTCACCTAAAGGATTATTAGGAACACCATACTAATACGGTGTTTGCCCCCTTTCGCCTTCAGAACTGCCTTAATTCTACGTGGCATTGATTCAACAAGGTGCTGAAAGCATTCTTTAGAAATGTTGGCCCATATTGATAGGATAGCATCTTGCAGTTGATGGAGATTTGTGGGATGCACATCCAGGGCACGAAGCTCCCGTTCCACCACATCCCAAAGATGCTCTATTGGGTTGAGATCTGGTGACTGTGGGGGCCATTTTAGTACAGTGAACTCATTGTCATGTTCAAGAAACCAGTTTGAAATGATCTGAGCTTTGTGACATGGTGCATTATCCTGCTGGAAGTAGCCATCAGAGGATGGGTACATGGTGGTCATGAAGGGATGGACATGGTCAGAAACAATGCTCAGGTAGCCCGTGGCATTTAAACAATGCCCAATTGGCACTAAGGGGCCTAAAGTGTGCCAAGAAAACATCCCCCACACCATTACACCACCACTACCACCAGCCTGCACAGTGGTAACAAGGCATGATGGATCCATGTTCTCATTCTGTTTACGCCAAGTTCTGACTCTACCATTTGAATGTCTCAACAGAAATCGAGACTCATCAGACCAGGCAACATTTTTCCGGTCTTCAACTGTCCAATTTTGGTGAGCTCATGCAAATTGTAGCCTCTTTTTCCTATTTGTAGTGGAGATGAGTGGTACCCGGTGGGGTCTTCTGCTGTTGTAGCCCATCCGCCTCAAGGTTGTGCGTGTTGTGGCTTCACAAATGCTTTGCTGCATACCTCGGTTGTAACGAGTGGTTATTTCAGTCAAAGTTGCTCTTCTATCAGCTTGAATCAGTCGGCCCATTCTCCTCTGACCTCTAGCATCAACAAGGCATTTTCGCCCACAGGACTGCCGCATACTGGATGTTTTTCCCTTTTCACACCATTCTTTGTAAACCCTAGAAATGGTTGTGCGTGAAAATCCCAGTAACTGAGCAGATTGTGAAATACTCAGACCGGCCCGTCTGGCACCAACAACCATGCCACGCTCAAAATTGCTTAAATCACCTTTCTTTCCCATTCTGACATTCAGTTTGGAGTTCAGGAGATTGTCTTGACCAGGACCACACCCCTAAATGCATTGAAGCAACTGCCATGTGATTGGTTGATTAGATAATTGCATTAATGAGAAATTCAGCAGGTGTTCCTAATAATCCTTTAGGTGAGTGTATATAACTGCACTCTTGTATTGAGATCAGAGCTGGGAAAATGGCCTGCAAATTAGCCATGCAGTGCAGTGTTTTTTTTTTTTAGTGTTTACTTTAAAATTTAATACTACTTTGTGTATATCATATATGTATGACACAACCAAATCTCAATAAATAAAGTCCATTATATTCATTGCATGCAAAGTTGTATTTATGTGAATATTTCTGAGGAAGGGGGTCCATAGCTTTCATCAGATTCTTAAAGGGGTCAGTCGCTCAACAAGGGTTAAGAATCACTGGATTAGAGATCTTTATTGTCACATCTACCAAATGAGCACAGGCAAATTCTTGTGCCACGGCTGTGTTGATGTACAGGGTGGCGCGTGGAAACGGGAAATTTTCAATTGATGTTCAATGCACAAAAAAACTCATTACAAAATATATTTAATGATGTATCGTACAGGATATGCAATTAATGAATATCCAATATTCATTTTATATTTTGAAGGAAACATCATGAAGGTGTTGTCCATTTCTCCGTACTCATTCTGACAGCCTGCATTGCTCGATGTAACACGACAAGAGGAATGCCAGCGACTTCCTCTTCAGTTTTCTTTTTTAGTTCAGCATATGGCTGCAGGACGTGTGCGGTACCCTTGGCTTTTAAGATGTCCCCACAGGCGGAAAAAAAAAAAAAAAAAATCATCACACTGATATCTGGGGATCTTAGAGTCCATGGAAGGTCAGCATTGTTTGAAATGACTCGCCTTCCAAACAATCATCGAATAGCTGCCGTCGATTGTCGGGCAGTATGAGAAGTGGCTCCAGCTGGGAACTTCTTTTGTTTTTTTAAGGCTGAAACAATTTATTCAAAATTACGCACCCATGTTGTAATCTCATGAGCAGACGGGACACGATCGTGATGTCCTGACAGGTAATGACGGCAAAATTCCCTTTGCGCAGCAATGACACCGTCACCATTCTTATAAAAGGCTTTCACAGCGAACGCTCGTTGCGCGCCACTCCACTGCTTCATTATAACTAATGGCAAGGCATTCTAAACGAGGTCACGTTGGTCCCAAACAACTGTCGACTCTCCGGGTGTCGCCAACACCTAGATCCAAAATTTTCCGTTTCCCTGCACCACCCTGTATAAATAAATACAGTAAGTAAATAAAAGCAGCAGAAAATAAGTGTGAACATAATGTACAGTACGATTTCTGATAAACTAGCCAGTGGGTACAGCACACAGTGCAGGGCATGCAGATAGCATCAGGTCAGTGGGAGTTCGGTGGTCTTGTGGCCCCGGGGATGAAGCCGTCCCTGGAGCGGGTGGTGAAGCTGAAGTGTAAGCAAGAGATGAGCTGAGTGGCGTTCATCTCTAGTGCGGTAGACAGTAGGACTTTAGGGACCTTCAAGTGACTTGATGTTATTTTGGAGGAGTTATGCTTCATTTACCTCATTGAATCACAACACAGTATTTTATGAACTGTAAATGTGAAATATTTTGTATGTGGATTAAACATGTTAAGCAAGTTAATATAACATAGTATATTTTATGGAAGAAAAGAACACTAAATTAATAATCCACCCATCCATTTTCAAACTGACTGGGCTCCAGTTTCCCCACAACGCTGCTAATCTTCTTATATAATACGCTACCGTGGATGTCCATTAGTCTGTCCAGGATTTTAAATCACCTGTAGCTCACAAACCGTTTGACCGATTGACCTGAAATTTGGTACACGTGTACTACGCGATGTGTACTGTCCGCTTTCGGGATGATGATTGACCTCTGAGGTTATTCCTCTTTTTATTTTTATATTATATTACTGTAGAATCAACTCTCGGCAGCAACCAGCAGGGCAGCTGTGCGGCGCTTGTGTACGGACGCCATTCTCATCCCTACCACTCTTCGCCATCACTTCCCCTACCTCTTCATAGCTTAAATCATTCTTGAGGCAGATTGAAGACTTAAGTGCCATCTTAAGTGAAAAATGAAAGAAAACGTACTAAGTAATTGCAACACAAACACTGACTTAATCAGTTTTAACGTGAAAAGATGCCGACAAAAGAAGAGAAGAAGCGGGCCGCTAGGGTGGAGAAAAGAAGAGCCGCTCAGGAAGCAGCAAGCGCATCAACCTCTGAGCAAACGAATGTTAAACGTACAGAGAAAGACGATGAGAACTAGGAATGAATAAGTCAAGTGTATACACTGCACGTTATCGAGCAGTGCGCCATTACTGGTCTTATATAATATGCTACCATGGATGTCCATTAGTCTGTCCAGGATTTTAAATCACCTGTAGCTCACAAACCGTTTGACCGAATGACCTGAAATTTGGTACACATATACTACGCGATGTGTACTGTCCGCTTTCGGGGTGATGATTGACCTCCAAGGTTATTCCTCTTTTTATTTTTATATTACTGTAGAATCAACTCTCGGCAGCGACCAGCAGGGTGGCAGTGTGGCACATGTGTACGTGCGCCGTTCTCATCCCTACCACTCCTCGCCGTCACTTCCTCTACCTCTTCATATCTTTAATCATTCTTGAGGCAGAATAAAGACTTAAGTGCCATCTTAAGTGAAAAATTAAAGAAAACGTACTAAGTAATTGCAACACAAAAACTGACTTAATCCGTTATAACGCGAAAAGATGCCGACAAAAGAAGAGAAGCAGCGGGCCGCTAGGGTGGAGAAAAGAAGAGCTGCTCGGGAAGCAGCAAGCACATCAACCTCTGAGCAAACGAATGATAAACGTGCAGAAAAAGAAAGGATGAAAACTAGAAATGTTCAAGTCAAGCGTTATTGTACACGTTATTATTGTGCAGTGCGCCGTTACTGGTTAATACTATTATAATAATAATCTTGCAGTAAGCAGACCGGGGTTTGCCTCCTGGGTTCTCCCCTTTGGCTGCTGCGTTTCCTCCGACAGTCCAAAGAGAGGTGAATTGGTAATCCTAAATTGGCCTCTGTGTGCCTGTGTGTGTTCACATGATCAGGACTAAGCAAGTTAGAAAAATGACTGACTGACTAAATCCTTTGGTTTTTCACACAGCATCTTCCTCATTGCACAAAATCAAAGGACTTCTTTATGAACTGTAAATTGCAAAGTCTGAACGACAGCAGTGCTGCAGGTGAATGGCCGACGCTGACTCGCTCTCGCTTGCTTCCACGCAGGTATCTGGAGGAAGGGAACGTTGAAGCAGCAGCCTTAGAAAAGCAAAGGATCGAGGAGCTGCAGCGAGTACGCAGAAGGTACAACGATGAGAACAACATCAAGTATGAACCTCGCTTTTTCAAGTAAGTGACATTGGGAAGCACAAGCAGCACACATTAAGCACGCAGTGCAGTGCATGGACATCAGCGAGGCTTCAGTCTTTGGTCTCTCATCCCAGCTAAGCTTTCAACATTTTTAATATGGTTTTGAATTAAGTAACTGCAGTATGTAATTCCAATGTAACACCAGTAGGTGGCACCTAGCATGTTTTTTTTTTTTTTTTTGCAGCATTACAGGGTCATGGGGTCATTAACGTCACATGTACCGACGGCACTGAAATCCTTACTTGCACATCTGTATTGTGGAAATGACTTTTATTTAGCTGCTTATTAGCGCTCCACCTATACAGCCTTACCTGCACATGGACCTCTGCTGTGGCCTCCTTCACGTTATGTGTACCCCCAGAAATAACAAACCTAAAAAAGCTGGACTTCTTTCAATAAGGAAAAAATATTACCATGTGTAACAGAAACACATAAATACCAAAGTACCAACCAGGGTCTGTCGATGAACCAACTGTGGTACTGATGCAGATTTAGTACGCGTCTGTCACGTGACGTGTTTTGAGGTGGTCACCAACACACAACCCGATGCTACAATTGGAACGGCAGACGCTCGTTTCTTTGCACACTTTTGATATATTTTTTTCTGTTTCTGGCACATAAGGAGGGTGGAATGTCAGAGCCTGATCCACACGATTGACTTGCCCCCCTTGTGCCACATCAAAAGCCTTAGTGACTACCACAATTCCCCTGATTAGAACATTGACACTTGCCACATTGCGAACAGGGTTTAGGGGGATAACTTTTTGATTTTGCCCTTTTGCCACAATGAAGCTTCACACGACTGAATTCACAGAGGCATATCACGGCAGTTCAGTCATCCAGTGCCATATGCGTCAGTTTCCCTGTCTGTGTCAACGTCTGATCACCGGTTCACGTTGTCACTGGCGCCTGACTCAACGAATGCTTCACTTTCCATTTGTTTACATGCCACTGTAAGCTTTGGTTGAAGGCTCCACCCCTCTCATGAATATTGATGAGGTACCATAGAGTGGCAAAACATCTAGAAATATCCGTTTGTGCAGCATAATACTATTTGATTCACTAGATAGCCACAGAATACTGGCCCGAGATGTATTCAAATTTTACACTAAACACTGCGTCTGAATTGGGGTTAACTGTTTTAACATAGAATTCTGAACCCAAGTCACACTCGCCAAGGAGGATAAAGGAAAATAAAGGTTTGGCGGACATCACTCCAACTTCACTGGAGTGTGTAATTTTGCCGTCATTGGAGTGGGTGAGCGGTTCTTCAACTTGGTTTGCAAAAAAAGCAATTAAATAGACAGACGAGAAAGGCAGTATAGGATAGACAGACTAACGTGAAAGGCACTATATAATAGATAGATATTCATTTTAGCATAGTAGGCAGGATAACATAGATAGATAGAGACAAACTGTATATTTCTGTGAAAATACAAAGCAAACTAAACCTATTAAATGCGTTTATAACTTCACTCCAAAAAACAAGTCGACCAGAAAAATGACCTTTCTGGCTGACCAGGTTGTATTTGTTATTTTATACAATTGACCGAGTTGAAAGGTCAGCATTTGCCGTGATCTCATGCTCTTGGATGGATGGTAAATCTGAGTTGCCAAGTCAGAAATTCCATGTGAATGCTAGTTGAACAATTTGGACAAAACAAAGCTGCTCAAATTGTCCGAGTTGCGGCGTAATGCTGACCTTTCACCTTAGTCAGTTGTTTCAAATACCGTATGTACGCGTGTACCACGTGCACCTTTTTTCCCCAAAAATCAGCATTAGAAAATCAGGTGCGCGTCATACACAAGGAAATGTGAATGTTTACTTCTTCTGCTTGGGCTCTCGCTCTCTCGCTCTTGTTTTTGAATCAGTTTGGCATCGTCATTTAGCATGGATAGTAGCAAGCGTTTACGCTCCTTCACGGCGGGAGAGAAACAAAGTGATTTTGGAAGCAGAGAAGATAGGAAATTGGGCAGCAGGTCGCAAGTACAGTGTTCCAGAGTCATGTGTTCGAGACTGGTGACGGAAGAAAGAAAAAACAAAAGGGCATTTCGCAGAAAACGTGCCTGAAATGCTTTCTATACAATCAACGCGCGTCATACACGGGGCAAAACGATTTTCATGATTTTCTTTGTAAAAATTAGGGTGCACGTCTTACACGTGGGCGTGTGGTACACGAGTAAAAACGGTAATTTAAACATATAACCTGGTCTGTCCAAAACATTTTCATACAAATGATGTCGCTCAAAGTGCTTTACATGACGAAGAAAGAGAAAAAAAAGATAAAATATACAAAAAATAAAATTAGGCAATACTAATTAATTAATTAATTAATTAATTAACTAATTAATTAACTAATTAATACCAACCCACTATCACCTCGGAGTACTGCATCCTCCAACCATCCTTCTGCTGGTACCAGCATAGGTGAGACATCCCCACCCACAATTACAGCAGCCCAGGTGAGCAGAGAGTTGAAAAGACTTCGTGCCAGCAAAGCAGCGGGTCCAGATGGTGTATCGCCACGACTGCTGAAGGCCTGTGCGTTGGAACTGGGGAGTCCTCTACAGCGCATCTTCAACCTGAGTCTATCTAATATCTATCTAATAAACATAGAATAAAAAAGTAAGGTCCGATAACCAAAGAGGACAGAAAAAACAAAACAGACAGCTAGAGAAAAAAATTAAATCTGCAGGGGTTCTAAGGCCGGACTTATACTTCACGCATCGTGACGCATGCTGCAGCGGACGCTCCTGCTACGCAAGCGTTGTAGTGTTCATACTTGCGTGTGTACTTTACTTACGTAAATCTGGAGGAATCCACCAGGTGGCAGTGCGAGATATTATCACGGTGAGAACATATTCGGCTTCTCTGTGTTGTGAATTGCCTGGAACACGCATTAAATTCTGACGACACCTTACCGCAATATCTCTGAAAATTATGTTTATTGATTAAATCCATCAATCCAGGGATGTGTCCATTCCAGCAAGCATTAGGAACGAGTGAGAAACAATCCCTGGACGAGGTCTCAGCTCATCGCAAGGTGAATACAAGCACTCACTCACATACACTGGCGTCATTTTAGCGGCACCAAATCCCCAAATCTGCATATCTGTGGAAGGAAACTGGAGCCCAGTGTGGAATACAAGCAGGAAATACCAGCGACGTGACTCCCTGTGAGACAGCAGTGCTATCACTCCACCACCATGACACCCCCATGTGTGTAATTATTAACAGTATTCATTATTTAAATGAAATTATATGTAAAATGTAACATACACACTTTAATGCATTTCATCATGAAAGTGATATCAAGTATACAGTAAATCTAAAGATTCTAAATTTGCAGAGAGTTGGAATATCATAAATGTGACGTGTTCTGTGTGGTGATCTATTGCTGCTTGCCGCTGCCGTCAGGTCCAAGAAGCTCGTAGCGATTAAAAACTGGGGTGACGTTTACGACGGTCTGCTTTAATGATAAAGTAAACTGCGAGGTTAAAGTGGACATTTCGAGATTAAAGCCGAAATTTCCACTTTAAATCACAAAATACACGTTTTCACCATGTCCTTAATTTTTTTCTCCGTGACTCAAATACATCGCTGTACATTATGTTGCTGTTGTTAAGTTAGAAAAAAAAAAAAAAAAAAAAAAAAAGGACGCCACAAAAGATGGTATGTGAGACTTTTAAAATGTATCGTGTCGTGGATCGGGAATATGCGACACTTGAATATAAAAGCACCACGAATGCATTTGTACTGTATGTCGGCATTTTGCTTCACCACATCGAAGCATTCATCCCGTAGGAGCTGCATAGAGGCTTTCTGTCACATGTAGATAGTAAACAGAGACACTGACGTCGCGTTCCGACTTTTACCACACTGCGCCCCCCGACTTTTTGCTGGTACTCCAACTCGCGCGCGCGTCGCGCTAATTTCTGAGGACCTGTTTAGAGGACACGTGAAATGAACGCTGGGAACGCGTGGCAGCCATGATGCGGGCGCGTACGCATTCTGAGCATGAAGTATAAACCATGAGACCACCCAGCCAGCCCCCTCTAGGCATTCTACCTAACATAAATGATCTCAATCAGTCCTCATTGTATTCAGGGTTCACATGGAAGAACTTGATCATGACAGTCACATGGACTTCTGTACTTTAATCCATCAATGGAGGGACATCACGGTGCCCTTATCCGGTAGTGCTGGCGCAGATCAGCATCACAGAAAACTGGAAAAAGAACAGAAAGTAGGGGTTAGTACGGATTGTGGAGCCATGAAAAAAAAAATCACAATCCAATGCATATACAGAATATCAAGGTTACACTAAGATGAAGCTCTGAGAAAGCCATGTTAAAGTAATGAGTTTTTAGCAGTATTTTTTTTAAAGTGCTCCACTGTATTAGCCTGGCGAATTTCCATCGGTCTGCTATTCCAAATTTGAAGTTCATAACAGCTGAAGGCCGTCCACCTCACCACTTCTTTTAAGTTTTTCCCTTGGAATTCTAAGCAGACACTCATTTGAAGATCTAAGGTTACGATTTGGAGTGTAAGGTGAGGGACATTCTGAGTTATTGGACGGAGCAGATTATTATTGAAGCTGTGAAGTGATACATATTCAATACATTTTATTTGGTCCTTACTACCATAAAAGAAAATTCTATTCATCTTTTTTATTTTTTATTTTTAGTTGTATTTATTTTTATTTAAAGCTTATTTTTTTGGTAACAACCCACCTGAACATGGATGGTGAAACATCACAAGTCGGAGTTCTGAATAGTCCAAGAGCTTGTGAACGCAGCATTTATGTCCAAACTCTTAGACAGTATATGTACTACACGGTGGGCCATTTATATGGATACACCTTAATAAAATGGGAATGGTTGGTGATATTAACTTCCTGTTTGTGGCACATTAGTATATGTGAGGGGGGAAACTTTTCAAGATGGGTGGTGACCATGGTGGCCATTTTGAAGTCGGCCATTTTGGATCCAACTTTTGTTTTTTCAATAGGAAGAGGGTCATGTGACACATCAAACTTATTGGGAATTTCACAAGAAAAACAATGGTGTGCTTGGTTTTAACGTAACTTTATTCTTTCATGAGTTATTTACAAGTTTCTGACCACTTATAAAATGTGTCATCTGTTTAGCAGTCCAACGTTACTGCAAGTAACACAGCTTAGCAATTCAAGTAACACTTCAGATTATATAACAAAAAGAAATATAACAAGTATAATGTGAGAGTAAAGTAACATTATCACGATAATCACTAGCTAACAATATGTAATCCTGCTTATTATATTCTACTGGGGGTTCACCCCCTGCTCGCTTCGCTCGCTACACCCCCCAGCCTGCGCCACGTGCCAGCCAATTCACCTCTCTGCCGCTCGTGTTGTGAAGAGGGGGACTGAACGCACCCCAAGGAGACGCGGTCGCTCCTCTGAAACCCCCTCTTAAACGGTGATACAATGGGAAACACATAGTTTTTTTTTTTATCTCCTCTTTGCTCGAGCTTCATCATCATCATGCATGGCACTTCGAACATTTAAAAGTCCATACAGCAGCATACTCTCCTACTCTTTGTCTTTTATTTCCGGCCCTGGGTGTGGTTAAAGTCTTGGGACAAAGTCTCATCTTGCGGGACGCAATTTCTTGATATTTTTTTAGTTTATAATTTAAAAAAAGGGAATAAGAATCTGAAAATCTAACAACATCACAATAAAGTTCAATAAATTCTGAAAAGAATGATTCCAAACATACAGTCATATGAAAAAGTTTGGAAACCCCTCTTAATTCTTTGGATTTTTGTTTCTCATTGGCTGAGCTTTCAATGTAGCAATTTCCTTTTAATATCTGACATGCCTTATGGAGACAGTAGGATTTCAGCAGTGACATTATGTTTATTGGATTAACAGAAAATATGCAATATGCATCATAACAAAATTAGACAGGTGCATAAATGTGGGCACCCAACAGAGATATGGCATCAATACTTAGTTGAGCCTCCTTTTGAGCCTCTAGACGCTGTTCTCCTATAGCCTTTGACGAGTGTCTGGATTCTGGATGGAGGTATTTCTGACCATTCTTCATACAAAATCTCTCCAGTTCAGTTCAATTTGATGGCTGCCGAGCATGGACAGCCTGCTTCAAATCATCCCATAGATTTTCGATGATATTCAAGTCAGGGGACTGTGACGGCCATTCCAGAACATTGTACTTCTCCCTCTGAATGAATGGCTTTGTAGATTTCCAACTGTGTTTTGGGTCATTGTCTTGTTGGAATATTTAACTCCTGCGTAACTTCAACTTTGTGACTGATGCTTGAACATTATCTTGAAGAATTTGTTGATATTGGGTTGAATTCATCTGACCCTCGACTTTAACAAGGGCCCCAGTCCCTGAACTAGCCACACAGCCCCACAGCATGATGGACCCTCCACCAAATTTGACAGGAGGTAGCCGGTGTTTTTATTGGAATGTGGTGTTCTTCTTCCGCCATGCAAAGCGCTTTTTGTTCTGACCAAATAACTCCATTTTTGTCTCATCAGTCCAAAGCACTTTGTTCCAGAATGAATCTGGCTTGTCTAAATGAGCATTGGCATACAACAAGTGACTCTGTTTGTGGCGTGAGTGCAGAAAGGGCTTCTTTCTCATCACCCTGCCATACAGATTTTCTTTGTGAAAATTGAGCTGAATTGTAGAACGATGTACAGATACACCATCTGCAGCGAGATGTTCTTGCAGGTCTGTAAGTAGGGCCTGTCTTGCAAGTATCTCATGTTCTACGTCATCGTGAGACGGTCCTGGTCAATCTCTTGGCACAAACTCTCATGTTTAAGGTCCCTGCGAGACGCTCTGTGGCCAATCTCTTTAGTCTCGTGGGTCTTTTAAATGTCTTCCATGATGTTAACGTGAAGATCACATCTCATCGCCAGGATTTTTTTTTTTTAATAATAGAGAGATAACAATTAAAACACTAACACTATAAATAGAGACATGCAAAATATTTAGCATTATACACTTACTGGCCACTTTATTGGGTACACCTTGCTACTGCCCAGTTGGACCCCAGTTTGCCTTCAGAACTGCCATAATTGTTCGTGGCGCTGATTCAAGAAGGTGCTGGAAACATTCGTCAGGGATTGCAGTCTATATTGACATGACAGCATCATGCAGTTGCTGCAGACTTGTCGGCTGCACGTGCATGATGCAGATCTCCCGTTCCACCACATCCCAAAAATGCTCTACTGGACCGAGATCTGCTGACTGTGGGGGCCATTTGAGGTCAGTGAACTCATTGTCATGTTCAAGAAACCAGTTTGAGATGATTTGAGCTTTGTGACATGGAGTGTTAATCCTACTGGATGGAGCCATCAGAAGATGTCCACACTGTGGTCATAATGGGATGTAGATGGTCAGCAACAACACTCAGGTAGGTTGTGGCATTTAAACGATGCTCAAATGGTACTAAGTGGCCTAAAGTGTGCCAAGAAAATATCCCCCAAGGGTGGATCCATACCTTCATGTTGTTGACCCCCAACCATCCGAATGTCACCACAGAAATTGAGACTCATCACACCAGGTGATGTTTTTCCGATCTTCTGTTCCCAATTTTGGTGAGTCTGTGTGAATTTTAGCCTCAGTTGCCTGTTCTTCGCTGACAGGAATGTCACCCGCTGTGGTGTCCTGCTGCTGTAGCCCACCTGCTTCAAGGTTTGACATGTTGTGCACTCAGAGCTGCTCTTCTGCACACCTCGGTTGTAACGATTGCTTATTGGAGTTCCTGTTCCCTTTCTATCCGCTCAAACCAGTCTGGCCATTCTCCTCTGACCTCAACGAGGCAGAGAGAACTGCAGCTCGCTATTTTCCCTTTTTCAGACCATTAACTGTGAACCCCTAGAGATGGCTGTGCATTAAAGTCCAAGTGGATCAGCAGATTGTGAAATACTCAGAGCAGCCCGTCTGGCACCAACAACCCCACCACAATCAAAGTCTCTTCGGTCCCCTTTCTTCACCATTCTGAGGCTCAGTTTGAACTTCAGCAGGTCGTCTTGACAATGTCTACAGTCCTGTATTATCGTAGTATTTCCCTCTACTTACCCTTTACCTGTTTTCTCAAGGGTGAGCGTTCTCGTCAAGTTAGTTATCAGGTTGGTCTACTGTTGCACTTTAAGATGAACATACACACACACACACACACACACACATAGACCCTAACCACAACAGTGCCCTATGAATGACACACACAGGCTGATTAACCCTTAGCACTTTAAATCACACAACAGCCTGTCACTCAGCACTTCAAGAGACTTACTTATCGGCACGAACAACATACTGTGTTTTAAAGATATCTCAGACCTAAATATTACTTTTGGTCTACAAGAATACATTTAAACATACAAAGACTCAGCACTCTTGACTATCGGCCATTTATCAGCCAAGAATACCTTCTTTATCGTACTGTCCCTAACTATTGAGTGGCACTCTCACTCTCAGCCTTAATAAACCTCGCAGCACAGAAATAATGGCAAAAATCTGGCTGTCACCAGGTGCTCAAAGAAATCTAACTTATTACTTCAATCACTCTAGACATTAAGACAAAGCATAGAAAGTTAAAAGCAGCATGGTATTTATTATAAGATTAATAATACCACTGGAACAAAGAATAATAGAAAATAGGTACTGATAGGAAAGTCTGAATATATATAGTCTTTGGGAAAAAGCTTACGGAAAAAGGTAGAGATGACAAGGATGAATGTCCCAGGGAGGTGTTTGATTTAGCAATCGATGTTCATGATGCCTTTCTGATGACCAGTGCCGTCTTCGTCCATTCCTCTTCTTCTCCTTCTCTTTGCTTCTCACATCGTTGCTTTCAAAATGAGGCATATTTATTATAAAGTTTCATGCTGTGGTTTCACAACACATGAATGTTCCATGCACCTGATTGGCTGGCTGTCAATATGATGGATGAATTTTGTTCCCCAGGTAATAAAGTTCTTTGAGATTGCCTCAGTTTTTCCTTTCCCAGGCCGTAAACCCAATTGATGTCCCAGATGTCCATCCGTAAAGTAATCAATAGCCTGAGGTATCAGCTCAGGCTTCCTTTCCCAGGCTGTAAACCAAATTAGCACTAAGCTATGAACAACCGTTATAAAAGTGAGGTATAAGGAAGAGGATATGTGTTTTTATTATAATGCCTCCTACATCTGAATTCATCTTGTTGGGATTGCGCAAAATAAAATACAGAATAAGATGTAGACTTTATACACCTTTTATACACCATAACAAGACTGAAATTCACCGAGTTCCTGCGATGTGATTGGCTGCTTAGAGATTTGTGTTAACAAGCATTTGAGCAGGCGTACCTAATAAAGTGGCCGGTGAGTGTATAAGTAACATACCGTAGGACTCCACTGCAGTGGTTCGCAGTTCACATGTTGCTTTTCTCCATCACCATACGCTAACAAATCAATTTGATGCTCAAGTGGCAGGTGTCTCTGTCAGCGATTTTAACCATTTCCTTTCTTTCTTTCCTTTTTTCAGGAAGGTGATCGATTCCAATCAGAGGGAAAGGTGGGTCAGCAACAGCACCTACTGGGACCTGCGCAAATCCCCTGGCTTCAGCAAACTGGACTACCTAACGCTTTGGTAACAGCTAGCAAGGAGGAGACGCTTACCTATGCACAAATATATAAAGATTTACCGTGTTGCAGCTTTGGGTTTTCGGGGGGTGACGACGGTAAAGTTTTAAAACACCGGGGGACGGGCGTTCACATCCCCGTTGACCACGAGCACCAGCAGAAACCCCATTTCAAAATGAGGAGATGGCAGGATGACCCCCCATGGGCACCACGGAGGGGAGCCAAGCTGAAAGCTGTCGCCAGCTTTTAACCGTCTGCGCTTGCCTTAAGAGAGACCCCTTTGGGAGTGGCACCATGCCAGTCCAGCTCAGCACATGAGAAATGCCACACACAAGCAAGAAGGGAAAACAGGGAGCCGAGGAAGAGCGGAAGGTTTACACATGAAAATAAATATACACAAGATATGGGTTGACCCAAGAACGTTCTAGATCACGGTGCGTAACCCCCTCCCTGTCACTATGCGCCAACGCTCCCCTCCACTCCCATTAGAAACAACAGATAAAGGCATTTTAAAAACAATTACCCTTTAAATTGTGTGTGTCTTTAAAATGCGGTGTCACCACCTGGGGCTGCTGCGCTTACTTATTTTGATAGCAAAGGAGAGAACAGGGTTCAAGTGTCTCTCTGCTGTGGGAAGAAAAGATGCTGCCACAGGCTACATGTTAGAGTTCTTTAAGTTTGGTGCCTCGTTTATTTCTAACTTCGAGTCGTCACATGTAAAAGTGGTTAAAAGTCTCACGATATCTCGAGGGAAAAGTGGTAAGAAGCCCCGCCCCATGTTGAAACAAACTGCAGAGAAGCCCCACCCTATCTTGAAGTAAAAGTAGTGAGAGGCTCCGACTCATTTTAAAGTGATTGGACGGGGCTTCTCAGCACTATTTTGAAGGAAAAGATGAGAAGCCCCACATCACTTTGAAATAAGTGCTGAGAAGCCCCATCCCCATTGTGTAGTAGTAGTGGTAAAAAGCCCCACCTCTCTTTGAAATAAAAGTGCAGAGAAACCCCACCCTGTCTTGAAGAAAAGGTATTGAGAAGCCCCACCACATTTTGAAGTAATGGGAAAAAGCCCCACCTCACTTTGTATGTACAGAGAAGCCCCACCCTGTCTTGAAGTAAAGGTAATAACAAGCCCCGCCCCATTTTGAAGTAATGGGAAGAAGCCCCACCCTGTCTTGAAGTAAAAGCAGTGGGAGGCTCTGACTCATTTTAAAGTAATAGTGCAGAGAAGCCCCGCCCAATTTTGAAGGAAAAGATGAAGCCCCGCCTCACTTTCAAATAAGTGCTGTGAAGCCCCACCCTGTCTTAAAGTAAAAGCAGTGAGAGGCTCCAACTCATTTTAAAGTGATAATCGGCGGGGCTTCTCTGCACTATTTTGATAAAAGGATGAGAAGCCCCACATCACTTTCAAATAAGTGCTGAGAAGCCCCATCCCGATCGTGTAGTAGTAGTGGTAAAAAGCCCAACCTCTCTTTGAAATAAAAGTGCAGAGAAGCCCCACCCTGTCTTGATGTCTACCTTGCACAATGACCTTAAGAGATGTGGTAGTTCATTTTGGCTTGCCCTGTACAACAATAAAATGAGAAAAACTTACCAATGGGAGAAGACTGTTGAGGCAATTGATAAAGTCAGATTTCATTTGCTGATCAGAGGGCTGGCCGAACACAATGTTGGGCTTTGATATCTGAATGAGGGACCTCCAAGTTGATGGCAGTTTGCGAGTTCTTCTCTCATTATCTGTAGTCATTCTCTCCATCTGATGAAGCCATTCTGGCAGTTTGAACTGTGACTCTGATGGATCCCACAATCTCGACCTACAAAATGAGGTATGTGGGTGGAACAGGCACCCGTGTTTTTATTTGACAGTCACCTGAAGGAGTCACCTGTCAATCGTACCACACCCATTAAATTACTGGGAGGAAAAGAATTTGAGGAAGCCTTCGGCTCCACCAATCGGCTGCACGTTTCATTTCTGGCCACCCACTGTGAAGGTCCGGGTCGACTTCACCCACACTTGTTGCTTCTGGGAGCCTCTTGAACCTGAGCAAATGAGGACACACGGGGATTGGAGAATAGTGTGTCGGTGTTGCTATTAAAATCAAAACGAAAGACAAAGTCTCCAACAAGTGCTGTGCATCACCAAATAATCCTTAAAATCCAGAGTAACATGGAGAATAAAACCTACTTCTAAAATCCTGATAAAACAGTTGCTCCATTCCAGTTAAAAACTGTAGCAGCAGCAAGTTCCTCCTCAGCCAACCCAACTCATGGATTCATCACGCTTCTTCCCAGTGGGTCTTCTATCTGGCAGAGAGCCAAGACCACCTCTTCCGGCTCCTATGCCACCTGCCTAAACTGGCAGAACACGTACAGCCAAACCTCCATATGCCAGCCACACACACTGATCCACAAGGCCAAGGCCCGGCCACTTTGCCACCTCTCTTCCAAGCTGATGCTGCCATTGCCGGCTGGTGTACCCCCTGACCATTCGCCTCTCCAGCACTCATCTGGCCCTTTTTTTTTTATTCAATCCAATTGTTTCCACCAGTTGTCCCCTCCTGTGTTATAAAGGCTCCCTTCACAGGCCGAACTCGGGTACAGTTCTGTCCTCCGCCTGCTCTGAGGTGTGGCTGAAGCACATGATTGACCCACCATATTTTAATGGGAATGAATGATCAGCCAAGCACCCCAATCAAAGTCTGAGTGATGCCTGCGCCCATTCGGAGCCTGCCAGGTAGAAAATGCTTGGCATCAAACACTTTCCATCCCCCTTTCACTTGTCAATCAATAATAATACTTTACATTTAGAAAGTGCTTTGCATAGTGAGTGTGGAGCCACTTCAACCACCACTACTGTGCAGCACCTACCTGGTTGATGTGACGGCAGCCACTTTTGTACCAGTCAGCTCACCCCACATAAGCTGTGACAGAGAGCGAGAATTGGAGACGGGATGCTTAGGGGGCCAGAATGACCAGACCACGGTGGGCAGTTTAGCCAGGACATCAGGAGACACCCTACTCTTTATGAAGGATGTCCGGGGATCTTCTATGACCACACAGAGTCAGGACCTCAGTTTTATGTCTCGTCTGAAGGATGGCACCATTTTTACAGCACCGTGTCCCTGTCCTTGCAGTGGGGAATTGGAATTCACACACAGACCCCAGGGTAAGCGCCCCCCGCTGGCCATACCAGCACCTCTTCCAGCAACAATCCAAACCTTTTCCTATAATTTCTCCCATCCAAGTACCGGCCAGACCTGAACACGCTTAGCTTCAGGTTCTGAAATGCAGCTGGCATGGCTGCTGTAACCTACAGGCATTTGTCATTTATTCCCAGCTGGATTGAGAAAACAAGTCACGGGTTACAATTTCTTAAAAGCAAAATGTAATACTTCAGCACTTTTACACGCCTGTACACTCCACCTCCTCGGCACACTGACTCAAATTTAGTTACCGCCAGTACTCTGCTTATCTTACACACAAATTCAAACATTTGCTTGTCCGAATAGGAGTAAAGTTAACGCTTCCACTTCGATCCCAACCCTTCCTTCCTTCCTACTCCCCACACATTTTAATAATTGCAGTCGTAAACTGATTGCCAACTCGCCCCTGGACTGCTTCAAGATGGATGTTTTGGGCTTTCTTGACGAGGATTTTAAAATCTAAATTTGCACCCCAAGAGGAAGTTCAGAATGTTTCAATTTCCAATTCTTGCATTTCAGAAGGCACACGATTTGCTCTACGTGGTGACCAATGGCCCACCTGAAGGAGGGGTTTGGGGGGGGGTGTCGGGCACTCAAAAGCCCAGAATTGCTCCTGCCGCTGGAAATCTCTGGCCGCGTTTTTAGCGCATTGCTTTTCAAGAAAAAAATAAATAAATCGCGTTGCTTTGCGAGAGCAACAATGACTGTAAAAAAACACGGGGGGGCCGAAGGAACATGGAGGGGGTGGGGATTCAAAAAAAAAAAAAAAATTAAAAAAAGGTGCCGATTTCATTCACGGGTGCCAAGCCTGAAGTGTGTGCTCTCTTTCTATTAGAAATTTGCTTGAAAGAAACACAAATATTTTTTGCTTCAACGATATAAATCAGAGTCATTTATTTTTGGGGAACTTTGCTCAGTTTCATGCTCTCTTTTAATTTCGAAACGTGATGCAAATCTTCTGTTGTAATGTAAACTCTACTTGCATGTGCAAAATGACAGCCTGCCAATGAATGTTGCAAATGCCTTACTGAAACGCTTTCTATTTACTTAGTTTTTTTTCTTTCAATTACTGTTCATTTTTTTTTATGACTAAGTACCACATGGTGCTATGCTAAACCATCTGCTCTCAAAGTCCATTTTTTTTGGTGGATTCCTCTAAACAAGTGCAATTGTATAATCTGGGACACATATCTCCTCATGAACACTCTGTACACTGCTGCTATATTAGTGCTTGTTCTAATAAACAACAAAAAACGAAGTCTGAAGTTCACACTGGGGACGTGTGTGTCAATTTTCACATCGGTGTTTTAATCGGGTCACCCACGGACAGCGAAAGGTAACAACTAACCGCTCAGACTCTTAATGGGGGTTAGGAAGAAAAGTCAAAACCAGCGAGCTGCAGACTTTCACGGGGTTAATGTCACTGGAAAACGGCACAAAAGTCAAAGAGACAGAAATGTGAATTAGCGATACTCCAATCGATCAGCCGCCAATCTAAATTGTGGATTTTTCGCTATCAAAAAAAAAAAAAAAAACGAAAAATGAATTGATCAGTGATCAATAAATACTGATCACAAAAGTTTTATTTTTTTTTTAAATACAGTATCTGCTTTTCTACGCTTTATGGTAATTTAGTTGCCATGACATTTTACCGTAGTTGAGCAAACAAACTTCCTGTAAACACAAAGAAGTAAGGCAGACACCCTGTCCTTTAGACCAGCGGTTCCCAATCTCGGTCCTGGGGGCGCACTGTGGCTGCAGGTTTTTGTTCCAACTAGATTAGTAATCAGTGACAACACTGATCTCATTTAATTAGCTTTTATTCTACATTCAGAAAAGCATGACATTTATATTTATAAGACATTTAGAAATATTTCTGCTTTTGCTATTGATTTAAAATGCTTAACTCTTTTGTTGATTTCATTCTGTTTTGCCCTTTCTCTGTGCAGTTTTTCCCCTTCGTTGTGTCTTATTAATGACACCTAGAAAAGAAGAATGAAAATCAAGATGAAAATATTGTTAAAAAAGAAAAAATAATACATTATCCCCATATAACTGTTTGGTACATCCTTCTATATAAAAGCAGTCGGGATTGTCCTTCCGTCCCGTGAGTGCTACGCAATTTTGCAATGCACGATGGGATTTGTAGTTTCGTTTTTCCCAGGTAAAAGATGATTTTCTACTCCAGACTGTGCGATATCTTCTTCTTTCTTACTATATAAAAGCAGTCAGGATTGTCCTTCCGTCCCGTGAGTGCTATGCAGGCGTGGAGTTTCACACACGCCCCGTCCATGTTGCAATGCATGATGGGATTTGTAGTTTCGTTTTTCCAGGTAAAAGATGATTTTCTACTCCAGACTGTGCGATATCTTCTTCTTTCTTACTATATAAAAGCGGTCGGGATTGTCCTTCCGTCCCGTGAGTGGAAAGCGTAGCGGTATTCCGCTTATCACAGACTTACTACTTGCAGCTTGCGGTACGAAGCGACATGATGTGAGCAGAGTTCTGGTGCTCCCATCGTTCCCTTGCTTTTGTGCGCGATGCGCTGGAAAAATAGACAAAATTATGTCTCTGGAAATAATTAATGTTGATGGAGTACAAATGCCTCACCGCGTAGTAAATATCAGGGGGGTTCAAAAGGGCGACCTCAATATAGAAAAAAAGTTTAAATTTCATCACAAAAATAACAGAAATTATGAGTATTAAAGTAATACCGCTCAAATGCAATATAACCAAATTCTTCAGTTTGTATAAAATATCAAATTGATCTACATATTGAATTGCCTTAAGAAGTGGTCAACTTAAATGTCGGTCGCCTTAAAAGGCGGGTCAGCCTAGTTTTTATACATTTACCGAACTTAATTTTCTAATTTCTATACCAGGGGTTCTCAAACTCGGTCCTGAGGGCCCACTGTGGCTGCAGGTTTTTGTTCCAACCAGATTCCTAATCGGTGACAACACCTGATAGCACTGATCTCATGTAATTAGCTGGTTTTATTGATCTTTTATTCTACATTCAGAAAAGCACAGCAGCATGATTTTTACATTTATAAGAAACATTTCTTATATTTCTGTTTTTGCTATGGATTGAAATGCTTAACTCTCTTTTTATATATTTCACCCTTTCTCTGTGCAGTTTGCTCCCTTCATTGAATCTTAATAATGACAATTAAAAACAAGCAGAGCAGAAACCCAAGCAAACAACACTCAATCGTGAAAGGCTGCAACTACTTTAGCGTCAGCCCCACAAAGTAGTAAATAACGGATTAATTAAACAATTAGAACACCTAGAAAAGTAGAATGACAATCAAGATGAAAAAAACTGTTAAAAAGAAAAAAAATACATATAACTGCTTAGTACATTTTACTACTTTTTTTATTTTTTTTACCAAACTTAGTTTTCTAATTTGTATATTTTTCCCAAAACAGGGAATCTGGGAAACAACAGTTCACTTAATTAGCCCAGGAGTCCAATTAAAAACAGAAGCTGGTTGGAACAAAAACCTGCAGCCACAGTGTGCCCCCAGGACCGAGGATGGGAAACACTGCTTTAGACTAAGGGTTCCCCACTCCAGTCCTGGAGGGCTGCAGGTTTTCATTCTAACCCTGCACTTAATTTGTGACCAGTTTTTGCTGCTAATTAACTTCCTTTACCTTCATTGTGTTTGATTTATTTTTTTAAGATTTGTTCACCTGAATTGCTTCATTTCTATCCTTAACCAGAACCGATATGTGAAATGAGTGAGCCAACAGTCCAGGCCGGCTGCAGTGGCTGCAGGTTTTCATTCTTATCATCTTAATTAGTGCCGATTACTTCTTTTAATTAACTTGACTCAGGCCCCATAGTTATTTCTTTTTCCTTAATTAGCAGCCAAACAATAATGAGACACAAAACAGGCTGCCATATGACCAGCTCACCTGTGCCCATCACAAAATCTCTGAAAATAAAGAAAAGGTGACGGTCTCAGTAAGGCTGAGTTCCAGGGTCACCAAAAACATTATCACGGCGTTCTTAGAAAAAGCACAAAAAGAGTTTTGGAAATGTGCGCTGTGGCAGAATGAGAGCAGCAACAAGCCATGGAATTAAATAACGAGTTTAATGAACAGCAAGAATCGGCTTCTGATTAAGAAGGTGATTGGAGTTTGAAGACCCAATTGAGCTGGTCATCTGTC
>JANRMT010062814.1:10226748-10248118 GCA_026402145.1 Polypterus bichir lapradei | reverse complement strand
TCTTCTTTCTTACTATATAAAAGCGGTCGGGATTGTCCTTCCGTCCCATGAGTGGAAAGCGTAGCGGTATTCCGCTTATCACAGACTTACTACTTGCAGCTTGTGGTACGAAGCGACATGATGTGAGCAGAGTTCTGGTGCTCCCATCGTTCCCTTGCTTTTGTGCGCGATGCGCTGGAAAAATAGACAAAATTATGTCTCTGGAAATAATTAATGTTGATGGAGTACAAATGCCTCACCGCGTAGTAAATATCAGGGGGGTTCAAAAGGGCGACCTCAATATAGAAAAAAAGTTTAAATTTCATCACAAAAATAACAGAAATTATGAGTATTAAAGTAATACCGCTCAAATGCAATATAACCAAATTAATGAGTTTGTATAAAATATCAAATTGATCTACATATTGAATTGCCTTAAGAAGTGGTCAACTTAAAAGTCGGTCGCCTTAAAAGTCGGGTCAGCCTAGTTTTTATACATTTACCGAACTTAATTTTCTAATTTCTATACCAGGGGTTCTCAAACTCGGTCCTGAGGGCCCACTGTGGCTGCAGGTTTTTGTTCCAACCAGATTCCTAATCGGTGACAACACCTGATAGCACTGATCTCATGTAATTAGCTGGTTTTATTGATCTTTTATTCTACATTCAGAAAAGCACAGCAGCATGATTTTTACATTTATAAGAAACATTTCTTATAAATATTTCTGTTTTTGCTATGGATTTAAATGCTTAACTCTCTTTTTATTATATTTCACCCTTTCTCTGTGCAGTTTGCTCCCTTCATTGAATCTTAATAATGACAATTAAAAACAAGCAGAGCAGAAACCCAAGCAAACAACACTCAATCGTGAAAGGCTGCAACTACTTTAGCGTCAGCCCCACAAAGTAGTAAATAACGGATTAATTAAACAATTAGAACACCTAGAAAAGTAGAATGACAATCAAGATGAAAAAAACTGTTAAAAAGAAAAAAAATACATAAAACTGCTTAGTACATTTTACTACTTTTTTTATTTTTTTTTACCAAACTTAGTTTTCTAATTTGTATATTTTTCCCAAAACAGGGAATCTGGGAAACAACAGTTCACTTAATTAGCCCAGGAGTCCAATTAAAAACAGAAGCTGGTTGGAACAAAAACCTGCAGCCACATTGTGCCCCCAGGACCGAGGTTGGGAAACACGGCTTTAGACTAAGGGTTCCCCACTCCAGTCCTGGAGGGCTGCAGGTTTTCATTCTAACCCTGCACTTAATTTGTGACCAGTTTTTGCTGCTAATTAACTTCCTTTACCTTCATTGTGTTTGATTTATTTTTTTAAGATTTGTTCACCTGAATTGCTTCATTTCTATCCTTAACCAGAACCGATATGTGAAATGAGTGAGCCAACAGTCCAGGCCGGCTGCAGTGGCTGCAGGTTTTCATTCTTATCATCTTCTTAATTAGTGCCGATTACTTCTTTTAATTAACTTGACTCAGGCCCCATAGTTATTTCTTTTTCCTTAATTAGCAGCCAAACAATAATGAGACACAAAACAGGCCGCCATATGACCAACTCACCTGTGCCCATCACAAAATCTCTGAAAATAAAGAAAAGGTGACGGTCTCAGTAAGGCTGAGTTCCAGGGTCACCAAAAACATTATCACGGCGTTCTTAGAAAAAGCACAAAAACAGTTTTGGAAATGTGCGCTGTGGCAGAATGAGAGCAGCAACAAGCCATGGAATTAAATAACGAGTTTAATGAACAGCAAGAATCGGCTTCTGATTAAGAAGGTGATTGGAGTTTGAAGACCCAATTGAGCTGGTCATCTGTCAGCTCGTTTCACATCTCATTTCTGATTGGCTGCCATTTAATGAAGAAACAAATCAATTCAGAGGACTGAATCCTTTAAACAGGGCTTATTAAAATGAAGAGAAAAGGAGTTAATTAGCAGTGAAAACTGGTCACTGATTAAGAAAAGGGTTAGAATGAAAACCTTCGGCCCTCCAGGCCTGGAGTTCGACACCCCTGGTCTAGGCCAACTCAGTCAGGGCCTCTAACTCCAACCACTTGCTTAATTAGGTGCCGATTCTTGTTGTTAATTAAAAAATTAAAAATCCTGGAAGGTTGGAAGGAGATGAGACGTGACTTTCTCAGAGAGACACTTTCACATCCCGAGAGATGAGACTTCATGCCAAGAGATTTAACCAGGCCCGGGGCCGGAAATAAAAGACAAGGAGTAGATGACAAAGTAGAATGTTGTAAAGAATTCAAAAACGTTGGTGTGATACACATACAGAAGAGGTTAGAGATAACGGAAGTACGAAAATTCCAAAGTCTCCAAAAAATGATGGTAAAGATTGCATTATTGCAAACGGAAATTACTCGGTGAAATAACGGAACATCGAAAAGAGATTGAATATAGTGTTGGGATTTAAACTTTAAGTCGGAGACTTATAGATTGTCTAATTCGTGTTGCCATCAGGGAAAAGTTGTGTTTCTTCCCAATGAAGAGGCCTATTCGTGAGAATTAAAAGATTTGTTGTTTGGTGAAAGTGAAATCCCGCGAGAGAAAATCTCAAGCCCTGTGAGACAAGACTTTATGCAAAGAGATTTGGAAAAGTCCTGCCCACATCTAAAACATTTACAACCACGCACACGGTTCAGTCATTTCTCATTTGTGTGAATGCTATTGTCAGACACACTTCGTGTAGAGAGAAAGAAACGATATTCACTCACGGGCAGTTACACGTTGTGTTGTCAGGATGAATCAAAATTTAATGAGATATTGATGAAAAGGTAAAAGCAAAAAGAGATTGAATATATGGATATAATTGATATGACAAAAAAGTGCGCTGCGTGAGATGAAGATCACTCGGCACAGCAGCAAGCCAGCAGCTGATCAAGCAAAGAGGAGGTAAATAAAAACTATTTCCTTCTATTGTGTCACCGTTTAAGAGGGGGTTTCAAAGGATCAACCGCATCTACTTGGGGTACATTCAGCCACCCTCTTCACACCACGAGTGGCAGAGACAGCGGGGTTGGCGAACGAAGTGAGCAGGGGGAAAACCCCCCCTAGTTATTATAATCAAATAACATTCCACACAAGCAAGTCAAGTTTAACAAGATTAGTTTTAAAACAAATCAACCTCCACCCTTGAGAAAGAGCTAGGTCAGCAAATTAAAACTTTAATAATAGTAAAAATATGGGGGAAAGTCTTTGACTCAAGTCTGAAAAGACACAGCTGCCATTCAGAAGTCCACCCAGGAGCTTGGGACGTGGCTCGCCATGGTTGATAGGCCTGGTCTGCCTGGTAGGTTTAAAGCCTGGATCTATCAGCACTCAAACCTGCCCTGAGTCCTATGGCCTCTGCTGGTATATGCAGTCCAGTTTTCAACAGTAGAGTCCCTTGAAAAGAATATCAGCAGCTTTCTTCAGAGAAGAAGAATTCATGGTGGCACGCACCAGAGAAGCCCTACAGTCTAGGGACTCCAAGGATTGTAAGGTGTCAGCAGCTGGCACTGAGGTGAGCACAGGCAGGAAATGGAGGGCGGAGAAGGCTGTGGAGGTGGCAGAGTCACACCTGAGACAGAAGGCTCTGGTGGGCACCGTGGCAACAGGTAGAGCAGGTTTGGGCTACATAACAAAGACCCAGGTCGGCAAGTCCCAGGGCAAGGAGAAAATCCATCTACTACAGGAAGAGATCCTAGCAGGGATGGAGGAAGAGAGTGAGCAGAGAAGTAGGACTCCAGTAACAGGGCATGTGGACAAGGTGGGAGAGTTTTCTCCAGCGAAGGATCACCTGGTCAGACATCATGCCGGGAGATTTCTTTGGTTTCCAGTTCTTGGTGCAGGCGGCCTACGATGCCCAGCCAAGACCAGCAAACCTCCACGTCTGGGGGAAGAGCGCGACACTCTCCTGTCCACTTTGTTCAGAAAGAGGCTCTCTAGAACATCTACTCAGCAGCTGCCCTAAGGCTCTGGCAGATGGATGCTACCAGTGGTGCCATGACAAGTTGCTCAAGGCAGTTGCTTAAAGCTTGGCTTCAACTATCAACACAAGCAAACTCCTCCACGGCTCAAAGAAGGCAGTTACCTTCATTAAAAGTGGGACTGCAATGCCAGTCAAAGGCAGCAGTAATAACAGGCCTCTGACTGGCAGCTGCAGGCTGACTTGGGAAAACAGCTAAAGTTCCTGCAACAAATTGTAACATCACCACTCCGGCCAGACGTGATCATTACCTCAAAACTGCTGATCATGCTGGAACGGACAGGGCCCTGGTAAAAGCGTATCGAGAAAGCTAATGAGAGAAAACTTGTCAAGTACCAGGAGCTGGCAGAGGGGTGCAGGGACAGAGGCTGGAGGGTACTCTATGAGCCCACAGAAGTTGACTGCAGAGGATTTGCAGGGCGCTCTGCAGACTCCTCACACGGCTGGGCATAACAGGAGCAGCCAAAAAGAGGGCCATTAAATCTGAAAGTGAAGCTGCAGAGTAAGCCTCAAGGTGGCTTTGGATAAAGAGGGCTGATTCGCGGATCGCTACTGGCATACAAGTTGGGGATTGATCAACCCCGGCTGGGTCGCCTGAGCGAGGGTGGATGAAGCTGCGAGACCCGAAACGCCCGATGACCTCTGGATACACACCACTGATAATGCGTCCCAGTGCATCCAGGTGATGTTTCTTATATGGTGTAGATAAGTAAATGAATAAAAAAAAAAAAAAAAAAAGAAAGAAAGAAAGGGAGACGACCCACATTCCTCAATGCTTTAAATGCTTATTCTAAAATGTTACCGATTAGATCCTGCCAGGTTTTGAAAACGTTTTATACAGATCCTCTAAGTGAGAATGATTTTTTTCCAATCAAAACTCATTCTTTAATTCCATGGCTTGTTGCTGCTCTCATTGTGTAACAGCAGACATTTCCCAAAATGTTGATTTTCTCTTTTCCGAGAGATCTGGTAAAATGTTTTGTGGACCTGAGCAGATCAACATTCCCAAGACCTTCACTTTTCTTTATTTTCAGATATTGTATGATGGACACAGTTTGCTGCTCATGTTTTGGCTCATTTTGTATTTCATTATTGTTTGGCTGCTAATTAAGCAAAAAGAAACAATTATTGGGGTCTCAGTATTCAAGAACAAGTCAATTAAAATTAATTCAAAAAGTGAAGTGAATGAGCAGAAAAAAAAAACTGGTCACTGATTAAGAAAAGGGTGAGAATGAAAACCTGCAGCCACTGAGGCCATCCAGGACTGGAGTTGGGGACCCCTGCTTTATATAGGGTGGTCCAGATCTAATTATGCAATTTTCATTACGCTATAACTTAAGTTTATTACATAGAAAATTACCCGAAAAATCCCGAACCATCGAGAAGTGTGCGAACTGACGACATCAAGAATCGTCTTTGCGCCGAACTGGAATCGTCCCCACATAAATCAAAGTCATCCAGACGATCTGGATCTGCATAATTAGATCTGGACCACCCAGTACTAAAGAAAGCAGAGTAATAAACTGAGGAAAAGGAATTAGAGTCGTCATTCTGAGCAATTAGACAAGAAAAGTTACTTTAAGGAATTCAGTCTTTATTTTTTTATTTTATTTTGTCCATTGTGGAAAATGAGTGAGGTTGCAGAGTCCCAAAACAAGTAGTTATGGTGGGGTTGGGGGGAGTTGGTGGTTTTATTTTGGCACCAGAGGCCACCAAATTTAAATATTCCTTTTTAAAACTAAAAACAGCACAGAAATAAATAGGCACACGGGGGCACTGCTCACCCCATTTAAATGGAACAAATTAAAGAAAAAGAAAAACAAGGTACAAAGAGAAGTATCCGCCCTCTGCTGTTAACAAGAACAAAATAAACGCAGTTATATCTAGAGACCAACCCGTCTTCTCTCTTTCGAGGGTCAAACGGTGACATTGACTTCAGTTGGGACAGGATATTCAGCAGTCAGCCACAACATTAAACAGTGCAATGAATAGCATAGATGGTGAGGTTATAATGGCTTCTTGTCAACGGCTGGCATACCTTAGGCAACAAGTGAATGGCCTGCTCTTGCAGGAATAAAAGGACAAGCGCAAGCATCTGAACCACTTTAACAAGGGCCAAATTGTGATGGCTGGATGACTGGGTCAGATCTCCAAAACAGCAGGTCATGTGGGGTGGTTCTGGAGTGGAGTGGTTAGTACCTCCTAAAAGTGGTCTAATGGATAGACCACCGGCGAATGATGGACAGGGTCATTGGTGCACATGGGGGAACAAAGGCTAGCCTGTCTGGTTTGATTCCACAGAAGGGCTATTGTCACACAGACTGCTTACAAAACGTAATGCTGCCCAGAGAGAGAAAAGGGGTTATAAACACACAGTGCACTGCAGCTTACTGCATATATGGAGCTGTGTAGCCATTGCCTGACCAGAGTGCCCATGCCAAAGCACTAGTAGATAATGGGCATGCGAGCATCAGAACCACACCACAGTGCAAAGCAAGAAGTTGGCCTGGTGGGATGAATCACGTTTTCCTTTTAATCACAAGGACTGTTGGGTATGCGTGCGTCATTTACCTGTGGAAGAAATGGTAGTAGGATGAAGTATGGCAAGAAGACAGGCCAGTGGGGATCAGTGTGGGGTATTCCTTTACTCTGTAATCATCAATAAGGCTGGGTGATCACAGCCACTGCACCAGCGTGTACGTGTTCTACCCTTCAAACCGGAGACATCATAAAAACACTTGCGTGAGTAAGTGAGGGGTCAGACATCACCACACGAAAGATTGTTTGAAAATGATAAATTAATTCAGTCTGTGCCAGATTTATGTAGTAGATGAGGTGTACGAGAGGTTGGACACTAAGGAGGGAGAAAAGGACCGATGGGATAGACAAAGTGGCCGAGCTAGGAAAGATGTGCAGCAGGTTAGGGTGATAAAGGAGAAAGATAGAAACAAACTCACAAGGGGAAGTGTGACAGTAGTGAGGTCTGCGGTAGGAGTGACAGAGGTGGGATTACATCAGGGATCGGATCTGAGCCCTTTCTTATTTGCAATGGTGATAGACAGGTTGACAGACTGAAGCACCATAAAGGAGATGTTTACTCCGAGGATGTTGATGGAGAAGTAGAGAGAAGGCCAGAAGGAACTGCATTGTGTCTTTGTGGGCCAGGAGAAAGCATATGACAGGGTGAGGAGAGAGGAGCTGTGGTATTGTATGAGGAAGTCGGGAGTGGTAGAGAAGTATGTACAGTGGATACGTTAAGTATTCAGACCCCCTTCAATTTTTCACTCTTTGTTATATTGCAGCCATTTGCTAAAATCATTTAAATTAATTTTTTCCCTCATTAATGTACACACAGCACCCCATATTGACAGACAAAAAAAAAAAAAAAGAATTTTTGAAATTGCTGCAGATTTATTAAAAAAGAAAAACTGAAATATCACATGGTCCTAAGTATTCAGACCCTTTGCTCAGTATTTAGTAGAAGCACCCTTTTGAGCTAATACAGCCATGAGTCTTCTTGGGAAAGATGCAACAAGTTTTTCACACCTGGATTTGGGGATCCTCTGCCATGTGACAGAACAAGATGACGAGGACAGGAAGATATGGAAGATGATGATCTGCTGTGGCAACCCCTAACAGGGGCAGCCGAAAGAAGAAGAAATTAGAATTAAAAATATCACAATACATGCAGCATTTGGATGTCTTTTGTAACGGCCTTGGTCTTTTATTCTGTATTGACTTCAGAGTGCAGAGCATGGAAGGTTTTGTTTGAGAGGAGTTTGGTCTGACAGAGCTTCACATTCGCATGGGTTTGCTTTGCTTGGAAAAGAATGTAACATCAGACATGTAGCAAAAATAATAATCCATTACAGAACATTTTTTTACTTAAATATAAACCTCTATTGACGCATACTGTGCAGAGGTGAAGTTGCATATGACAAATGGGGCAGAAAGGTCCCAACATACTGGGGACATACCCACTAAAAGAAAAATAAAACACACACACACGACAGATTTCATTCTTGCACATGGTTATAGATTTTAAAATCTTTTAAACAACATGAAAAACAAAATTGAGTCAGGTTAAAAATAAATAATAAATAAATACAACAAACTCACAAGTCCATCCCACAGTCGTGGAGACGAATAGAAAGTCGCACTTCTTCAGCACTGCCATGAAGGACACAGAGCAGCAGTTTTCAGAATAATCACTGGGCCCTTAGTTAGTTCATTTCTTTAAACTTTACATTTCCTCCAACACAAGATAAAAACATAATTTAGCTAATTTTACTATACCTGAAACTATCCAAATCTTTCAAATATATCTAAAGGAAATATGGGAGAGGGGGAAAAAAAAATAAGAAAATTACAAAAAATTGACCCAGTTTACTTCTCTTTGCATAGAACAGATAGCAAAATGAGATTAACCAAAAAAACAACAAAAAAAAAAATATACAAAGGATAAAAATTAAACAATAGAGGGCATATTTCCAAGTTTGGGTCTTCATCATTTATATTTTTGTCCCTGAATTTCTCCTTATCATCATCATTTGGACTTATAAAACGTTTGAAAAATATATTGAAATTTTCTAATCCTTTTTAATGCATGCAAACTGTACAATATAAAAAGTTCTAGGATCTTCCTTTTGATATTAGTTATATAAAAGAAGTACGTCTCCAATTTATAAAGAAAAGTGCACCTCGCCCAGACCTTCATACAAATGAGAATTTCAGATTTAGACTTCAAAATCAGCCACACCACCAGTAAAGTGACGGGCCACATGAGCTCATTTCAGACTGGTGAAGATGGCTGCTTTGGATTGGTTTATGTTTACGCACCTTCTATTTTGGGGGGATTAATCCCTTACATTTACCTAATCAGTGAAGACATCTATTTATATAATTCATATATTTGAAGGATGTCACCCATCACAGCTTTGTCAGTTGAGGCAATAAAAATGGGTGTCTATTTTAAGGCTTTGATCTTCAGATACTGCAGTACGTTGTGGGCTGCGTCCTCCCGAGCATTGCCTTGTGAAATCCCAGTGCCATGGCACAGAACAACTGGGACAGTGGAGAGTTCTGCTAAGCACTGGTATTGTCCATTTACTGTCAGCTCATCTGCAAAACAAATACTAGATGATCAGTCATGTGCCAGGACCACTGCATCATACAGAAAGAAGCAACAGGATAAAACAGTGGGATGCATGGAGAGACAGACATTTTAACCCCCCCACCCCATGACATTTGGACACAGCAATGCTAAGTCTACTAAAAGCCATTATATTTAGTTCTTTGTCGCCTATCCCTCACATGCACCGACTGTCTGAAGTGTGCAATTCATAGACATCACCAGGTGATGAGGGTCTTCTCTGGTGATGCTCTGCCAAGCCTCTAATGCAGCCGTCTTCAGCTCCTACTTGTTTCACAGGCCTTGTTTTCTCTTCAGCATGTGGAAGGCCTGCTCAGTTGGATTGAAACTGGGTGACTGGCTTGGCCATTCAAGAATTTTCCTTTTTGTAGCTTTAATAAACTCCAATGTGGCCTCAGCAGTGTGTTTGGCTCATTATCTTGTAGGATGAAGCACCATCCAGTGAGTTTGGAGGCCTTCACTGGAACCTCAGCAGATCAGATGTTTCATTGTGCCATCAGCAATGAAGACAAGTGTGCCAGGACTTGTGGCAGCCATAACACCCCCAGCACCGCCATGTTTAACAGATAAGGTGGTCTGCTTTGGACAGCAGTTCCTTTTGGTCTCCACATCACTCTCATGCAGGTTCATCTTTTGTCTCTTCTGTCCACAAGACCTTTTCCCAGAATTCTGCAGGCTCTTTTTCCCCCCACCACACTGTAATCTAGAAATCTTGCTTTTGTGGCTAACTAATGGTTAGCATCTTGCAGTGAAGCCTCTTCATATCTGTTCATGAGCCCCTGTTGTGTTTCTTGACACACTTCAGCTGAATAATTCATTGGCTGAAAGTCCTCAGTATTTGTGCGTCACAGAGAGGATGTGCAGCATTGGTCAGAATGGCCCTCAGTTTTCTTTTCATTCTCTCCGTTTCTGTTACTATCACCTTATAACTGGGCCTGCCCTTTAAATAAGCTTGTTGATTCGGCGGGCCTCTCTTGACTGACAATACCAGCCCAGCATACCACAACGTAGAAATCTGCACTGGCCATCACTGCATTGTAAAAGATGTGAAAGACGTCACACTTCGCAAGTCATGACAGGCCATGCACACTACATGTCAGGAGTGTCAAACGCAATCATGCAGAGGGCCAAAAATAACACTTTAGAACAGGGGTATCGAACTCCAGTCCTGGAGGGCTGCAGGTTTTCATTCTTACTTTTTTTTTTTTTTTTCTTTCTATCAGTATTCTGTTGCTGGATTATGTGAATTTCCCCTGGGGATTAATAAAGTATCTATCTATCTATCTTCATTAGTGACTGGTTTTTGCTGCTAACTACTTCTTTTAATTGACTTGACCCCGGCCCTTTAGTTGTTTGTTTTTCCCTAATTAGCAGCCAAACAATAACGAGACACAAAATGAGTCGCCACATGACCAGCTCACCTGTGCCCATCACACAATATCTGAATATAAAAAGAAAGGTGAAGGTCTCGGTAAGGCTGATCTCTCAGGTCACCAAAACATTTTGACGGAAAAAAACAGAAAAAAATCAACAGTTTTGGAAACGTCTGCTGTGGCCAAATGAGAGCAGCAACAGGCCATGAAATAAACAACGGGCTTAATTAACAGCAAGAATCAGCTTCTCATTAAGAGATTAGTTGGAGTTTGAAGCCCCAGTTTAGCTGGTCATCTGTCGGCTCGTTTCACATCTCATTTCTGTTTTGTTGCGATTTATTGAAGTATCAACTCAAGAGGACTGAATCCTTCTAACAGGGCTATTAAAATGAGAAAAAAGGGAATTAGCAGTGAAAACTGGTCACTGATTAGGAAAAGGGTGAGAATGAAAACCAGAGTTCGACACCCAGCTGTCGAACTCCAGTCCTGGAGGGCCGCAGTGGCTGCGGGTTTTCATTCTAACCATCTTCTTAATTAGTGACCAGTTTTTGCTGCTAATTACTTCTTTTTAATTAACTTGACTCGGGCCCTTTAGTTGTTTCTTTTTCCTTAATTAGCAGCCAAACAATGAGACACAAAACAAGCCGCCACATCATACAATATATGAAAATAAAGAAAGGTGAAGGTCTCGGTAAGGTTGATCTCTCAACTCACCAAAACACTTTGACGATGTTCTTATGAAAAACAGAAAATCAACAGTTTTGGAAATGTCTCCTGTGGCAGAACGAGAGCAACAACAAGCCGTGGAATTAAATAATGGGGTCTAATTAACAGCAAGAATTGGCTTCTCATTAAGAAGCCCCAGTTTAGCTGGTCATCTGTTGGCTCGTTTCACGTCTCATTTCTGTTTGGCTGCATTTTAATAAGGAACCAAATCAATTCAGAGGACTAAATCCTTCTAACAGGGCTATTAAAATGTGAATTAGCAGTGAAAACAGGTCACTGATTAGGAAAAGGGTTAGAATGAAAACCTGTAGCCACCGCGGCCCTCCAGGCCTGGAGTTGGACACCCGTGCTTTAGAGTATAGACTCAGCACAGGTCAGAATCAATCAAGTAGCAACTGGGACAAACAAACACACACACACACAAAACACAAAAGGAGTCTGAATACTTTCTGGATCCACTGTAAATAAACAGTTGCACCGTAAATGGTTTTGTCCAAGAGCTGCATGAGCTTACAAATGCAACTTTAATCCAACAAAACTATTATATTGTGCACACTCACAAAAAACAGACTTGGGAGTACAATTGGTTATTGTCTTTTGACATTACCTATGTCCAGGTACAGGACTTCAAAGCCTTGCTCTTGAGCCAGTTCTGATAACATCTGTTCATAATTGGCGTTGGGCAGACTTAACGGAGTTCTCTTCAGAAGTGAGATTTTTTCTGCTGAAGAATTCTTCAGATTCTCCCATTTGAATTTTGCCTTATGTGAAAAAGAAAAACATGAACATGTTGAGGTTTCATTTACTATTTGTATTTATTAAAATCAGGGCTATGAAATCCACTTCTTTTATAAAGTTTTTATTAAGCTGGTTACATTCCCAGTGCTTTGCCGCTGGGGTGGGTCAAATTTGCTAACTTTAGGAATCTGCATTTAAGATCCGAGACCTCCACCTGACTCCATAAACATTTGGGTCTCCATGAAAACAGAGCACCCATTTTTTTTTATTTTTTTTTTTATTTGAATAGAAATCACACAAAACCTCAAATTAAATATTCACAAAGTACCAACAAAAAGTAATAATAAACAGGATTACTGCTGCTCTTTTTTACTGCTGGGACGGTTATAGGATACATATCAAACCTTAATCATTTAATCGAAATTCCTTATTAAAAAGTTTCATGGCAATAGAAAGAAAGGAATTTCTGAAGTTTTCAAAGCAACCCTCCTTCCCGATTTACTGAACTTCTACATGTAATGGAAGTCTGTCATTGGGTGAGATGATTTCCGGTTTCTTTAGCAGTGTCCTCAGACACACACTTGCCAGATCATCTCCATCAGTCCCAATAACTTTAGCTGTGTTCTTAGTTTGGTTTGTCAGGCCACTAAACCAGGCAATGAAACTCAAAGTGATGACAGACTGAATCAGACTGCGATAGAAGGACAACATGAGATCCTTGTCTCTACTTTTAATAGTTTTGAGTTTGCGGAGGAGAAATAAACGCTGATTGCATTTACAGAATTTTTTTTTTGCATTGGTATTCCAGTTAAGATTGTTATCCAAGTTAGTTCCTAAGTATTTATATTCATTCACTATTTCTACCTTCCCCTCCAAAAGGAGAGTGGTGGCTCTGCGCTGGAATCCCGAAGGTTGCTGGTTCGAATCCATTTTACTGTTTCTACTCTGCTGGGCCCTTGAGCAAGGCCCTTAACCTTCAATTGCTCCAGGGGCGACAAACAATGGCTGACCCTGCGCTCTGACCCCAACGAGTATGCGAAAGCTAAAAAATTCCTAATACAAGAAATTGTAGAAGGTGAAATAAAGAAAAGAAAAAAAAAAAAGGGTGAACATATAGATTTCTGTCTTGTAAAATCAAATATCTCTTTGGCGTTTTATATATTCAGAATGAAATAATTTTTATTATTACAGCAGCTTACCATCCAGTCCACTTGATTTAGATGGTGGCTTTCATCCTCCCCAGATATGCGTCCTATAAGCATACTTGATAATAGAGCAGTGCTCATTGTTCTGTCTCAGGTCATTTGTATACACAGTCAACAGTAATGGTGATACGACGCGCCCCTGCGGACTTCCTGTGTTTGAATAAATGACTTTTGAAAAAGCGTCCTGTACCTTGACTGTCTGGCATAACTTACAGACATACAAGATTCAGACCCTCTTTCAGTGTTGAAAGTCAGACTAGGACATATTTGTTAGTCAAGCCTGTAAGTAAATATTCAAAAATCACAATGAAATCTACATTCCCGTTTCTCTTCTGTCTTTTCTTTTAAAATTGCTATTGCATTGTATTACTTTTACTGTAAACATGAAATAAAAATAAAATAGAAACAACTTTAATGCGTATTCGTTATATCATGTTGACCTAAGAATTGTAGGTTTTTGCTCCTTTCCTTGTCACTGATGCGATAGCCGTATTTATTAGAGTCTAAGACCCAGAAAAGAATAAAGTTGCTTTGTGAATATACTCATTGTAAAACGCGCTATATGAATACAGTAGCCATCCTCCACGTATTAGTGAAAAAGTACAGTGAGGAGGGCACTACTCCTGACATCACTCTTCCCCTCAGCCTGCAGCCTCTCTCTCAGATTAGCTCAAATATAATCGCTCCTGCAAGTGAACTATGATAACTATGAGAGAAGTCTCAAAATCAACTGGAATGTTCAAGCAAATTCCAGAAAAAAAAAAAAAAAAAAAAATCTAAATCCGCAAAGTAGTTCTCTCGTTCGCTAGCTAAGCAGAGTTAAGGTTACGCCCCGAGGCAGATGCGCGAGTGAGGAGGGCCCCGCAGCCCGATGAGTCTCTCTCAGATTTGCGCTAATAAATTCAGTACCACAAGTGAACTATGATACCTGGAGAAAGTCGTAAAATCAATGGAATGTTCAAGCAAATTATAGAAGAAAAAAAAAAACCTGATCAAAAACCATTATAGATCTCTCGTAAAAAGTGGACAGACATACAAAGAAAACTAAGAAATTTTGCACTTGGACCACGAAATTTTTAAAACCGTTTTTTGTTAGTGAGCACATATGGGCCAAGGGTAACCTACATTCCAAATTTCAAGTCCCAAGTCCTCACGGTTCAAAAGATTTTGTGATGAGCGAGTCAATGGTATTTGGCTTTCATACATGCACTAGCTGCGCTTCGCAGCGGAGAAGTAGTGCGTTAAAGAACTTATTAAAAAGAAAAGGAAACAATTTGTAAAATAAAGTAATATGACTGTCAATGCAATTGTCGTAGACTTATTTTAGTATTGAGAGTGAATTTGATGATTGTAAAGAGTTTAATTTATGACTGTAAATGTTGTGTATAACAAATGCACATTTTTAGGCAGGGAGCCAACCATGTGGTAGGTGCGCAGACAGCGGCCGTGCGGAAAAAGGAAGGGAGACCAGGGGCAGCCCTTGAGAGTCTCTGCCATGAAATAAAATCGCCTGTTAATGGAAGTAAGGAATGAAAACGGCCAAAAGGAGAGGTCAGTTCAGAAAGTTCCTTACGGCATAATGGTGAGAACCACCAAAAAGATGACGTTATTTTCGAAAGTTCATTACGGGGTACGGCGCAAAATGAAACATACTTAACGTTTGTAAGTACAGTGTAGAAGATGAGCATGGGAAATTTGGGCTTCCTTCGTATATTGGAAGTCACAGAAATAGTGAGGAGGGGCTTCCCCTACCTATATATACAGTACAGTTTAGGGGGTACATCAGTTTCCACACCTTGGGTGTTGCAATAGGACATGAAACATACCTAACCTTTGGAAGTTCACTGCAAGGAATGAGCACGCAAAACTGCAGCTTCCCAACTACATGGAAAGTGGGAGAATTAGTGAGGAGTCAGTGAGGGCCTTGCCTTTTATATGTATAGATATATATTGATTGATTGTTATATTTCAACTTAAAAAAAAAAATTATACATACATTAAGCAGGTACAAGAACGTGAGTGAAGATACAGTTTTGGAAATGTCTGCTGTGGCAGAATGAAAGCGTCAACAAGCCATGGAATTTAATAGCAGGGTTGATGAACAACAAGAAGCAACTTCTTAAAAAAAGAAACCGGTTGGAGTTTGAGGCTCTGACTTTATTGCTCGCCTGTTGGTTGGTTTCACATCTCATTTCTGTTTTCGGCTCGACTACTCTAATTCCTGCCTTTATGGTATCAGTAAAGCCACTCTTTCTAGACTCCAACTGGCTCAAAATGCGGCTGCAAGGCTTCTAACTGGAAGCAGCAGAAGTCAACACATTACACTGATTTTAAAAACCCTACACTGGCTGCCAGTTAGATTCAGAATTGATTTCAAGATACTCCTCCTAACCTATAAGGCATTAAACGGTCTAGCCCCTGCCTATTTGAGTGTCTTGCTCCATCGTCACAATCCCCCTCGTGTTCTTAAATCCGCAGATCAGCTGCTCCTAACCGTTCCCAAGGCACGTTTTAAAGCTTGTGGTGAAAGGGCTTTCTCCGTCTGTGCACCCAGGCTCTGGAACTCCCTACCCTTAGTGATTAGGCAAGCCGCTTCAGTCGCCACATTCAAATCACGCCTAAAAACGCACTTCTTCACATTGGCTTTTAATTCTTAACCTGTCTCATTTCCACTTGCCTTTTCCTATTTCTCTATTTTATTGGGTCTCTTGACCTGTTTTTAGTATCTCTGTTTTAATTCTCTCTTAATGTTTGTTTTTAATATTTTGCTTTTAGTCCGGCTTGTTTTAACTGTACAGCACTTTGGTCAGTTGTAATGCTGTGTTTTTAAGCGCTCAACAAATAAAAATGGTATGGTATGGTTTGGATGCCATTTAAGGAAAAAATAAATAAATAAGCAATTCAGAGGACAGAACCTTAAAAAAAGGTCAATTATAAAGTAAACTATCAGCAAAAACTGGTCACTAATTAAGAAAACAGAATGAAGACCCAGCCACACCAGCGTTCCAGGACTGACATTCGAGACCCCAAGGCTAAAATCTCTGCAGGACTTACTGATATTTCAAACATGGATGAAGCACCGTCATCTACGAGGTGTGGCAAAAAAGTAATGAGACTGGCAACAATGCAAGCGATCTGGCAACGCTGCGCTGTTCTTGATAGAGCACGTGTATCAGTACCCTCCCATAGCTCAGTGCGAGTTTCAACTCCTTCCGTTAACTACGTGATTTTTGTGACTGCTATTAGCGAAGTTGTGTTTTTGGTTGTGCGTCACGCAAAATGGAACAGTGGAATTTGGAGCAACGTTGTGCCATTAAATTTTGTGTTAAGCTTGGAGAATCGGCAAGTGTGACGTTTGAAAAGTTAAAACAGGCCTATGGGGAACATTCTTTATCCCGAGCTCAAGTTTTTCAGGGAGGCCTTCAACTTTGAAAACCAATGAAAACATCGAACGTGTGAACACTCTTGTGAGATCAGACCGTCGTTTAACATTAAGAATGTTGAGTGAACAATTAAATTTGAACAGATTTACCGTTCATCAAATTTTGACTGAACATTTGCTCATGCGAAAGGTCTGTGCCAAAAATGGTGCCGAAAAACCTCACAATTGAGCAGAAGGACAATCGAAAAAAAACGCATTCCTGTGGTTCCCCAGCCCCCTTATTCACCTGACCTCAGTCCGTGTGACTTTTTCCTTTTTCCTAAACTGAAAAATGTCCTCAAAGGATGTCATTTCGGGACATACCGGTTGAAGACTTCCAGCGCTGCTACCAACAGTGGGAACAACGTCTCCATCGGTGTGTAGCTGCCCAAGGGAACTACTTTGAAGGGGATAACATTGATGTTTGAAAAAAATAAAAACTTTGGTAAATAAAAAAAATCAGTCTCATTACTTTTCTGTCACACCTCGTATAGCTCAACCTAGCAAAGATGGAGCTTCTTGTTATCTCAGGAAGCCGGTCTGTTCAACTCCCCATCTCTGTACGACTTTGCTCATTGTCACAAATATCTGACAAGTCAGTATGCAACCTTGGGGTAATAACTGATGAGCGGCTATGTTTCTCCGACCACATTTCGACTATTTATGAAGATTCACTCCTTAGAACATTCACAAAAAAAAAAAAAAAAAAAAACCACAGACCTTATCCAACATCTGCCCCAGGCTTTGGTCTTGACACATGCTGGTCCTCCTGCTAAGTACCGAATTGCAGTACTCCAGGCGTGACATTAAGTCAAAGCAGACAGTCCAGAATAGAGAAGCCAGTGTTGTATTCAACCAGCCAAGACAGGCGCATGTCACTCCTCCCTTAAAGTCGCTTCACTGGCCAAATGTAGCAGCACACATTAAAGTTCAAATCCTGGCTGCTTGCCTACAGAGTAGTCAATGTCCAGTACCTATGAAGATACTTGAGGTGCTATGCACTTCCTCTCCCACTCGGGTTGGCCAGTGAACAGTGACTGGTGATGCCACCTCTACGTGGTACCAACTCTCAATACGGAATCTTTTCACATGTACCTCCTGGTTGGTGGAACAAGCTGCCCACCTCCAACTGAACTGCTGACTCTCTCAATGTGTTTAAGAACCCCTACTGTTGAGTGAATGTCTATCAAATTGTTAATGAAGGTTATTTGCTCTGTGAATATATATCATATCGTTAATTGAGGACTTCCTTGATATGTTAGCTTTACAGCTCTTCAGTGATCAACTTTTATAACCTGTCCCGGTACACTTGTTCAAAATAATCCTTAGACTGATGTTACTCGATTACTTTGACCTCTTTAGTACTAGGGTGTTGTACCCTGTTGACTGAAGAAGGGGCCTGAGTTGCCTTGAAAGCTTGCATATTGTAATCTTTATAGTTAGCCAATAAAAGGGGTCATTTTGCTCGACTTCTCACTACTTTGACCTCCTTTGCAAGCCATTATGGATAAAACATCTGCTAAGCAAAAAACATAAAAGTAAATGTAAATGCAAATCATTCCTATATTACAAAAAACTCATGTTAGAATTTAAAAGATTGCTAAGGGGATGTTTTAAGGCCACTACACAGTCACTAAGTGCAGCACATTTATATTTCAGTTGCACATAATTAGCATCATTAGTACAATCACAGGACACAACAAATGAACTCATCAGTGGATAAATATACTAGAAAGTGAGAAACCTCCAGAGAAACTAATAGGGCACTTTTGGTACTTTCTGGCCAGCGTGACTGAAGAAATTCCAATTCAAAAATAAACTGTAGAATGAGGAATTGTGATTTTGTATTAGAACATTAGTATATTTGAGACGAGAACAGGCCATTCAGCCCAACAAAGTTCGCCAGTCCTATCCACTTATTTCTTCCAAAAAAGCACCAAGTTGAGTTTTGAAAATCCCTAACGTCTTACCGTCTACCACACTACTTGGTCGCTTATTCTAAATGTCTATGGCTCTTTGTGTAAAGAAAAACTTCCAAATGTTTGTGTGAAATTTCCCCTTAAGTTTCCAAATGTGTCCCTGTGTTCTTGATGAACTCATTTTAAAGTCACCGTCTCGATGCACTGGACTAATTCCCTTCATAATTTTAAACATTTCAGTCAGGTCTCCTCTTTATCTTTTTACTTAAAACTGTAAAGGCTCAGCTCTTTTAATCTTTCCTCATAACTCATCCCCTGTAGCCCTGAATCAGCCTAGTCGCTCTTCTCTGGACCTTCTCCAGTGCTGTTATGTCCTTTTTGTAGCCTGGAGACCCAAACTGCACACAGGACTCCAGATGAGGCCTCACCAGTGTGTTATAAAGCTTGAGCAAAACCTCCTGTGACTTGTACTCCACACATCAAGGCGCTATATAACCTGATATTCTGTTAGCCTTCTTAATGGCTTCTGAACACTGTCTGACAGTCGATAGCTTAGAGTCCACTGTAACTCCTAAATCCTTCTCATAAGGTGGACTCTTGACTTTCCGATCTCCCTTTGTGCATTCAAACCTCACATTTTTACTTCCTATGTGTAATTCTTTACATTTACTGAGATTAAATTTCACCTGCCACAAATCTGCCCAAGCCGGTCTGCTGTCCAAGTCCTTCTGTAAAGATAAAAAGGGTTCCAAATTATCTGCTAATCCACCTGTCTTGGTGGATTATTACTTGTATAATATTACTTCATAAAGGTAGTAGTACATCAAAGATGTGTACATTTGATTATCTGGTGTCTCTAAAGTGACCCAGTGCTGACGAGTATGGAGCCGCACACGAGTTTGCTGTGACAAGCTGGGTTTCTAAAAGTCATCCCAGACTTGTGCCTTACACTGTGCTGCGTTAATGAGGTCAAGATTATCAGATGAAGTACAGTACTCTAAACAAATAAAAGTTAACCTTTTATTATACATGCATGCTATTATGAAGCATCTCTTTGCAGTTAACGATAATAAAATGAAAGACCAGAAGCTTTTTCATTCACATTTATTAAAGGCAATTGCACAGATTCCAACATTAAGGTGTTGGCTCAAGTTGTACAGCTGGATGCCCTTCCTGACACTAACCCTCTCTATTTATTTGGACTTGGGATTGGCACCAAGCTAGGCTGGTTGTCTCTCCTGGTGGCTATTTAAGACTGAGTAAGTGTAAATATCTGGGATCAGTGGTAGCCTAAAGATGGAACATTAGATGAAGAGATAACACAAAGAGTACAGTGTGGATGGAACAAGTGGAAGAAGTTATCAGGAGTATCATGTGATTTAACCTTCACCTTAATTCTTAAAAGGTCAGGTTTTTAAGATAGTGGTGAGAGCAGCAATGACGTATAGAGCGGAGGCATGGGCAGTAAAGGAAGCGCAGGAGAAGCTGGATGTGGCAGAAACGAGAATGTGGAGACGGCCTCAAAAAAAAAAAAAAAAAAAAAAAAAAAAAAAAAGACAGAATAAGAAACAAAACAGTTAGAGACACTACAGAAGTAGGACAGATATCTAAGTAAGGACAGGAAAGTATGTTAAATAAGGAATAATAGACAAGGAATATGTGAGGAAAAGAGTGATGGGAATGTAAGTATGTGGGAAAGAGAAAGCAAAGCAGGCCAAAATGGAGATCGATGAATAAAGTAAGACTGAAGGAAAAGGGTCTGACTGGTGAGGGGGTGAAGGACTGAGCTGTATGGAGAAGGTCGATCAAGCACATCAACCCCACAGAGAAGTAGGAAAATATGAAGACGACGACATTTTCATTCACTATCAGCTTTCTAGGACCATTTAACAGCACTAACTAATGTCATTCTGCATACAGCAGAAAAATCATAACTACAAAACATAACCAATGGAACAAACAGGTTATGTAAAAACTATGTATGTATCAAACTATGTATGTAGCCGTTAGTACAGGCAGTCTTTATATAGTGCAATTAACACATCCAGACATACAGTATCATCAAGTCAAACAGTAAAGGAACAGTTACACAATGGCAACTGGATTTTTTTGTCATTTTCACAACGGGGAAAAAAAAAAAAGAAAAAAAAAAGCAATGAATAAGAACTGCTTCAAAACCCACTTCTTCCTGGTATTTTACCTTGGAACTTGGTGCCATCACTACATTTTTTTTACAAAAAATAAATATTTTTATATTATAATATAATATAAATATACACTAATAAAAGGCAAATCCCTCACTGACTGACTCACTCACTCATCACTAATTCTCCAACTTCCAGTGTAGGTAGAAGGCTGAAATTTGGCAGGCTCATTCCTTAAAGCTTACTTACAAAAGTTAGGCAGGTTTCATTTCGAAATTCTACGCGTAACGGTCGACAGCATCCGTCAGCGACAATGTCTGCCGTGTTAAACTTTCTTATTTATGGCCCCATCTTCATGAAATTTGGTAGGCGGCTTCCCTGCGCTAACCAAAACTGATGTACATACTTATTTCGGTGGTATGACGACACTGTCGGCCACCATATTGAATTTTCCAATGGTCTTTGTTACCTATGGGCCCATCTTCAAGAAATTTGGTACGCGGGTTCACAACGCTAACTGAATCCTACTTACACATACATACACACACATATACATATATATATATACATATATACATATATATATATATATATACATATATATATATACATACACATATATATACATATACACATATATATACATATACACATACATACATATACATTATATATATATATATATATATATATATATATATATATATATATCTATATATATAT
>JANRMT010062814.1:10214344-10226648 GCA_026402145.1 Polypterus bichir lapradei | reverse complement strand
CATATACACACACATATAAATACACTATATATATATATATATATATATATATATATATATATATATATATATATATATATATCCACAGCCTGCAGCTCGGTCGCTGTGTGAAGCGGCGTTGGGTCCCCCATCCCCACGCCTCCCACGTTGTTGGCTGTCTGCCTATATAAGGCTGTCCGTCGCTCCGGTCTCTTCATTCCCTTCCTTGCATCTCCACGGTATTCAAGTCTTCCTGCTAATAACCACAGCCTTTTTATTTAATCCACGGCTTCTCCGCTGTTTTATTGTTCGTTTATTATGATTATAGTTATTTGTATAGGCGTTTTAGACTTACTTTACATTGCTCAGGTGCCCATTTCCTTTATCGTTCCAACCGTACCCCCATTAACATGTCTATCGAGGTGATCACCATCGATCAAAGAACTGTCACTCACCGAGTGGTTTTCATGCCTGGAGATGGTACCTGCCTTTTCCATTCTCGGCCATATCAGGCTCACTCTTGATATCCGGAGGAACATTGTGTCTTATGTATTGAATGACTGGGACAGGTTCAAGGTGTGGACTGATGACGGTACAGGAGATAATTATACTACACAGGAGCACTAGAAGAGTGAAATGCTTAAGCCCTTCACCTATGGTTCTGCATGCAAGTTGATGGCGGCCGCTGAATTGTTCGGTTGTTGCTTTCAAGTGTACTGAAATGGCCAAATATTTTACAACTTTGGACAATCGCCAATGCCTCTTAAACATCTTAGATTCACAGGTGACGATTTGAGTAGTGGATTCTTTGATGTTTATGAATGTTTAAACTCTTAAAAGCTGGATGCGAAGTTATCAATGAAACCGGTTGTATGCTTACAACGCTTGACAGATGCCGATTGTCACTTCAACACAACAAGTCCTGCAAATACTGTCGTAATTGAAACAAACCATGAAACTCAAACCGATTATGACAGCAGCAATCCAAGCTGTGAGATATGAGACAAGATTGCTTTTCACATGGCCAATTATACGTTGCATGCTCAAGAGTAAGCTCAGTGCACAGCTTGGTCATATTACAACCGGAGGGACGAACTGACAATGTGGTATACAAAGAGATCCTTAACAAATAACTGTTGGTATATTTTCCCTCAGTTTAAAAAGGTTTAATTTTCTTGTTAATAAAAATTTTAAGGCACTGCTTCGCCGCTGCGAAGCACAGGTATTTTGCTAGTATGTGTGTGTATATTATATATAACTGCATTTTACATTCTCATTCAATAGGGTATTAAGAGTCGCTGAACTGAACCGATCATGGCACTGGGCTATAACATAGCAAAATGCAAAAAAAAAAAAAAAAAAACACACTCCTAAGGCACTGTATGTTAACTGGTTTGCAAAAAAGCTAATTGGAGATAAATTTATTTTTTATTTCTTTAAAAAACACAGAAAAACCACCCTAAACATTAAGGGTGCACAGCCTTGCCCCTAATACAATTCAAAACACAAAATGTCATTTCTGGTAGACCAGATCATCATTTTTATTTTATACATTTGACTGTGGTAAAACGCTAGTGTTATGCCACAACTCAGAGAATTCAAGTAGCTTTGTTTTCTTTGAACTGTCCAACTCAGATCTCCAACTCTGTAGGGCATTTATGTAAACTTTCCGACTCTGAAACTCCGATTACCCGTCTGCCTTAGAAAATGTGATTGGAATGCCGCATTGTTGTACAAAAATGCACAAGAGCTTATTATGAGCTAGAATTGTTTTTTTTGACACCTTTTTGCGAGGGGTCTGCATTCCTTTTAAAGCTCAATCTGCAGCTCATTTACAAACATCAGTTACACATTGAAGAAAACAACTTTACAAACTAACATTCACTCTATTTATTATTCTATCCTATTAACAACAAACAGGAATCTATTATCTCATCCCAAAATTAAAATATGCATAAGCAGCAACTTACCTTTGGACAGAGACAATTCTCATTCTAAAATCCAGCATCATTTTATTCGTCTATAGTTTAGTAAAGTTAATAAACTTGGAAAACTGACCCTCTGATATTCAACTTACCCCTAAAATATCGAAACTCTCTGGGAGACTTTTCAGTTTTGAAACCATCTTTTCGGCTGCTAATTTTTTTGCTTCTTTTTTTGATCTTCCATTCCCTGTAAAACACAGACATTGAAAACAATCTTTCAATGGCGCAACCTTAGAGGAAAAATCTAATGGAACACTTTTTGTAAAATACTTAACACAACTCAAACGTTGTCCTGTAGGCATCTAAAGTAATCCAAGGAGGGAATGACATCTATCATCATAAAAAGTAGCTACAACTTTACTCTACTGCCATACAATTTTCAGTTTCATTTGGTAAAACTCAAAAACTTACAAGAAACATGCAATACAAGAACAGTAATCATCATTCATCTGCAATCAGCCTACCTTGTAAAATTGCTTATACATGCAATTTTTTTTAAAATAAAATAAAAAACACCAATATTATGAGATTCAGCCATTTTAAAAGAAGACCAGCCATTTGTTACTGTGAAGTTCCAAGTGCTCAGCCATCACCTTTCACCCCGACGGTGTTTGATTTCCTAACAGAACAAATCACAGCAAACTTGTTGCACCAAGTGGTTGGTTTAGTTGCAATTTATGTTGGTATTTATGCGGGAATTTGTACAAACAAAAGACAAACCAGTACTAGGGATATGCGAAAAATGAGTATTTCCAGATCCCTTCTGTTGTCACAAACATGCATCTGGAACATGGAAGGAGCTGATCAGAACTCGATTGCCGTCTTGGCTTGAACAAATGGACTTATTTGGCAAGTGTTTAAGATTTTCTTCCTTTCCCAATACCCTCTATTGTAAAACACCAGAGTCAGCAAGATATACATTTTTTTTTTTTTTTTTTTTTTTTTTTTTTTTTTTAAAACTTGCAGAAAGCACTTCTCATCAGAAGACAATTTTGTCTGGCAAATGCATATATTGTATACCATGTGCATGAAGAAATAAATTTAATTTGAAAAATCCCAAACTCAATTAGACACATTCATTCATCCATCCATCATCCAAACTGCTATATCCTAACTACAGGGTCACGGGGTCTGCTGGAGCCAATCCCAGCCAACACAGGGTGCAAGGCAGGAAACAAACCCCGGGCAGGGCACCAGCCCACCACAGGACACACACACACACTAGGGACAATTTAGGATCGCCAATGCACCTAACCTGCATGTCTTTGGACTGTGGGAGGATACCCATGCAGACATGGGGAGAACATGCAAACTCCACGCAGGGAGGACCCGGGAAGCAAACCCAGGTATCCTAACTGCGAGGCAGCAGCGCTACCCACTGTGCCGCACCACATTCATTCAAATTATTGTAAAATTATCTTAAAAATGGTGCTGCTGCTTCTGCCGCATCTTAGATCCTGTCTTTGAATCCTCAGATGCATCCAGTTGTTGTTCATGCCGAGTTTGCACATTCTTCCTGTGTCTGCTTGGGCTTTACAGTGGGCTTGTTAGATTAACTGTCACTCTGTAAACAGGCTTCGTTTGAGTGTGTGCATGAATGAGCCTACCTACCTAGCGTACCACACGGCTGGGACAGACTTGAGACCACACATGACCTGAATTAGGTTCTGCAGTTTGAGAATAGAGTGTTATGGCTCTTAAAGTGAGGTATCAAACAGGTTGCAGGTGGCAAGTATTACGAAATTTACTAGTACTGGTCTGGATGGACGAAAACCATTTACAAGATGGAAGGAGAGTGAACGGAGGATTGCCTGCAAGAAATTAAGCAAAAGAACAAGCATCACATGGCAAGAACAGATGTGCCAGTGAACAGTCAACCTGGGTTGACTGTGTTTCACTGCTATGCTGGGATTCAGTAAGGAAGCAACAAAAGCTCACAATCTAACTGGTGCACACATTTATGTTGATTATAAGAAAGCTTTTGATAAGGTACCAGATAAGAGGCTTCTAATCAATCCAAAAAGACATGGGGAGTTTAAAATGCAGTACGTAAATGGATACAAAGTAGGCTTAAATATAGGAAGCAAAAAGTTACGGTGAAAGTATAACATGATCTTGATGACAACATAAATAATGAGTTGGGTAAGTTTACAGAGGATACTAAACTGGGTGGAATGGTAGATAATGCAGAATCAGCTGAATCATTACAGAGGGACTTGGGGAAGTTGGGATCAGATGGAGTCTGATGCAAGCAAAGGTTGCGAGGGATGGCTGGGGCCCTTAACCCACATTGGAAGGACCAGGAGTGAGAGAGCAAGCGAGCTCAGGGCATTATCTCCCCTGGATTGCTAGATGGCAGCCGCCCCCTGGCTTGCTGCAGCACCATTGTTTCCCACAGGGCATCGTGGGATTTGGAGATCTTTCATGCAGCCCTGCAGGGTGACACCAGGGGGTGGTTCAGGGACTGGGAAGCCCTACATCGTGGGGATCTTGCCTTACCCGGAACTGTTCCTAGGCCAAGCCTTTAGACAACAGATGTACTTCCCGGGATTACTTAAAAGGAGATGCCCGTCACTGCTGCAGGAGCCAGATTCAGGAGGAAGCGGGACAAAGTTTGCTGGAGGAGGAGTGGAGGCCAAAACAGAGAAAAGAAAGAAGAGAAAAGCATCGTTGTGTGCTGTATTGGTGCTTGATACTGTGCTCTTTGTGTGGGAAACGATTGGGAAGAGTTTCCCACAGCAAAGTAAAAGCCTATGTTTTGTGCTGAACTTGTGTCTGCATCTGTCTGGGAGCTGGTACACCCCCAGCAGGCCACAAAGTACTGCACATTGGAAGCAAAAACGGGAGATACCATCATATCAAGATATCATTTTGTTTAAATTTACACTATATCATACAGTATATCAGAATAGAGACCTACAAATCTAAAAAATACCCATCAGACTTAATTTTATTTCAAAAACACTGGAGTATTTTTTTTAAAAAACAAGATACATTTTAATTCTGTTTGGACAGTCATGTATACTGCAATTAAACCAATCAAACAGTTTACCAATTAACAAATACTGTTTTAGAATGAAACTGGTCTAGCAGCTGTTGAGAAAGCACATAAATAAAAACAACGTGCCACCTCATGAGCAATGTTTTCACAGAACTTGGAATACAAAGTAAGCTAGCCTCAAAGTGTCCGAGAGCAGTAAAGCTGTCGCAATATGAAGCACACAGCAGCACTAGTTTGGAACAGGGAAATGAAAAAACACAAGATGGCATATTGTAGATGTAATAAGCTGCATGTGCAGGGCACGGCCCTGAAGAGCACCACACATGTTAAGTTGATGCTGGCTTTGTACTTTGTATTCCAAGATGTATGAAAACATTACAATGTCCAGACACAGCATCCCCAGCAATGTATGCAAAATGCAAGAATAAGCACTCTGGTTTCTTCACTTGTGTATACTACTGTTGTAAAACCATGTGTCTGATTCAATATGTGCAAGTTCTACATACAGTCATATGAAAAGGTTTGGGAACCCCTCTTAATTCTTTGGATTTTTGTTTCTCATTGGCTGAGCTTTCAAAGTAGCAACTTCCTTTTACTATCTGACATGCCTTATGGAGACAGTAGGATTTCAGCAGTGACATTAAGTTTATTGGATTAACAGAAAATATGCAAAATTAGAGAGGTGCATAAAATGTGGGCACCCCAACAGAGATATGACATCAATACTTAGTTGAGCCTCCTTTTGTTAATCTAACAGCCTCTAGACGCTGTCCTCCTATAGCCTTTGATGAGTGTCTGGATTCTGGATGGAGGTATTTCTGACCATTCTTCATACAAAATCTCTCCAGTTCAATTCAATTTAATGGCTGCCCAGCATGGACAGCCTGCTTCAAATCATCCCATAGATTTTCGATGATATTCAAGTCAGGGGACTGTGACGGCCATTCCAGAACATTGTACTTCTCCCTCTGCATGAATGCCTTTGTAGATTTCGAACTGTGTTTTGGGTCATTGTCTTGTTGGAATATCCAACCCCTGCGTAACCTCAACTTTGTGACTGATGCTTGAACATTATCCTGAAGAACTTGTTGATATTGGGTTGAATTCATCTAACCCTCGACTTTAACAAGGGCCCCAGTGCCTGAACTGGCCACACAGCATGATGGATCCTCTACCAAATTTGACAGGAGGTAGCAGGTGTTTTTATTGGAATGCGGTGTTCTTCTTCCGCCATGCAAAGCGCTTTTTGTTCTGACCAGATAACTCCATTTTTGTCTCATCAGTCTAAAGCACTTTGTTCAAAAATGAATCTGGTTTGAAATGAGCATTTGGTTACAACAAGTGACTCTGTTTGTGGCGTGAGTGCAGAAAGGGCTTCTTTCTCATCACCCTGCCATACAGATGTTCTTTGTGCAAACTGTGCTGAATTGTAGAACGATGTACAGATACACCATCTGCAGCGAGATGTTCTTGCAGGTCTTTGGAGGTGATCTGTGGGTTGTCTGTAACCATTCTCACAATCCTGTGCATATGCCGCTCCTGTATTTTTCTTGGCCTGCCAGACCTGCTGGGTTTAACAGCAACTGTGCCTGTGGCCTTCCATTTCCTGATTCCATTCCTTACACTTGAAACTGACAGTTTAAACCTCTGAGATCGCTTTTTGTAGCCTTCCCCTAAACCAGGAGACTGAGCAATCTTTGTTTTCAGATCTTTTGAGAGTTGCTTTGAGGATCCCATGCTGTCTGTCACTCTTCAGAGGAGAGTCAAAGGGAAGGAAGCACAATTTGCAATTGACCACCTTAAATACCTTTTACTACCCATGACTGGACACTCCTGTCTATGAAGTTCAAGGCTTAACGAGCTCATCCAACCAATTTGGTGTTGTAGTAATCAGCATTGAGCAGTGACAGGCATACAAATCAGCACAATGACAAGGGGACCCACATTTGTGCACAGCCAGTTTTTCACATTTGATTTAATTTCATACAACTAAATACTGCTTCACTAAAAATCTTTGTTTGGAAAACACCGCAGTACTCAGATATTCCTAGGAAATGAGACATACCTCTGTTATCTGTTTTGTTGAAAGGAGAGTTTATTATGCAGGCTGAGAGGGGTTCCCAAGCTGTTTCATGTGTATGTAATTCAATATGCGTAACAGTGTGTATGTGATTCAATATATGTATCAGCATTTCAAAATACCCATACTAAAATTTTATTCATTTTTTTCTTTTTCTAAAAGGCACCTCACAAATGGCCAAGTACAGTGGAACCTCGGGTCACGACCGTAATTAGTTCCAAAACTCCGGTCGCAACCTGATTTGGTCATGACCCGAAGTAATTTCCCCCATAGGATTGATGTAAATACAATTAATCCGTTCCGGACCGTACAAGCTGTATGTAAATATATATATATTTTTTTTTAAAGATTTTGAAGCACAAAAATAGTTAATATAGAACGCACAGTGTAATTTATACTAATAAAAGGCAAAACCCTCACTGACTGACTGACTCATCACTAATTCTCCAACTTCCCGTGTAGGTAGAAGGCTGAAATTTGGCAGGCTCATTACTTACAGCTTATCTACAAAAGTTGGGCAGGTTTCATTTCGAAATTCTACGTGTTATGGTCATAACTGGAACCTATTTTTTTTGTCCATATACTGTAATAGACTGCAGCTCGATGGCCGTGGGAGGCAGAGTTGCGTCTCACATCATCACCCCTCCCACGTAATTGAGTGCCTGCCCATATAAGGTAAACACTTAATTTTTTCCTCCTTTTCCTGAGCTATAGCCTAGACCAGGGGTCCTCAATCCCAGTCCTGGAGAGCCGCAGTGGCTGCAGGTTTTTGTTCTGACCTGGTTGCTTAATTAGAAAGCAATTCTTGCCAATAAAGCACTAACAAGCTATGAAATTAAATTAACTCTGCTATGTCAGGTCATTCTCATATCCTAGATTTTCTTTCCCTTTCTATCATGCAAATGATTTTAAGGCTAAAATGGACGAGTAATTCTCAGTCCTTCACTTTTTTCTCTTCATTTTTCTTCCAAGTATTTAATTAAACCCAACAGTGCAGATAAATACACACAGGTGTAAATGTAAATAAGCTAAATGGAGAAATGCTGCTCTCTCTTGTCATTTGCATGTTATTGATAATAAGGAGCAATTAAAATAGCTGTTTAAGACAAAATTAAGCAGTAAGGGCTCAAAATCACTAAAGTGAAGCAGAAGTGTTACTTTAGCAATAAGTGCTTTTTATTAAGCAACTGGGTTGGAGCAAAAACCTGCAGCCACTGCGGCTCTCCAGGACCGTGATTGAGGACCCCTGGCCTAGACAACTGCAAACACAGGATCCCATTTCTAGACCGTGGCAAATTAATATTAAGGCGCTTCGCACTTTCTTTTGCATGTATACGATTAGGAGGTCGGATTATGAAGACACGCACAGGAGTGGAGGACCGACAGTGCCATCTCGGCCAGTTAATAGCAGGGCCGTCTCACCAGTCTACACGAGACCCGCCGCAACACTTCCCAAAAGGCGCTCATATCGTCAACGAAGACGTCTCTCTACACTATATAAAAGAAAAAGGCAAGTTTCCTTTCTTTACACCTTTTTTTCCTTTTATCCCAAACCAAAGCCTTTCTCTCTTAACACTGCAGAGGACACAAAACTAATTTTCTTTAATTGCTGGTAAGGCACATTACCAGAGGCAGAAATTTGGACGTTCACATACAAAATGTAATTTCTATATCACAGCCGTCGTGTAGCGCCTTTCAAAAGGGATCTACTACCGAGAGATGATCCATATACATTTTAGCTGCTGTTAGTACTACTTACCTGTTGTGTTATACCATCTTTAAAATGTAGCTTACCCAAAACCACTCCAGTAGTGCTCAATGTATCTTTACTTCTTAAAACGTTAATGTTTTACTGTTTAATAATGATAGACTACATTTTATTTTTTTCGTTTGCACTCAGTGATCATACATACACACATACTCGCAGAAAAATCAACAAGTTAATAGACACACTGTCGCTAAATACTTGCAGGCAAATCCACAACTTAATAGAGACACTGCCGCTAAATACTCGCATACTGATTTGGGTAGTGATCACTTCGATGAATGAAACCTGTTATCTTTACAACGGTTGACAAACACGGAATGTAACTTGAACACAACACGTCCTCCAAATACGAACCTGATTGAAAGAAATGATGATAATCAAATCCTTGATGACAGCAACACTCATAACAGTCACAAAACAATTACTTTGACATTCATGTTACATTATTTTTTAAAATGTTTCCTTTTCTTTTTCATTACTTCTTTAACACACGACTTCTCCGCAGCGAAGCACGGGTATTTTGCTAGTAGTAAACTAAATGTAAAAACATTGAATAACACTGAGAAAACCTTGAACAGAGAAAACTAACATTGCAAGAGTTCACGATACAGCCTTACAAACCGATCACTGTAAACACTTTTTTTTTTTTTAAACGAGTTTTAAGCACAGGGGGAAAAAAAATGAACATTTGAAAAATCCATAATTTATACAAAAACTAACCATAAACAACCAAGAAAACTAACCTTACGTGAGTCGAGTTCTGGCATGAAGGAAGTGAGGAGGAACTGGGTGGAGAGAAGGTTACAGTTTTGAGGTAAAGTCTCTCTGAGCCATGCACGTCACACTGAGAACAATGTACTGTACAGGGAGAGACTGAACACATGCGGAAATCGGCACATACGAACCTGAAAGGACACTGACTTGTTTGTTACCCGAGTGTGAGGTCATGAAAAGATGCAAAAGTTTGGCTAACTTTTTGGTCGTAACCCAATTTGTACGTGTTCAGAGATGTTCGTGACCAGAGGTTCCACTGTACTACATTTAATCGGCCCTTCCATTTTCACAAAGAAAGGCCAATGTTTACTCTTCTTCCATCTCAACAGTTGTACTGCCATCTGTTGCATTGTTTTTGAAGGTGAATGCCGACTCTCCACCACGCCACTGCAACACATGAATCACATTGCAACGTGTAATAAAGGCGGCTTTCCTGATGTGCTAAACCATGGTAAAAATGATGCATGAAAATTTCTCCCAGTTGCCAAATTTCAATCAGTGTACCATGCACCACTAAGTGGGGAGTCTGAAATTTAGAAGGAATGCCTGGGAGTCTTAGTGGACTATCATGCTTTTGAATTGAAGACCAGTCCCTTCCCCACATTTAAGAAACCCATTTTCAGTTCAAAAGCATGATCATGTGTGTAGGGACTTCCCGTTTGTGAGCTACTTTTATTTTCCAGAGTTATTATTTAACAGTATTTTAGCAAAAAACACATGCATTTTACTCATTGTGAGCATACAACTGAATGTGTGGATCGTGCATCATGATTATTGTGAGAATTTTCATGAACACTTATGATAACGTTTGTGGTTGTCCAGCACTGGTCACCATTGGCGCCTGTGCCACCAGAAACTTTATGTCCATTCTCAAAGAAAATCGGTAAGTAAACATTTTTTGCACCTGTAACTGCCAGCTACATAAGGTAAGCAACATAGGAGAAAAAAAAAAAAAAATTATTATTGATGTAGTATTCGTTTAGGTGAACGATCAGCCGATTAGTCAGCTTGTAGCAGCGAGAAACCTGGCAGGCCCATCATCATGTCTAGAACAGGACTTTTTTTTTTTTTTTTTTTTACTAAAAAGTTCAGTAAAACTAAATTTCAGTTCAGCCTCACAAGTGTCCACAGGCAACGGTAAAACCAGGGCTGTGGAGTTACAGTTGGTTTGGGTTAAACTGCAGTGGGTTTGGGTTTGATATTTAGTGCCCATGTGAAACTCGAGCCCAAAACAAAAGCTGGGTTTATATTTTCACTACGGTAAATACTTTTAGTTCTGCATCTCTAATCAAGTAAGAAAAGGTAACATTTTTCATTAGGTGTGAATATAAAATCAATACTATACCAATTTCCTCAAATGTTTCCATTCTGCAAGTTACAGAATACTGCCATGTGCCAGCAGGTCCCACCTCTACAGTTGCAGAATAAACTGGATGCCGCCATCCTTTCTGAACAGCCATTTCCTATGAAAGGAGTCAACACAGTAAGTCATCACATGATGTGCTCGTAATAAGCTTGTTAGCCGCGTCTTATGCTGTAAGGAGGAAATAGGGGGGGAAAAAGCAAATACAAGTCTTCCCAAAGTATATTATGAAAAACATACACATTTAGAAAACCACAGATATGATGGATACATCGTATGCAAAGCTGGTAAACTGCCAGGTAAGCATTTAAAATATTACTTCTGTCGATTCAGAATTTTCAGGGTTAAAAAAAAAAAAAAAAAAAAAAAAAAAACCACACCTTGAAGTTATTTTTTAAATTTAGTTTGCAACTTAAAATACATGTTAAAGAATATTTAGCCTAATTAACTGTTTCACAAATATACTACACACTACATATCAAAAAAGTGATCTCAATTAAAGTCTTGAACCCAACTCCTAACCACCCTAACTATGACTGCTAGAGAGTGAGGAGATGAACAAGTTCGCTAAAAACACATCCACTTTAAGGTCTGAAAGAAACATGTTATATATACAGTGGAACCTCTAGATACGAACACCTCTGTATACAAGAAATTCAAGATACAAGGAATGTATGAGCGAAAAATTCGGATCTAAATACGAGCATTGGCTCGCGTACGAGCCACAAGCCAGGCTGTGGGTATGCGTGATGCGTTTCCCGATCTGCCTCGACTCGGGGATTCACCCAAGCTGACGCTGCCAGCATGTCAGCTCACTCAGTGTTCCTTGTTCTCCCGTAGCGTGAGGATCTACGCGTTTGTGATTTCATTGTTTCGCTGTAGCAGTTCGCCGTATAAGTGTATCCAAAAATATCGCGGACATGCAGACGGACAATAGGAGACGATTGAACTCAAGAGGAGAGAGAGAGAGAGAGAGAGAGAGAGAGGCGCGAGCGCGCGAAATAAGGGGAGAGAGAGAGAGAGAGAGAGAGAGGCGAGCGAGAGATAGGGAGGGAGAGGGAGAGAGAGAGAGAGAGAGATGCGTGCGCGAGCGAGAGAGATAAGGAGAGAGAAGAACCATCAGCTCAGTTATGATCACATGATGCTCAGCAGACAAAGTGTATCCATACTACTCGTATTGCAAGATATCGCAAGTTTTATCAAGTCAAAATTAATTAAAAAATGTAGCTTGTCTTGCAAAACACTCGTAAACCAAGTTACTCGCAAACCAAGGTTCCAGTTGTATATATATTATTTACCAGTGTTATTTGTTAGGAAAATTGATTTTTATGTTGATATTTTTGGGGGTGCGGAA
>JANRMT010062814.1:10134054-10204344 GCA_026402145.1 Polypterus bichir lapradei | reverse complement strand
AATTGAACATGCATGGAAAACATTGTTTAAACAATTTACAATGAAGAGCTGTAAAGTTATTTGGATTTTTAAAACATTATTGTTGAAATACACAGTCCTGAAAAAGGGACGTTTCTTTTTTTGCTGAGTATAGAAGAGGCGAAACAGCGGGGCTAGGTAGGTTATTTTCTTTCACTGTCCATAAAGAGTATTTCAGTTTTCCCCACGCAATGACCTGATTGACAGAGTGACCTCAGCTAGTGACCAGGTCCCCGTCACCCTGAACCTCTGGTCTGACATTTTGACCGACTTTATCCTTCCATTACAAACTAATAAATAAAAGTATTATGGAAAAAGATATGTGGCAACCCCTAACAGGAGCAGACGAAAGAGGAAGATGATTCATTTTGATAAATATATGTACCATAATAAAACGTCAAGTGTCTAGTGTATGGGTATCTGCAAATCCATCATGTTATTACGACTTTGTTATCCAGCACTGGACATTAGCTCTGCATTTAAGATTCCCCTAACAAATGGCATATAACAGATGCACCATCGGTTGGAATGACAACTGCAATGCATTCTGTTACTACACATGCTTGTGTTGCACCAACTGTTGGAATGACAAATGCAATGCATTTTATTACTACATGCATTAGAAAAAACAAAACATTTCAATAGATGGTACACTGCAAACATTAACCCTGACGTCTATATTGATTAAGTAGATTTTAGCCTTAGACAGGAAGAACTGCTAGTACGTGTATATATATATTTATTTAGTTTTGTTTTTTTTAATTAAAGGAACACATTGAAAACACATCCGATCTCAACGGGAAAAAAATCCTGCTGGATTTCTCTGCTGCTATGGACTGATATGGTGATGTGTTAGGAGCGAAAGGATGGAAATGAAAATGATCAACCGACAGAGAGAGGGCTGAATTCAAAGACACCCTGCAAATCAAAGGGACATAATGAGGCAGTAGGCATTGTCATGCCTGACGATGTCCTAATAAGATGACGGATGGTGTCTTGGGGGATCTCCTCCCAGATCTGGACCAGGGCATCACTAAGCTCCTGCACAGTCTGAGGTGTCGGATGGACTGAAACATAATGTCCCACCCAGAGGTGTTCTATTGGATTGAGGTCAGGCGAGTGAGCGTGGCGGGGGGGCAGTCAATGGTATCAGTTCCTTCATCCTTTAGTCATATGAGGCCGGGAAATGTCGTGCACCAGGAGGAACCAGCATAGGGTCTGACAATTGGGCCAAGGATTTCCTTCCGACACCTAATGGCAGTCAAGGTGCCGTTGTCTAGCCTGTAGAGGTCTGTGTGTCCCTCCATGGATATGCCTCCACAGACCACCACTGACCCCCCACCAAACTGGTCATGCCAGTGGTGGACCTGCCAACTCTGGTGTTCTATGGCAAATGCCAAGCGAGCTCCACGGTGCCCACTAGAGGACGTCGGGCCCTCAGGCCAACCTCATGAAGTCTGTTTCTGATTGTTTGGTCAGAGACATTCACACCAGTGGCCGGCCTGCCTGTTGGAGGTCATTTAGTAGGCTCTGCCAGTGCTCATCCTGTTCCTCTTTGCCCAAAGGAGCAGATACCGGTGGGTCCTGCTGATGGGTTAAGGACCTTCTACGAGGGGCCCTGTCCAGCTCTCCTAGAGGAACTGCCTGTCTGTCTCCTGGAATCTCCTCCATGCCTTTGTGACTGTGCTGGGAGACACAGCAAACCTTCTGGCAATGCCACTTATTGACGTGCCATCCTGGAGAAGATGGACTACCTGTGCCACCTCTGTAGGGTCCAGGTATGGCCTCATGCTACCAGTAGTGACACTGACTGTAGACAAACGGAAAACGAGTGACAAAACAGGTGAGGAGGGAAAAACGTCAGTGGGCTCCCTCCGCCTGTTAACCCATTCATTCCTGTTTTAGGGGTCATCTCACTGTTGCCCCTCTAGAGCACCAAAGCAAATGAAACTGATGAACAAGCCCCCCTGCCACTTCACTGACCAGATCAATACCCCACAAGTGTCACTGACCTGATGCTACACTCTCATTAAAAAGGGGTCCTTTCATTTTTTTGAGCCGTGCATAAACACCTTGACTGTACTCCTACTGAGTGGCCCTCCTTGTGCAGCCTTCATTCCTTGTGGCATGGACTCCATAAGACTCCTTTGAGATACTAGTCCACGTTGACGTGATTGCACTGCAGAGTTCCTGCAGATCTGTCAGCCCCACATTCATGCTGCAAATCTCCTGTTCCACCACATCTCAAAGGTGATGTACTGGTTTTTGATCCGGTTACTGGGAAAACCACCGGAAAACACTGAACTCATTGCCATGTTCATGAAACCAGTCCGAGATGACTTTTGTATTGTGACAATGGTGTGTTATCCTGCTGAAAGGAGGTGTTGGACGTCGGGGTGGATTGTGGCCATGAAGGGAAGGACATGGTCAGCAAGAGTACCCAAACAGGCTGTGGTATTCAAGCGATGACTGATTGGTATAAACGGGTCCAAAATGTGCCACAAAAACATCCCCGCCCACCATTACACCTCCACCACCAGCCTGGAGGGATGACACAAGGCAGGTTGGGTGCATGAAGTTGTGCTTTTGGCGATGACTGTCTGTGTGCCCCAGCAGAAAGCAAGCAGCTACAGAAATCCACAAAACCACCCAGCTGGCACCGACCATCAAGGAACATATCCATCCATCTATCCTGCTACATCCTAACACAGGGTCATGGGGGTCTGCTGGAGCCAATCCCAGCCAGCACAGGGCACAAGGCAGGAAACAAGCCCTGGGCAGGGGGCCAGCCCACCGCAGGGCACACACACACACACACACACTAGGGACAATTTAGAATCGCCAATGCACCTAACCTGCATGTCTTTGGCCTGTGGGCCCCTGTCATGCCCCGGCACTAGCAGCCATCTGTGCCAGTCCGTCACGTTGTGTGTCACGATACCCTCCTCATCCTAAATTTTATCGTTCCGAGTCGAATTCGGAGGGGAAGGGTAGGAGCAGGGAATCGGGGGCGTGGCCGTGGGACTGGGAATGTATAAATAGCGATCGCTCAGTCTGGAATGTGCATCTCTTAGTCTTATTAACAATGGTAATTTATTATCCAAATTGCAATCTTCACCTAAATCCCTAATAATATTGTCACGCCGTTGGAACTTTGCCAAATGCACTATAGCAAATGTTAATTTTAGAGGTTCATTTCGGATTCATTCAGAGAGATCCCCATAAAATCATGAAATATCCCTACATTACCGGCCTTTACCAGATCCAGAACAAAATCAGTATTTTCCCACTCTGCATACACACAAGCGCACATGTAGGCCTACTGGTCATCTAAGGCCTTTTCCGGATGTTTTATTAGAACAACTACCTGAGCTCAGGGGGGACTCTCTAGACAGTCAGATAGATGGATGTGAAAGGCACTATATAATAGATAGATATTTTATTAATTCCAAGGGGAAATTCACATAGTCCAGCAGCAGCTTAATGATAACAGACAATATTAAAGAGTGATAACAATGAAGGTATAACAGTCAGTAACTTTGTATAATGTTAACGTTTACCCCCCCGGGTGGAATTGAAGAGTCGCATAGTGTGGGGTCTCCTCAGTCTGTCAGTGGAGCAGGACGGTGACAGCAGTCTGTCGCTGAAGCTGCTCCTCTGTCTGGAGATGATCCTGTTCAGTGGATTCTCCATGATTGACAGGAGTCTGCTCAGCGCCCGTCGCTCTGCCACCGATGTCAAACTGTCCAGCTCTGTGCCTACAATAGAGCCTGCCTTCCTCACCAGTTTGTCCAGGCGTGAGGTGTCCCTCTTCTTCATGCTGCCTCCCCAGGACACCACCGCGTAGAAGAGGGTGCTCGCCACAACCGTCTGATAGAACATCTGCAGCATCTTATTACAGATGTTGAAGGACGCCAGCCTTCTAAGGAAGTATAGTCGGCTCTGTGCTCTCTTGCACAGAGCATCAGTATTGGCAGTCCAGTCTAATTTATTATCCAGCTGCACTCCCAGGTATTTATAGGTCTGTACCCTCTGCACAGTCACCTCTGATGATCATGGGGTCCATGAGGGGCCTGGGCCTCCTAAAATCCACCACCAGTTCCTTGGTTTTGCTGGTGTTCAGTTGTAGGTGGCTTGAGTCGCACCATTTAACAAAGTCCTTGATTAGGTTCCTATACTCCTCCTCCTGCCCACTCCTGATGCAACCCACAATAGCAGTGTCGTCAGCGAACATTTGCACGTGGCTGCATTCAGAATGAGACTTACTGTGTTTGGCTGCGTTCAAAATGAGACTTACTGTGATTGGCTGCGTTCAGAATCTTTTAATGACCATTTGAGATGAGACTTACTGTGATTGGCTGCGTTCAGAATGAGACTTACTGTGATTGGCTGCGTTCAAAATGAGACTTACTGTGGTTGGCTGCGTTCAGAATCTTTTAATGACCATTTGAGATGAGACTTACTGTGATTGGCTGTATTCAGAATGAGACTTACTGTGGTTGGCTGTGTTCAGAATGAGACTTACTGTGATTGGCTGTGTTCAGAATGAGACTTACTGTGATTGGCTGTGTTCAGAATGAGACTTACTGTGGTTGGCTGTATTCAGAATGAGACTTACTGTGATTGGCAGCATTCAGAATGAGACTTACTGTGATTGGCTGTATTCAAAATGAGACTTACTGGGATTGGCTGGTTCAGAATGAGACTTACTGTGATTGGCAGCGTTCAGAATGTTTTAACGACCATTTGAGATGAGACGTACTGTGATTGGCTGCATTCAGAATGAGACTTACTGTGATTGGCTGCGTTCAGAATGAGACTAACTGTGATTGGCTGCGTTCAGAATCTTTTAATGACCATTTGAGATGAGACTTACTGTGGTTGACTGCGTTCAGAATCAGCCAATCACAGTAAGCCTCATCTCAAACAGTCGTTAGTAGACGCCTGACGTCAATTCCAGTGGCTCTGATGGAGCTCAGACTAAGTATGACTTCTTCTGCAGGATTATCCTAATGTCCTCTTGGTTGCAACGTACTCCAATGGCCATGGTCCGCAATAAGCTTTTAAAACAAGAACGGGATTTCATGGAAAGGTGCCAGTCAGGACACGGGTACAAAAAAGTATCCAAACCATTAAATGTCCCAAAGACATTCTGTTTATTTATATATATAAAATGTGTGTGTGTGTGTGTGTGCACTGTGTTATAATTGAATTACAGGGTTTGATTATGCAGCCATGTGCTGTGGGTCTGCTTTTGTGAGCTTGATTGCTTTGGTCTGAGAAGTGAAAAACAGAAAGGATAAAAAAAAAAAAAGGAGTTTTGGTGTTGCACTTACCAGCGGTCAGCGTCTCTCTCTTAGACACGAAACAGTCATCAACAAGTGGAGAAAGTACAGCTCAACAGGGACTCTGCCAAAGCAGGACTGATGAGAAGACAAGGAGAAAACTGGTCAGGGAGACCACCAAGATGCCTACTGCAACATTATAGAATGGGGCCTGCGCTGATTGCCATCCCCACCACATGACAAACCACCTCAAGATCCCATATCAGGACCTGAGTGCAGCCAGGCCACAGGTGACACCTCAGCATCACACAAGTTCAGATGGAATGGAACGCTGTAGGTTTTTTTTTATGGTGGCTGGAGTGCCAATTCTGCCACCAACCCCCAGGTTTTCCCTGCAGGGTGGAGGTTAACGTCACAGCCAGAACAGAGCAATTGGAGGTTAAGGGCGTAACGGAGTAGAGTCACTTGTGGAGTTTATGGGATTTGAACCTGCAACCTTCTGCTTGCCAGTGCAGATTCCTTGCCTCAGAACCACCAACTCCGCAGCAGGACTTCCTGGCAAGTCCTAGTTGTTCCCTACAGGTGACAGCAATCACTCGTATTCTTCACACGTCTGGGTTGTGGGGTAGGGTAGCAGGACAGAAGCCTTTTCTCACAAAGAAAAACACCAAAGCCCGGCTAGGGTGGGGAAAATAAGCATTTGAGCCCTGCTGAATCTGTACATTTGCTCAATTACAAAGAAATGAGCTGCCGCTAATTTTTATGATAGCTTCATGTTAATGGAGGGAGACAGAATATCAACCAAAAATCAGAAAAAACAAATTACATAAAAGTTATAAATTGATTTGCATGTCATTGAGAGAAATAAGGATTTGATCCCCTACAACCCAACCAGAACTCAGGCTCCCACAGACTGGCTGTGTGCCCACGTGGCCCACAGATTACAGTCGATCAATCAATCAGTTGATCAATTCCAGATCCTCCTGATCTCAACTCATGATGTGTATAAAGCTCACCTGTCCACAGAATCAGTTTCTTCCAACCTCTCCACCACCACCATGGTGGGCAACACCAAAGAGCTGTCAAAGGACGACAGGGACAAGGCTGGAATGGACTACAAGACCATCAGCAAGAAGCTTGGTGAGAAGGGGACGGCTGTTGGTACAATTATGCAGAAATTGAAGAAATCTAAACTGACCATTGATCGCCATCGGCCGGGAGCTCCATGCAAGATCTCGCCTCATGGCGTGAGGATGATCATGAGAAAGGCACACATACAGGCCCGGAAGTTCACTGGCAAACTTAAGACGGGCCTGTACCTGTGCCTTCTGGAGCAGGGGGACCCTGTGGGCGCTGCATGATTTCAATCCATGACGGCGTAGTGTGTTACCAATGGTGTTCATGGTGACTGTGATGTCCCAGCTGCCTTCAGATCATTAACAAGCTGCTCCCGTGTAGTTTTGAGCTGAACCCTCACCTTTCTCATGATCACCCTCACCCCATGAGGTACAATCCTACATGGAGTTCCAGACTGAGGGCGATTGATGATCAGTTTAGATTTCTTCCATTTCCGCATAATTGTACCAACAGTCGTCACCTTCTCTCCAAGCTTCTTGCTGAAGGTCTTGTAACCCATTCCAGCCTTGTCCCGGACATCCTTTGACAGCTCTTTGGTGTTACCCATGGTGGTGGAGAGGTTGGAATGGAAGAAATTGATTCTGTGGACAGGTGGGCTTTATACACATAATGAGTTGAGATCAGGAGGATCTGGAAATGATCGACTGATTGATTGACTGTAATCTGTGGGCCACGTGGGCACACAGCCAATCTGCGGGAGCCTGAGTTCTGGTTGGGTTGTAGGGAATCAAATCCTTATTCTCTCAATGACATGCAAATCAATTTATAACTTTTATGTGATGTTTCTTTCTGGATTTTTCGTTAATATTCTGTCTCTCTCCATTAACATGAAACTACCATTAAAATGAGAGAGTAAAGAGCAGTGGGCCCAGCACTGATCCTCGAGGCACACCAGTAGAAAGATTCTGTGGAGAAGACACACATTTGGATCGGCCAGAGAGGAAGGACCTGAACCAGTCTAAAGCAGAACCACTAACTCCGAGCTTCTCAGGGAGTGGGTCACATGGTGATGGATAAAACGACGAGAAGTTCGATTTGTTCTTTGCCCGTTGAGCCGAGGGCACGTTTACCGTATATGTTGCCCGCATTCACAGCTTAAGTTTTTCCGGCCAGCAGTAAAGACAGCTTCACCTGCCAGAAATGTTCAGTTAACTTTGAGTTAGTTAGGAAAATAAGACTGCATTATGAAGCCGATAGCAATTAAGCAAACTGAAAATTGGATTGACTCGGCTTCTGGCCATTTCTGATTCAGCTTTAGTCTCTCCAGGCTACACTGCAGTCACACTTGCTAACAAAATCTAAAATTAGTTAAGAGAGAAATCCAACAAACAGGAGAGTCTTCCAGCACTTTTTAAGGGAATCTGGACTCCGAATGGAGGTGGGCAGCTTGTTCTACCAGCCAGGAGCTCCACATGAAAAAAGGTGGCATCACCAGATGTCATTCATCAGCAGACCTGAATGGTCAAGAAGGAGCAGTGGACCTCAGAAAGGCCTCCATATATACAAGTGGGTATAGAAAAGAATCCCCCCCCCGAAATATTCCAATTTTTTTGCTTTACAGCCTTAAATGAAAACACACACATAAAATATTTCTTCCCAGCTTTACTTACTCAATGTAACCTCTAACATCCAAGTGAAAGATATCACAGCTACAGTTCAGAAGAATTATAAAAAATCAAAAACACGACCTACTGAGATTAATAAAGGACCCCCGACAATGTCATTCTGTTGACCCACCTTTTGCTTTAATGACAGCCTTGAGCCTGTTGATTCTTCTCTATCAGCTTTGCCCATCTAGACTGAGCCCACTCAATTTTTGCCCCCCACTCTTCTTTACACTTTGACTGTTCAAGTTCGGTCACATTGGCTGGTGAGCGTTGGTGGTCTGCTATCTTCAGATCTTTCCACAGATTTTCAATGTGATTTAGGTCTGGGCTCTGACTGGCCACACCAGGACATTCACTTTTTTCTCCTTCAGCCACCGTGTGGTCAATTTTGCTGTGTGCTTCGGGTCGTTGTCATGTTGAAAGGTGAACATTCTGCCCATCTTCAACTTTCTGGCAGAGGGTAGCAGATTTTCCTCCAGAATTTGACAGTATGTTGCCCCATCCATTTTTCCTTCTACCCTAACGAGAGCCCCAGGCCCTCCACGACAGGATGCTGCCCCCCTCCATGCTTTACTGTAGGTATGGTGTGTTGCGGATGGTGAGCTGCACTGGTGTATTGTTTGGTATTGAGACTCGATAATTTGATTTTGGTCTCGTCTGACCAGAAGACCTTTTCCCACTTGGCATCAGAATCTTCAAGGTGCCTTCTGGCAAAGCTCAAACGAGCCTTCATGTGGCCTTTCTTGAGAAGTGCGACCCTCCCGAACAAACCAGCATTGTGGAGCGCTTGTGAAATTGTTGTCACATACACACCATTAATGACCACTCTTTGCCATCAAATCCTGTAACTCCTTCAAAGTGGCCATTGGCCTCTAGGTAGCCTCTCTTACCAGTTTCCTCCTTGCTCTTCCATCCAGTTTGGAGGATCCAGGGAGGGTCCCAGTAGTACCAAACACTCGCCACTTCTTTATGATGGACTTTACTGGGCTCCTTGGGATTCATAAAGCCTTTGAGGTTTTTTTGTCTCCATCTCCTGCTTTAGGTCTATCCACAATTCAATCCCTGAGATCTTTTGAAAGTGGCCTGCCACCCATAGTCCGTTGTTTGCTGTCAGTTGGTCTACCAAGCTGATGAATGAATGAGCCAGGAACAGCTTCACTAATCACACTCATTACAACTGATCAACGGTGGAAGGAAACCAGTAACCGCAATGGAAATGGTGGGCACTGACACCTGATTGAGTTTGGGAGGGGGGATCCTTTATTAATCTCAGGATTTCTTGTTTTTGATTTTTTAAAATTCTTCTGAACTGTAGCTGTGAAATCTTTCACTTGGATGTTAGAGATTGTATTGAGTAAATAAAGCTGGAAAAATATTGGTTTGTGTGTTTTCATTTCAGACTGAAAAGCAAAAAAAAAAAAGGGAATATTTCGAGTGGGGGCGGATTCCTTTCTATACCCACTGGAGATACAGGCAGGTGCTGAACCACTGACTACTCTGTAGGTAAGCATCAAGGATTTGACCTTAAGACCTGCTGCTACAGAGAAGCAACATATGCCTACCTCAGATGGTTGAAAACCAGACATGCCGCTGCATTTTGAAGTATCTGAAGTGGCTCGGTGACACATCCTGGTATTCCCGCCAGCAGAGAGTTGGCAGTAGTCTAGATATGACAAGATCAAACCCTGGACTAGGAATTGTGCTGCATACTCCGGCAGATACAGTCTGATCTTTTGGATGTTATACCGGCTGAATCTGCAGAATCATAGCAACAGCAGTGAAGGACAGCTGGTCATCAACCTCCATGCCAAGGTTGCATACCAACTTGGCAGGTGTTAGTGACAATGAGCCAAGCTGAACAGAGGTGGGGTGCCAAATAGATGAATGAGCTAGGATAATAAGGTCTTTGTCAGTTTGAGCTGCCGATGGTGCTTCCTCATCCAGACTGGCGCCCTGCCTGGGGTTTGTTCCTGCCTTGTGCCCTGTGCTGGCTGGGTTTGGCTCCATCAGACCCCCCGTGACCCTGTGTTAGGATATAGCGGGTTGGACAATGACTGACTGACTGCCTGATGACTTTGTTTTAAATGCCATTCAGTTACAGAGTGGAAAATGAACAAGATGAATCGGGACGATCATGTAAAAATGAACCCTTTTATTCCGTTCAACAGCATTCCATCACTCGTTTCTTAAAGCAGGTTGTTTAAAAATGTATTGCATTACAGAAAGGAAGCATTTTCAGTGGGCATTTCATAAAAAAAGCTACTCTTTGTTAAGGCAAACAAAGTTTCCCCCACCAGAAAACAATCATTTAATATTAATGCGACTTTCATATTATTAGTGGTACATACTGGCAAAGTCATACCGACACATGAATATGAAGGGGGTCGGGGGACTGGAGGTAAACGGTTAACAAAACCTCTTTTACGGTTATCTATACATTTTTCACATTCAAACTGTAGTTTGGGTAAAAATAACAATATTTTCACAATAACATTTTTATTTTGCCTTAAACTATAGCCCACATTTTTATTGCTGTCCACACCCTGTTTGAGCTCAGCTGTACTCTTAGTTCAAATTAGATTTAACATCTATAAAAAAAAAAAAGAAAAAAAAAAAGAAAAAAAAAGTTGGTAACACAAAGAAGAAGAAAAACAAAAAGTTCAATTAACTAAATGAGTGAAAAAGAAAAGAAAATAAATAAAAAGTGAAAACCCCCCATCTGGCTAAAGCTGGGGATCACTAAGCATTCGCAACGACGCGTGGATACATTTGCATGTCACTATATTGGATCCTGCTTCCCAAACACTATACAAAAACTACTTAATTTTTTTAATTTTATTTATTTATTTTAAATCAACCTGAAATTCACCGAACTCCACACACTTTTCACCCAATGTGGGTGACACATTACATTCTGGAGTGGCAGTCACTTCCCAAAAACACGTTATTATTAGAAGGCAGTGATTCAAGGCTCGCCACTTCCTACAGGGTCTTATCTCGGTTTTTTTACGCATGTCATGTTTAAGCGTAGTCCACACTAGCAAAGATAAATCTGACAAATTTTAAAACATTTTCCGTCCACACAAACGTTTTCTAAAGGTTTACCATTCCCACCGAAACGACAGAAACACGGAGGCCTTTCTTAATGAGTGTATGCAGTCTGTCGGCCAATCAGTTCTGCGTGTTTACACTGCAAATCCGACTAAATCAAAATGTCTAAAAGAATAAGCTAAAACAAAACTGACCTCTTTGTCTGAAATAAAACTGCTTTTAAACGTTACAAGCAAATGTAAAGGTGCCAAAGCTTTGGATATTATAGACTGGAAGTCTCACCAAAGTAAAAACAGCGAAACAGTTGAGCGTTTCAAGGCGAAGAACCCGTCGGCTAAGGCAAAGACGTTTAGGAATAAGTAAGATGAGATCACAAAAGGAATTAACAGAATAAGCCATTAAATTATACGTCAATATTAAGAAAGCTGCACTTCTAGACCACACTGCTACACGAGACCCAGTGTTTTTAAATTTACAACCTTCAAGAACGTTGTCGAAACGATACGTTTTCGGTTGTCAGAAATTGCGTTTTAATGTGGACGAAGGCTAAACTTAATAAATGTTACATTTGTCAGTGTTAAGTCCATGTCACATTACACAACTTTTTCAGCAATTTCCATGTACATAACTTTAGTGAGTTGGAGGTAGCCACCTAATGTGACTCCAACTAGTCTGCGACTCACTCCGATAAGATTAGCCAGGTTAGTTGTAGGTGCAGGCTTGTGTGCATGAGCAGAAACCTTGATAACCTTTAAGGAGGAAGTGGACGAGATTTTGGGGCAGCTTAGCTATCTGCTAAACAAATGGGCTTGATGGACTGAATGGTCTTGTCTCGCTTCTCAGATTTCTTATAAAGCTCATTATGAAATTATGAAATGCTCATCTCGGAAGTACAACTGCATATAATGTAGCAATGATGAATAAGCAACATGGGAGTTTTGAGCCCCACAGATGAGAAGCTGTTCTGTCTTGTGTTTTACATGCCACAGAACGGAGTTAGAAACGAGAAGGGCTGAGAATGTGTGAACTCTTCGCACAGCACCCTCTCAGAAAGTGTACTGTAAATGTAGCAAAGTGTAATCTGTCATTTGTAATTTTTTTTTAGTTTTAGCACTGAACTTCGCCCAAAATCAATTGTTCTTGTATATAGTTAGTAGCATACAAATCGTATGTAGTACTACGGCTGTTAATTAATGTTACACCCCACAGACCGCATGCCCCGGGCTTCTCTGTTAAGCCACCAGAAGCAAACTGGATGCTGTAGGGATAAGTTGTGTTTTTAGCTCTCCCCAAGGCCTTTCTAATTTTATTTTATCTCTAATGTATATTTGGAAATGCTTGAGTGTGTATTAAGTCATGCATTTTTTCCCTACTTTACATGAAATTGTTGTATGTTTACTTTTGAAAAATAAAAAAAAAATTTCACAGTTATTCTCGGCACAGCATTTCATTGTAATTTGGCTTGGTTTACACTATGGCCATATGTATATTTTGTGATTTAATTTAATTTATTTTGTATTAATAGTCATGTTTATAATCATTTGTAATCAACATGATTTATTATTTAAGTAGGCATGAGAGAGAAGCCGTTTGTATGAAGCCCTCTTTTTTTTTTGGTTTCTGGAAAGGTACACTACTTGATTGTTCGGTAAGGATATGCAAGATTATAAAGTCAGAATATTTTTATTGTGCAAGGCTATGTATATATAATATATTGTAAATAGTTCTATATGTAATATGTTTATTGTGCTATTTAAAAAAATAAAACAGAAGCACGTGGATGGTGTAGGGGGCACAGGGGAGAAGCTGTTTGTGTGATACCCTGTCCACTTTTTTTTTTTCGTTTCTGGAGAGGGAAAGAAAAGAAACTTCCGCTTCGCCCCAACATTCCTCCAAGATGAGTTTCTCAGATAACGCAGAGTAGAATGGATTCCAGACAGTTACACAAAGTTAGCACCCAGTTGCTAGATTTGACCTGCCCAGTCAATTCAGTCATGTAAATTGACCCGGCCCGCCGATTGGATCGGCAAGTGCAGTGGGCAAGTCCGATATTCCCTACAACTTGAAGTTGCGCAATGTGACATTAGTTTTAGTGTGGACTAGGTATTAATCTCTTCGAAATCTACATTAAAATCCTTTAGCGGTGCTACTTAAATTAATAAGAAATCAAGTACATTTTGCTACAAAAAAAGAAAAAGGCTACATTGTTAATTTATGTGACAGTAATGACCGTAGAAAACCTAGAATTTAACTGTATTCAACATATTTCGTAAAACAATGAAAATTCGAATAGGGAGTTTACATAAACATTAAGACAGACCCATTGTATTGCACTTTTAAGAATTTATACAGTATAAAATACTTCCATAACCTGTGCTTGAACTACAGAAGCCGAGAGAGGACATGCAATATCGTTATTTTTTTAAATTGTTCCTCGAGATAACGGACTAATTTTATCGGATCTTGATAAAACAAAAGATCTTGTTTTCATGAAATTGTGAAATAATTGTATCTAATGTTTAATGTTTAGCTTATTGAAGCCACATCCTGTTTGAAATGGCAGAAGAGCAGAACTGTATTGATCAGCGCGTCACATTTTTGTTCAATCAAGGGTTGATGTAGGCTGAAATATGTTTATGCCTTAGTTTAGAAAATAATGTTAGTGTCCTTCATTTAAGAAGACTGTTAGCAAAGTTTCAGCTGTATCTAAGTGAGCCTAATGCCAGGAACAAAGGTTAAGTTTCTTTTTCTCAAGATCGCGATACGATTATTCCGTTATCTCGAGGAGACAATTTTAAAAAATAACGATATTGCATGTCCTCTCTCAGCTTCCGTATTGAAAAGTCTGGTCATTGTGCATTTCTTTTTAAACACAAACCAACAATGATGACCATTAGGGGGTGCTAGTTCCCATTTTGCCATAAAAAGTGAAGTTTTATGGGTATGTATGAAAAAAAAACATTTACTTAGAAAACCTCTGTTTGTGCATATAAATGTTACAATTAGCGTTTCACATACAAAAGTGTGCAAGATTTATATAAAACAGTCAGAAATTACAATTTTATATTGTAGTAGTATTGAAAAAAGTCTTTTTTTCTGGCGGGAAGAGAAGCAACTTACATTCCCATCACATTTTTTTCAGTTACGGGCTTCCCCTAAATTATGAACCGCTTTACAAAAATTCATGAATACAAAAAAAATTGCTTTAAATATTTTTTTTCTTTGTCTAAATTTTCATTATTACGAACACTGAATGAGCCAGTGATAACACCCAATCATCTATCTTCACAGTCATTCCATTTCCACCTCTGTTCTGCATGCAGAATTGGATGGGCGTGAATCGTCATCTCATTTGTTCATACACTGTCCGCATGGCGGCCTGACAGACAATTGTGAGAATGCAAGGACGAGACGTTTCAAGGGGCTTAGCAATGTTAACATTTCGCTAGAGAACTGGCAAGAGGTTTTTTGAAAAGTAAGCAGGGGGAAAGACGTAGTCAAAAGCCAAGAGTCAAAAACGGGGATAGGCAAGTCACACAATCCACTTGTGCTACATTTTACTTATTAAAAATTGGTGAACGACATAGATGAGTCCCAAGGAGATTTATTCTGAACGCATTTTGCCAAATTAGGCATAGGCAAGCCTTAACGTAGCTCTCAAAAATGACAGAACGTTCAAGTGAAAGGCAAGTGTGTGTCGAAATTATAAGACAACATGCTTAACTGGAACTTACGAAAAGGAACAATGATATGTGTTTATGAATCTAATATCAATTACATGGATTACAAGAAATATTTTAATATGAGTCATGACTTCTCCATCTCCCTCTTTGTGCACTTGTATCGTGAAGTGACTACCGCTGTTAACCCAGGGACCCTGTTAGAATTTGTCATTCCTTACCTCCGTTACTCTCAAATCTGAAAGGATACATTATGGAATTCTATCTGAATATTTTTATAAATCATTATTATGGCTTTCTTCCAAATTTCTTTTATGTTTCTCAATCATTTTTGACTATTATTCTACGTTATTTTTTGAATGTTTCTAAATTATGTTTGACTTGGTGCAGACTCAGAGTTTGTCATTCCTTATTTTGTGTTGTCCCAATTCTTAAAGGATACATTTGGCATTTTTGAATTTTAAATTACTTCTAACTTTTTCTAAAATTACATTTTTGACTCTGAGTTTTTCATTCCTTACTTCTATCAGTTGCAGTCTTAAGGACTAAATTATGTATTTTTTAACTTCAAATTATTTCTGACTTTATTAATTTTTTTGTTCAAAGCTTTTTTCTGAATAATGTTTTGTGATTTTTTTCAAAATTATTTTTGACTGTGTTTGTACTCTTTTGAAATTGATCACTCTTTACCTCGGTTTCTCCCATGTCTTGAAAGAGTAAATTTGATATCTTTTACTTGTATCTTTTTCCTTTAAATACATTTTTTGACATTTTTCTTAAATTATTTTTTCATTTCTTACCTGTTACCTCAAAGTCTTAAAAGATCTATTCAGTGATTTTTTGACTATTTTTTGATGATTTGACTTTTTCTACATTTTTTGACTCTTAAATTTATTTTTTGATTTTGTTTTTATAAATTATTTTCCACTTAACAGTCTTTTATTTCTTACTGCTGGTACTCCCAAATCTTAAGCTAAATTTGATATTTTGAATGCAAAATTATTTTTGACTATTTTTTGACTTTTTTCTAAATTACTTGTATTGAAATGATTTGACTCGATGTACCCTGCTTGAATTAGTCACATTCCTAACTTCTGTTACTGCCAAGTTTTAAAAAATGGGTTTAGGATTTTCTACGTCAAAATCATTTTCAGACTTTTCCTAAATTATTTTTATTTTTTTAAATTACCTTTTTAAAGTTTTTTTTTATTATTTATTTTTTACTTGGTACACTATCTTAAAATTTGTCATTCTTTACTACTTTTACTCCCAAGTCTTTAAAGATAAATTTGACAATTTTTAATTTGTTCTTTTTTTTGTTGCAGTTGTTTCAGAAAACTTGTGTTAAGTGTAGCAAGCTTTATAGATTAAAAAAGGAAACAAAGATCTCCCCAGCAGGATACAATGGTGACCTGTGGTGTACTGCCATTGTAAATGTCCGCCGGGGAGACTTTCTCCTCCCTCCCCAAATCACATTTACAAATAATTCTTCACTTATCAACAGAGCATTCCGTGGTCTGCCTAGTTGAAGAACTGGTAAAAAGAATAAAAAGAAGACATCTTTGTCTTGTGTAGGACATGAATGAGACATTAGCCACTGCCAAAAGTACTAGCAATGGTAATTAAAATCAAAAAGATACCAAACTACAAAACCCAATACGTAAACCAAAAAATCAAAAAGACGAAGAGGCACAGTAGAGATTCTAATTATTTAAGCTGATTCTGCGCATTAACTACTACCAAAAAAGTCATATGTTGTTCATATTCAGAATTCTGGACAACCAAGGAAGTGTGCGATGATGACCTTTATGCTATGTAACGTCACACCACACCACATGCTCCTGGGAACCTTACACAAACGCTAACAAAAAGTAGTGGTGCCCGTAAAAAATGGCAGTGCCACAAGATGCAAAATATTTTTTAGGTAATTCAAAATGACTTTAAATGAGAAAACTAATTAAAGAGGTTAAATCTGGATATTCCAGAACCACCATAAGGAAGAAATAAGCAAGAAAGTATGTGGAATCAACAAAAAGAAAAATTAAAGCGTTCCTATTTGTGTTTTTTTTTTTTTTTTTGTATACTGGTGTCAAAAAACACATTTTTTAACAGTACCATACCACCGTTATGCTAACTGCAGTACCGGAAGAACACGGTGGTGTCAGGAACCTCGCAATCTGTTGAATATAAGCATGATGAGATCTTCAGTCAGAACCCCTACCCCACTATTCGAGATATATATATATCAATCGCACGAGAAGCCACACCCCAGTTTTCCAAATCAAAATCATTGAGGGGAAAACCACATCACCGAGTAAGAAGTTCATTAAATCTAACATCATTACATGTGATCCCCCTGTGATGTCAACGGGTTTAACGTTGTGAACATTGTAGAAGCAGGCTTCATTTAACCTGCCCCCATTACCTTCTATAAATCTAATGGTTCAAACACCCAGAGCCAACATGATTAAGGCCGATGTATGACTGAAGCTGACAAACTCTGAAATGTTTCTGCTTGAAAAGCGGTCTTTTGCGACAATGGTGAGCTTTAAAGTTTACAGTATCTACACACCACTTGTTTATGATTGTGCAAGCTGTGACTGGCGCTATATAAAATGAACTGAAGAGTCCTGGTTCAATGCCTATAAGGATTTTGGATTAGTTCAGAGAGTAAAGAAGGCCAGAAGAGTGCGTTAAAGTGGGCAGAACATGTGGCAATAACCATTGCACTGACACAGCCCCTTACAGAAAGGTGACAGGACCCCAAAAGGTTTGTGTCGCTTTCATTTCATTTCATGAGTGCTTCATATCCAACACTTCTTAGCTCTTTCGTAGTCAATCTCTCCGATGCACTTGTGCAGGTGCCCCCCTCCACCGATGGAAGCCCCTTTGTCACACAGCAGAGTGGAAAAACCACAAAGAAGCAAAACAGTTCACAAAGAGCAGTCTTAATAGGAAGATTCGATGGGCTAATCAGTCTCTGCAAACACCAGAGTCCACGCCATTGAGGTTTTCAAATGTTTGCTGCAAATCTTCTGCTCAAGTGTAACACCAGTAATTCATTTTTATTTTGTTTCAGATAATTCACTAATTTCTACTCAGCTCTCATTTAAAGGCGGCCATTTGGCATTTTGGTCTTTTTTTTTCCCTCTAGTTTGTGCGCTGGAGAAAGAAGAGGCGCTGGCTGATAGATTCATAAAACAAACCATCCTTAGGATCTTTTTTCCTTAGTCTTGATGTCTCATAGATTAAACAAAAAAAATTACTTTTATCTTCATGTCCTGTGCCAAGCAACTGACCTCAATGCCAGGATATCCTGAAGAGAAACAAAGTCCCACAGTAGAAATACTGGCATGACTGGCATCTCTAAAGTTTGCTACCATAAACAACTAGCATAGGGACTTGAGTAGGTATTGTCTTTGGAAAGGAGATAATAAGAGTTTCATCAACACGTGTTATTTTCAGATGAGATGGTTAAAACATGCTCAGTGATGGCAGCTCTGAGCGTGTGCCATGATTCTCTGGTTGATTGGTTGGTTAGCAGTTAGTGCATCATCTGGAGTGGTTATTAGGAGTGAGAAGAGTCCGACCTGTGTGGCAGTGACCACTAGCACAGCTCGGGTGGCAGGGCCGGTCCACTCACTTAAGCCTCTGTGATCCCATCACCGTTTTCCTGAGGCTGCAATTGTTCTTTTTCTGTGCCATCCTCATGAGGCGGCCGGACGCGCTTAAAGAAGCCAAACTGCAAATGAAAAATATAAACACGCAGGTAAATAATAAAGAAAAACACATGTATAGTAAATCGACAGAAATGGAGACAAAGAGATAGATAAAAAGGCACTATATTACAGACAGATAAATAGATGAAAGGAAGTACACAGTAGATAGAAAGAGATGGACGTGACACAATATACATATATTATATATATACACACACACACACACACACACACATACATACATATATATATACACACATAGTATAGAAGCCATTATAAAACAATATCAAGGATATGAAAGGTACTACATAGATACAGTAGCTAGGTTATGAAAAACATGATAGGCAAGATATAGAAGCTACTATATAACAGTTTAGATCTGAAAAGCATTACACAAAGATAGACAGTACATGAAAACCACAATACAATAGATAGTTTGGGTAAGCCATGATATAAAGGGATATCAATGACTTGACATATTAGATAGGATATGAAAGACACGATATAACTGACAAGTAAACAGACAGATAGGTGGCTGCTGACGTTAGTGGCCATATGAATTGCTCTGAGTGTTGTTACATTGAGGATTCATTTGTAAATGTCACCAACACACTCAGGTTCTCCTGCTTACCAGTTAGTCGTTGGCTGAATTGTACAAAAGCACCAGGCAAGCAAAGGTACTACATAATATATACATAGATAAATAGACATACAGATATGAAAAGCCCTGTTTAATACATATGTAGATATAGTAGATAAAACATGCAAATTGATAGGTATAAAAAGCACTACAAAATAGATACACAGTGAGACAGATAGGAAAGGCAACATGTGTCAGGGGTCCTGGAGCTCCACTGTGGCTGCAGGCTTTGATTGTAACCTTTATCTTAATTAGTGACCAATTTTTGCTGCAAATTAACCTCTTTTTTCCTTCATTTTAATTGTCTTCTTTTTTAGTAATCAGTCTTCTGAATCGCTTGTTTTTTTCCTTAAATGGCACCCAAATGAGAGCCAACAGAGGACCATCTAAGTTGGGGCCTTAAACTCCAATTAGTTTTTTTTTAAATAAATCAATTCTTATTATTAATTAAACTCGCTATTTAATCCCACGGCTTGATGCTGCTCTCATTCTGCCACAACAAACATTTCCAGAACTGTTAGTGCTGGCTCCTTTTGTATCAGATTAATGTTTGGCTGTTAATTAATGGGAAAGGCACAATATAAATAAAAGGTATTATTAGGGAAAAATTAAACTGTTGAGGCATCTTTTTAAACAACATGTCAATAAAATTAAAGGCAAAAGAAGATAATTTGCAGCAATTAAGTCACTAATTAAGAAATACTCTTAGAATGAAAACTTGCAGACAGTAGAATTCCAGGACTGGAGATGGAGACCACTTTGATAGACAGATACTGTAGATGTGAAAGGCCATATATGATTGATAGACAGACAGATAAGGCACTATATAACACATATATGGGATATGAGAAGCATTATACTATAATGACAGCAAGACAGGTTATAAAAGACTATATAACAGAAAAATAGAACATGAAAAACATTTTACCATGATAAAAAATGCACTATATAACAGGATATGAAAGGTCACAATACAGTATAATGATATAATATGATATAGAAATGATATAAATGATATAACAGACAGAATATGAAAGGCACTTCACAAAAAGTAAATGGATTATATTATATATATATATACACACACCGTATATTATGTATAAACAGAGAGACAGATGTGAAGGGCACTATATGTTATATACATGGGTAATTAGGTGAAAAAATGAAAGGCACTCTATATACATGGACAGGTAGACATGAAAGGCAGTATAGAATAGATACTTGTAAAATGTGCTACAAAGTAAAGAGACAGACAGATAGGTACAGCACAAATAATAGATATATGGGATATGGGAAGAAAGATAGGAAATAAAAAATACTGATATAATAGATGCATAGGGTATGGAATTAAAGTATATAAAATGATATAATAGGCACAAAATAACTATATAAAAAGATATGAAAGACTATAATCTAATTATAAAATGTGAAATGCATAACAGATAGAATATGAAAGGAACTATATAACAAGTAAACACAGACAAGACAGATGTGAAGGATGCTATATAACATACAGACAGACAGATAGATTTCATGATGCTCCAACAATGATGGATGGACTAAAAGGCAGAATTCTACGTGACCATCATCATCAAGCCTTTCCGTGAGAACCCTAAATCCAAAGAGGACTGTTTCATTTATGTTAGGTAGAATGCCCAGAGGGGACTGGGCGGTCTCATGGTCTGGAATCCCTACAGATTTTATTTTTTTTTCTCCAGCCGTCTGGAGTTTTTATTTTGTTTTTTCTGTCCCCCCTGGCCATTGGACCTTAATCTTATTCGATGTTAATTAATGCTGATTTATTTTGTTTTCGTATTGTGTTTTTTATTTTTCTATTCTTTATTATGTAAAGCACTTTGAGCTACTGTTTGTATGAATATGTGCTATATAAATAAATGTTGTTGTTGTTGATAGGAAAGGCACTATATAATAAATGGGTGTGTAAGGCACTATTAGATAGATAGATACAGTATATATGTGAAAGGCAATATATGATAGATAGATATCATTAGCTCATTGTCAAGAGTGATTATCTCATGCACTAAACCCTCTAAAAATCCCTTGAGGACCTGTATAAAGAACTAAGATATGGCACAGTATGTTAGGTACGAAAGAAAAAATATTTACAATTTGTACAAAAATTCCTCCTATGTGGGGAATACATCAGAGGAATGTAACTTCTTATTTTTTCTGCTAATCAAACCTGAAGTGAAAAGTATTGACGGGGTTCAGTTGTCCATCCATCACTGACTCTCACAATAATATAAGAAGTGGACAAACTGCTGTAAATCTTGAGGACAAAGCCCAAATTCTCCAGTGACCCACTACTAACCCAAACAGACTGGTCATTAGTAAGTGCTAGACTTTACACCTCCATTCTGACTCAAGATGGCCATTCTCTTGGGACAGGGGTCCACAACTGTAACAGCGCAGAGTAAGCACACACTTTCTAATGTTAAGTGCGGATGTGACCCTGGGTTAACAGCTGTTCTCTTCTGTTGGAGTGGTTTTGCGGTTCTGTATAAGCACTCCTACATTACACCGATTTCCCTGGCATGAAAAGCCAGTGTTTACACAGGGAATGGCTAGCGGTAGCTAGCAGCGAAGGATCTGCACATACAAATGACTGAAAATCAATGGAGGCCTGCAAAGCCAGAGTTGTTTCTCAGGTGTTATTGGCGCTTAACAACCACCACAATAAGGAGTCATTGTAACCCAAAGTTCTGATATTTCACACTCATTACTTTTCCTACAAAGCACTGTGACTGTAAGAGCAAAATACAGCACGCTAATATTTTATTAGAATGAAATGGAGGAATGATATCCTCCTGTTCGTGCTTCAGTTGGTGAAAAGAAATGCAAGATTATTCACTACTTCTGTAGAGCAAAATCAACTGGTGAACTTTTACTCAAATCGGTTGGCCTCTAGGCGTTCCACTGCACTAATAACCAAGTTTCCCTCTGACCGAGTGTTTCAGATGTCAGGTCAATGGACTCCCATTCAGACGTCATTCAGATAGTGGGCAAATCGCATTCATGGCTGACTGGGATGTGTGAATCTGTTGAAAACCTGAATTTGAAATTCAAAACCTTCTAACTCATCACAGTATTTTCTATCTATGTTGATATCTATGGTGTATGTAGCAAACATTATTACCAAGTGTCAACCTAAAAACTGTAAAAATAAACATTTCTAAGATTTTACCACTTAAGTGAATTGGGGGGTTGTGACATATTAACACAATTGTTTGAACAGACCGCCAAATGCAATTGATGCCAGACTTACCTTATACATCACAAAGATGAGCAGGGCTAAGAGCAGGAGCCCTGCCAGTACTGCCAGTGCAATGACCCAGCCAGGGACGGGCTGTGAAGACTCCTGCTTGACCCATATGATGGACGTGCTAACCTAGGAAACAAAAATGGAAACACAGGCTTACAACTGATCTTGGGGTTCCACACATTGCACAGTATGAACTCAGCCATGGTCAGTGCTTAGGAGTAAAAGAGCACTTCAAGAAATGTCGATGGAGCAGGAGGCTGTACCGAAATTTTTAAAAGCATAGAATTAAGGTAATAGCCTTGATCAACATCACAGTTATGCATTCTTCCACTCTTTTTCAAAAAGGGTAATGCAGAGGACAGCCTTGGATGTAAGAATAGTCCAATTTGTGGATTTGGAAGGTCTTCAGACCCCTTCACTTTTTTCACATTTTCTCACATTCCTATATGCATGGGGGTTGTAATCGAAGGACTAATGCTGGTGGTGGTGGGGGGCACTTAACGCTCAGATTATCATCATAGACAGTCACCTGTTGTGATTATCTTTCATTAATCAGCAGAGGGTCAGGTTCAAATCAACACCAGCCAGGAACACATAAAATAAAAAAAATGAAAGCATGAAGAAACAGCGCGTGCTGCACTTGCAGGAATGTTTAGAAATCTAAATCTGTCCAACTTCTAGTAAACCCGCTAATGTTACAGCAATTGCCACTACGATAAACCATGCAGTTTACTGGAATAGCAATGGAGTGGCATGATGTAACAGTTTTGATATTGAGTGTTTAACAGATGTCATCTGCTGTTACAGTACTCAGCTGACACAAGGCTGTGGATTATTAATTACACACCTGAGGACATCAACACGTTGTTAAAGGCTGCTAACGTTAGTGGCCATATGAATTGCTCTGAGTGTTGTTGCATTGGGGCCTCGTTTGTAAATGTCACCAACACACTCAGGCTTTCCTGCTTACATGTTAGTCATTGGCTGAATTGTAGAAAAGCACCAGGCAAGCAAAGGTACTACATAATATATGCATAGCTAAATAGACATACAGATATGAAAAGCCCTATTTAATACATATGTAGATATAGTAGATAAAACATACTGTATACAAATCGATAGGTATAAAAGCTACTAAAAAATAGATACACAGAGAGACAGATAGGAAAGGCAACCTACTGTATGTCAGTGGTCCTGGAGCTCCACTGACTACAGGTTTTCATTCTAACCTTTATCTTAATTAGTGACCAATTTTTGCTGCTAATTAACTTCTTTTTTTTTCTTTCATTTTAATTGTCTTTGATGTACAAAAAAAGCAATTAGCTGAGATGAACTTCAACTGTTAGTTTATTTTATTAGCAGTTAACATTACCGGTGTAGTTACTGTCATACTGCTATCTGCAGTCATTGGAAGGACAAAATGAAGCTTAGATAAATTCGTAAGTGTATTTGACATATTCACATGTTCATTTTTTAAATATGAAATAATAACCCAGTGTTTACTGCATTAAGCAAGTTTATTGAGCACGTTTAGTAGTAGTTTTAGAAGTTATTAGTAGTAGTAGTACTAGTAGTAGTTATTGTATTTTACATTATTAGAAGTAGTAATACTAGTAGTAGCTAGATTTTATATTACGATTATTAGTGGCAGCGGTAGTAGTACTAGTAGTAGGGATATTTTATTATTCATTTCATACTATTATTATTTTTTATTAGTAGTAGCAGTAGTACTGGTACTAGTTGTGTTTATTAGTATTATCTTCTTATATAATAAGCTACCGTGGCTGTTCGTTTGTCTGTCCAGGATTTTAAATCACCTGTAGCTTACAAATGATTTCACCTATTGACTTGAAATTTGGTACACATATACTATGTGATGTCTACTATCCACTTTCGGGGTGATGATTTTTATTACTCTTTGAATTTTTATTTTATTGTAGAATCAACTCTCGGAAGCATGCAGCATGGTGGCTGTGCGGCCCAAGCGTATGGGCGCCGTTCTCATTCCCTACCACCTTCGCGGTCACTTCCCCTACCTCTTCATATCTTTAATCATTCTTGAAGCAGATTGAAGACTTAAGTGCCAGCTTAAGTGAAAAACTAAAGAAAACGAACTTAAGTAATTGCAACACAAAAACTAATGATCAGTTTTAACGCGAAAAAGATCCCGACGAAAGAAGAGAAGCAGCGGGCCACTAGGGTGAAGAAAAGAAGAGCAGCTCAGGAAGCAGCAAGCGCATCTACTTCTGAGCAAACGAATGCTAAACAGAGACAAAGAAAGAGTCTGAAACTAGGAATGCTCACATCAAGTGTATTCACTGCACGTTATTGTGCAGTACGCTATTACTGGTAATATAATATACAATATTATATAATATATGATCCTTGAGGATGCTGCTTCTTATTCATCCATTACTAAGTTCTTTTGAATTTCTTACTGCTTCTGAATTTTGAGATACCATTCCTTGATGTTTAAAGCTTCCAAAAACTAACAATAGGGCAAATTCTAAGCAAATAAAAAAATTAAAAAAAAAACAGCAACTTACCAATGTGACATTGGATGGATTTTCGTACGTCAGGTTCTTATAAGGCATTTCTATGACCTGGAATGATGCTGAAGACTTCAAGGAGTACGAATGGTTTTGGTTCTCACTCTAAATTGAAAAGAAAAAAAAAAACAAAAAGAAAAAACAAAAGAAAAAGTGAGAAAGAATAAGCATGAGAGTTAGAACAGAAAACTGAACATCCATACCAGTGCCTGTACTTATTAAGTTTCTCAGTGTAGGAATATGGTGCCAGCTTGCTAAAATAAAAAAAAATCTCAGTATGCCACAAATTTTGGTCCTACCCTTAGGAGCAGGAGTAAAAGAACTATCAGTTTTCCTAATTTATGAAGCTACTCCTAACTCCACCGCAGTTTAGAAGAACTCCTGGGCTGTCCTAACACACTAGGAGCTACCAGAAGATGACGAACAGGCAGAGATCGACATGCACATCCCAGCAAAGGCTGAATGGTTTGTAAAAGCCGAACAACAATGAACTCACAAAAAAGGTATTGATTTGACAAATGTTGTACATTATGTGAACACTCCATATATGTGGAAAAGACATGCGCTGTCAGTCAATGAAAGTGTTGGTACCATTATGATTTTTGGCAGCAACACAGCTTTGCAACAGTGAGCATTTGGATCTGTCACAACCAACCATTTCTCAAACTATGAACGTCCTTGCAACGCATGAGGTAATATACAGATTTATACATTTCCTTGTGACTTCACGTAAGGCAGTATTAAAGGAATCTGTACTCATTGCAAATCAGTGTGCATGTAAAGATCATTGCCTCAAATGTGAATGAGCACACATATGTGAAACTCAAGCAATATCACAGCATGAACACATGAGTGGTCATGGATGCAAACTGTACTGTAATAGCCAACATATCATCTGAGGATAGGTGGGGCTGAATGAGCATAACATTCCATGAGCCCCCAGAATGTTCACATTGCACTTTACAAAGTTCAAGGAGGCAGGTGGAGACTCCCAGGACATTGGATAAACAGAGCTTTGTAGAAAGTAAGATGGAGAATCAAGGATAAGGGAAATGGCATGCAACACTGAAAGTTTGACACTCTGGGTTGGCTCCAGCAGCGACAATGCCCTTAAACCCAGTACCGTCAATAACATGACTGGGATGACCCGGGCAAATGAGAACACAAACAACCAAGAGGTATGGTGCAAAGGTGCTTTGTGCTTTTATTAACAAAATTTAAACTGAGGTCCAAATCCCCAAAATGCAAAGAGTACTGCATGCTTATTTAAATAAATAAATAATCCATAAAAAATAACTGTTCATTGTGGAGGTTAAAATGTTAGTAACTGCAGTATTCCAATAAAGCAATGTTGAAATCACTAGTAGGAGCTGTCCTTTAAAAAACCTGATACGAGCTATGGTGATTCCTTCTTCACCAGTCATGGTCTACTTTTTCCACAGAGATATTTGACAATTGCAGTCGACCTTTACATGTGCTTGCACCACAGCCACCTCATTCGGTCACCTCTGTCCCGACCAGTGTCCCTCGCTTGCAGGGACATACAAGACTTGTTTCGTTTTCCATCTGCAGTCACTGTATGGCCATCAGGTAGGAGATCACTCCAAGTGGCTGGTTGCTCCTGCTCCTGGAATGCGCAGCAGGAGAAAACCTGCCTCCATGACTGTCGGCTGTGTGCTTCTGATCGCTTGCCTTCCTACTGCTGCACTAGCTCAGCCATGCTATCTGCCACATACCTCTACTCTTTCGATGTAACCACCATGCTTTCTTTCCTTGATCTTTCCTTCTTTGACCCCTTAACTCACACAAGCCCCCTTCTTTTATTCTCCTACGTCTGCAGCACTACTGTTATTATCCGTGGAGCAGCTGACCAATTGCTCAATTAGTGAACCTTCACACAGAGCAGATCACGGCAGCCCAGATCCTGAATTGCGCCTAACCTTGAAGCTGCTTTTAATTAAAACTCCCAACGCTACAAACTCCTCTCATGACATAAACATGATCAGGAACACTGGAATAGAGTCTGTGATTTCATTAGCAGTGCAAGAATAGCCATGGCTAGTTTCAGTAACTGTTACATTACGAGGAATTTCCTGTGGCCATGACAGCAGGAAGGTTCTCTTCTGGAAGTACAGTTGTGCATCATTCATCATTAAATAAGCATGGCCACTATCAGGCTTTACTCTCATTCGCTGTGTGTGTGGCTCATTCTTTCCATCTCTGCGCTTGTTACAGCATTATTCTTGATGTTGTTGCGAACTGGCAATAATTATGTTCAGCTTAGCGCAATACCCTATCTTATTTTGTTTTATATATTCTTATGTTACAAGTACCAAATTGAAAATTATTATTACTAGCCATGGTACCTACTGCAGAGAGGTAATATAATAATTTAAAAATATTTGCTATCTCTTGCCCTCCGTTTGCCTTCAGATCCTTTCTTCCATATTTGTGTGTGAGTGTCCCTCTCTTGAGCATCTTCCTGTAAAGCCTGCTTCTCATATTGCTCTGTCATTATTTTTGAGGCTCACATCCTCTCTGGTTTTATACTTAGATAGATACTTTACACCTATTGGCGTCTTTGAAGGCGACTCTTCCTGTGTGGCTCATACACCTTTACTCCTCTTTGTGTATTTGCACTCACACTTCCTCTTTGGTTGTGTCACCAATGCCAAACTGACCACTCAAATTACTCATACAGACAGGACACACAGACCTTAACATTTTATTACATAGTAGATTATTATTATTATTATTATTATTATTATCATCATCTTTAAGGTGAAGCCTTAGCGTTCATATCAGAAAACTAAAAAACGTCATCCTAAGTGCCAATTTGTGACAGGATGTGCCGCAATAGTATGACTTCATTCTCTTTTTTTTTTTTTTTTTGACTTCATTGTCAAACATGGTGTGCTACTCCCCGCTGGGTGCAGGACACTTCATAAATACTTCTAATGTCCTACACTGTGGTAGGACAAACTCTTCTCCTGGTTAGACCTTTAGTGTTATTCCTAGGAGTAATTCAGAGACACTTGATAAATATGGGCCCAGGTTTGTTAGCAAACAGTCAACAACACTTTAGATGGAGGAGGTTGTGTTCCACTAATAAGCTGGAATTCTATGAGAAAGAAATAAAAGCGGAGGATCAGAGAAGTGCATCTGATGCTCTTTATCTGGATTTTTAAAGGCTTTTGATAACGGAGGTTGGTGATCAAACAAAGCAGATATTTGGGGTGTGCTGGGTTAGTGGGTAGAAAACTGGCTTTAACACAGGAAAGAAAAGGATTATAGTGACAGGAACATTTTCAGAATTAGGCAATGCTAAAAGGGTTGAATAGTGGGGTCAAGTGTTGGGGCAGCTGATCTTTTTATTAGATATACATGATCTGATAAGAATATAATCAATAAACTGGTTAGGTTTGCAAATGATGCCACATAAGCTAGAAGGTCAGATAATGGAGAATAAGCTGAACTGTTATAGGGGGACTTGGACAGCATACAGGCTTAGGCCAATTTGTAGCAGATGAGATTTAACGAGAGTAAATGTAAAGAATTACATGTCTTTAAGGACTTAACTGTTTGATCTGGTTATGGAGGTGGTGAGTCATGAGATAAAAGACCAATTCCCCCAGTGCATGATTTTTGATGAAGACATTGTGTTGTTAACACCAGAAAAGAGGAAGTGGAGAGGAAATTGGAAGAATGGATAAGGGCTTTGGACAATAGAAGATTGAAGATAAATAGGAAGAAGAAGACGACAGAATATATGAGGCTTAATGATGATCAGAATTTAGAAGTTAGCCATTAAAATGAGTGGACAAGTCTAAATACCTAGGATCAGTGGTAGCTCAAGATGGAACATTATTAGCAGAGAAGACCCATAGAGTGCAGTGTGGATAGAACAATTGGAAGAAGGCATCGGGAGTACTTTCTACTTTTTTTTTTTGTACTTTCTCTGGTCCTGTTCAGCTTGTATACATCAGACTTCCAATATGATTCGGAGTCCCGCCACGTGCAAAAGTTCACTGATGACACTGCTATTGTGGGCTGCATCAGGAGTGGGCAGGAGGAGGAGTACAGGAAGCTAATCAAAGACTTTGTTAAATGGTGTGACTCAAACCACTTACACCTGAACACCAGCAAGACCAAGGAACTGGTGGTGGATTTTAGGAGGCCCAGGCCCCCCATGGACCCCCCTGTGATCATCAGAGGTGACTGTGTGCAGAGGGTACAGACCTATAAATACCTGGGAGTGCAGCTGGATGACAAATTGGACTGGACTGCCAATACTGAGGGCGAGTGCCCTCTTCTACGCGGTGGTGTGCTGGGGAGGCAGTATAAAGAAGAAGGACGTCTCACGCCTGGACAAACTTGTTAAGAAGGCAGGCTCTATTGTAGGAATAAAGCTGGACAGTTTAACATCTGTAGCAGAGCGACGGGCGCTAAGCAAACTCCTGTCAATCATGATGAATCCACTGCATCCACTTAACAGTGTCATCTCCAGACAGAGGAGCAGCTTCAGCGACAGACTGCTGTCACTGTCCTGCCCCACTGACAGACTGAGGAGACCCCACACTATGCGACTCTTCAATTCCACCCGGGGGAGTAAATGCTAACATTATTCAAAGTTATTGTCTGTTTTTACCTGCATTTTTATTACTCTTTAATTTAAAATTGTTTTTTGTATCAGTATACTGCTACTGGATTATGTGAATTTCCCCTTGGGATTAATAAAGTATCTATCTATCTATCCAGGAGTATTGTGTGATTGAAGAATTAAGACAAAGATTAAAGGTAAGGTTTTTAAAACAGTGGTAAGACCAGCAATGATGCATTGAGCTAAGACATGGGCAGTAAAGAGAGTGCAGGAGAAGTTAAATGTAGAAGAAATGAGTATTGAGATGGACGTGTGGAGTTACAAAAAAGGACAGAATAAGAAATGAGACAATCAGAGGCACAACAAGAGTGGGAGAGAGATCTAAGAAAGGACAGGAATGGAGTCTGAAGTGGTGTAGACACATGAGGAGGAGAGAATGAATATGTGGCGGGGGAAAGAAGTGATATGAATTAGGAAGAGAGGGTGATGGGGTCAAAGAGGAGATGAATGGATGAAATAAAAAGATCTTAAGGGAAAAGGACTTGACTGAGAGGAGGTGCAGGACCGAGCAATGTGGACACGGTTGTTCAAGCACACTGACCTCATAAAGAAGTGGAAAAAGATGAAAAGGGAGGAGAAAAAGAAGAATTGTAAAGAATTACATGTAGGAAGCAGGAATGTTAGATTTGAATACACAATGGGAGGTCTGAAACTCAAAAGCAAGAAGGACCAAGGAGTCGTAATGGACCCATCACTACCTACATCAAGAAAGTGGGCACAAGGGTTTCAAAAAGTGATACTAGGTTATATAGTGCCCTCAATGTGTGCAGCACAAATCAAAGGCGGTTATGCTTACGTTATGTAAGATACTAGTGAAATTTCACCCTAAGATTGTGTACAGTTTTGGTCTCCACATTACAAAAAGGACAAATCCGCACTAGAGAGCGACTAGGCTGAAAGGTAGGAGCAATAAGGAAAAGACTGAAGGAGCTGAACACCTTTTCAATTTAGGCAAACAGAGGTTAAGAGGTGACATTCCCTTCATAATTTTAAACACTTCAATCATAAGTACCGTGGGGTCCCAGCTGTTACAAAAACACCGGGACATGTTGGAAATTTTGTTAGAGAGAGATTTCGCACAAAGAACCACAGACACATGGAATAAGTGAGTAAATAGTGTGATGGACAGCGGGACTTTATAAACCTTTAGTTCTTGACTTTATGTTTACTTTGTATAATCTGGGTGAACAGGACGTACAGTATGAGCTTCTTAGGTTAAACAGCCTGTTCTCCTCATAATACAGTATGTTAAAACACATGTGATGGTATGACAGATGCTATTTGTAACATTACCCTTTAGTTTATGCTTTTTGGGCTGCCATCTTGGACTGCCAATCTTCTATTCTCTCTATGCACAGATATGTACCACCCTGTGTTTTTGGCCTGCAGTGTTGTGTAATGGTTAAGGCTTTGGACCAAAGACATCAAACCCTAAGGTTGTGGGATCAAACCCATGAGCATGAGCATGTCACTGCACCTGCCTGTGCTCCACCTGGAAAAACTAAAAGAAATGTAACCAATGGTATCTCAAATATTGTACGTCAACTTGCATAAAGGTGCCAGTCAAATAATAAATGTACATAAGACAGTTAACTTTAAAAACAGCCCATTTTGTCTGACGTGACTTACTTTTAAGAAGGTTGCAGCCCATAATCTTGATCTGATGTACAAGATTGCACTCTTTCCCCTTTCCAGGCGCCCAACCTGACATTTGATTTTCAGGCACTCGGCCTTTCCGCAGCCCTGTAGATGAAAGAACAACATGAATGGATGAGCATTATCTTCATGTGGAGGAATGTGGATACACCAGAGTGTATTCAATAGCAGCATGGTGGGTTCCATCAGATTATTTTGACACATTAAATAAACACCTGAAAACATTATGGCATGTTGGCTAGTGTGGCTGCTTCACAGCTCCCTTCCAAACCCCGAGTTTAAGTCTCAGCCTGGTCACTGCAGATGTTTTAGGTTATCACTCATATCTAAACAGGCCACAAAGTAAATGTGTACGTTGTAATGGAGTGACATACAGGACTTCTTGTCTACACCTACCAGTGTTTCCAGCTCCCCTTCAATGTTCCTGAGGTCCCGTCGGTTAACATGGTTACGTGTTCTGCCATCATCTCGGGAATCGTCTCGTTTAGTGTCATTTCTTTCTGCCGTTTTTGGCATCTGAAAATGATGTGCAAACAGAATACAAAGAAGTGAGTGACAATGAAATTTTCTGACATCTACTGGAGATGTTCTCCACTCTTTTCCTATCGTTATGACACCTTTATATTGCCTCACCGATCATTCAAGTAGGAATTTTTTCTTCATTTTTTGCAATTCTTGTGTGTATTTCACAGATTGCTGTTGTTTGTTATAATATTTCTCGAACTTCTGTAAAAAGCTTAATTTACCCCTTGGGACAGATAAAGTATGTTTGTTCATGTTTTTAGAAAAATTAAATGAGAAGCTCCTAAAATATCAAAAAATGCATAATTACATTTACAAGCATTGAATCCTTAAACAATAAAAAGTACTTATTACAACAGGTCTTCTTATATTTTCTTACATTGGTTACGTTTTGTGAATGTATTTATGCTGTCAGTATAAGCAAACAACAACTCAGCTACCTTGTATTTGTAAATTTATTTGGTTAAGCGGTTTTATTGTGGTACGGTCCTAGGGTGAACATTTTGTCCTTCACACTTTTTACCACATACACCTGAACAGAATGCCCAAATGCCACCTATAGCCTGTCTATGTTTACTGTTACAAGCCTGGTCACTGTCAGGGATGACTGTTATTGTAGTTCAAAATGTTCCTTTTAATTATCTATCTGCTCCACAAGGCTTATTCTCACCTGCACAAAGCTGGTCGCCTTGTAAGGATTATGGTTTTTGATTTCTTCAGTGCCTTCAATGCCACCAAACCATCCCCATTAAGGAGTAAACTCAGTGATATGCATGTGGAAGAGGCCTGTGGTGTCATGGATAATGGACTATCTGTCAGGCAGACCGCAGTTTGTAAGACTCAAACACTGTGTTTCTGATACAGATGTGTGCAACACTGGAGCACCACAAGGAACAGGTCTGTCTCCTTTTCTCTTCATTCTGTACACCTTGGACTATAAATATAACATTAGGTCATGTCACTTGCAGAAATTCTTAGATGATTCTGCACTTATGGGGTGTATTCATAAAGGAGACAGAGGAGAGGAGTAAGGTAGAGAAGTTTGCTTCTGGGTGCAAAGAGAAATGTCTGCCTCTTAACATCAGCAAAACCAAGGAAAGGCATATTGACTTTCACAGCACCAAAGAGCCTCTGTGTCTGGTCACCATTCAAGGAGTGTATATGGTGGTGTTCCACTGTAGAAGTACTTGGGGGTCTACATCAATGACAGGTTGGACTGGTCTCTGAACACAGAGGAACTATAGGAAAAAGGACAAAGCAGACTCTTTTTTTCTTAGGAGACAGTGTTCCTTTAATGTGGGAAGTGACATCCTTCATATGTTCTACAAATCTGCAATGTTCAGTGTGATTTTGTATGTTGTGGTGTGCTAGACTGGTAACATCACTTCAAAAAAGATCCACCAAAACAATAAGATAATTAACAGGGCAAGCTCATTTATAGGACATACTCTGGACCCACTTGGGTGTTGTAGAGGAATACAGAATTAAAACAAAACTGAGTGTCACTACAAACAATGATGCATATTCTCTCTGTGACACAATAACACTGAGGACTTTAAGCCAATGAATTATTCTGCAGAAACGTGTCAGGAAATGCTATGGGAGGCTCCATCATTCCTACAGCAATATGCCTGTATAACACCTCACCGGGACTGGGACTGCAAAGTCGGAACTTTTCTTTCCTTTTATTTTTCTTGTTTTCTGGTCATTCTGGTATGTGTTCAGACCAAAGTGCATGTATATTTATTTACTTATTTACCTATTTATGTATTTATTCATTTAAAGAGCTTCTGTAAAATGCTTAATTTCCCCCAGGGGACAAATTAAGTTCCATCTCCTAGTTCTGTATTTAGTAATTAGTATAAATCTATGCTGACATTTTACCTGATAATTTGTTCACAGTGCTCAGTAAAGAGTGCTACACAAAAATTTGTTGTATTGTACTGCAGAATGTGAGATTCCAGAAGCGACTCATACTGACTCAATCTCGAGAAAATATCCCATTTAAGCCATTTACAATAAAAGTGATCGATTCAGCACAGCATTCACTGAATAAAACATATACTGGACTGACTGATCCATCAGTAGAAAAAGAGAAGGGAAAAGTGAGTGTAACATGTTGGATTGCACATGCAAGTCAGAACTTTACTATACTAAGACAATAAGGACCCTATAAAGCTATAAATCTTTTAACAGTTAGGCACCATAAATCTCCACAATTCAACTTACAGTGACATTCAGAGGGTTGATTTCCATATCCGTGCTGCAGTTCATGTATCCTTCAATGTCATACTGAATGATGTAGAGCAGAGAATCGTTCTTATATTTGTAGGGCCATTCAAGCTCTAGAATTGCTTTGCTGAAGGTGCTGGGACCGTTATTCCGTAACTGGGAATAAAAAGAAAAGAAAAAAGTTACACTTGAAACTGAAAGCAGGACAGTTCAGAGAATTTAAATAAGCAGCCTACCAATGTTATGTTTCAGCCAACCTGGCTCAAGTGTCTTATTTTTCTTTGTTGTCTTTTGAATATTTTGTAAATTTAGTGTTTGAATATCTTTCTGTCAATTCAATGTCTTATTGAATATTGTATTGCTTATTTGTTATTTTGCACGTCTGTGTAATGTTAAGGTATTTTCTGGTTCTTTAGGTTGTTTTTCTTATGTGAAGCCTAAGGGGGTGGAACCCCATGATGTTTCAACTGTGGCACGGCCCCCAAGCCTTTATAAGCCTGCACATACTGCAATGCTTCAGTCTGGCATTGTGTCTTTGTGGCAAATATTCTGTTGGCTATCGCGGATTTCATATAGAAGTACTTGTTTTTCTGGTTTTGACTCGTTTTTGTAATATATTAATGATTATCCTTTTTATGTATTCCATTCTTTTTTCTGTTCTTATCTTGAAACCTTTTGTTAATTAATGTATTGAAAGGAACTCAAAACATGAAGTATCTCAGTTGGCAGATCTGCATCATGGTGAACTGCCAGTGGTCTATCGGAAACTCGCAACATCTAGCTCAGAAGCAGTCTCATTGTCAACATGAGCTAATATGAGAACTCCTCATCTCAGCTGTGCAGCGACCATTTTTAAACATTATGACTGGAGCACGTTCTGGTGACATCAGTTGAGCTCTCTCTGTGTCAGACCCTACCTTCTCTTCTCTGCACAGCGTTGCCTCTACGCTCCAACCTTAATTAACAGAGCAAATCTCATCCTCACCGCTGAATGACTCGCACCATGGAGCATCTCAGGATTTGTGCTGTGCACAGGAAGTGGAGTAATTGCCACGGACTTGCACCATAAAGCAATTCAGTTTGTAGACTTGCATTATGGTGGGCTGCAAATCCACAACATCTGACACAGAAGCTCTCTCTCCTTGCAGTGTCAGCTAAATGGAGAGCTCCTTTAGACTGTTTCCGAACACTATGAGCGGAGCATTACTTGATGTCAGCTGATCTTTCTCCATGTCAACTCCCCCCCTTTTCTGCGCAGCATCACCACTACAGATGTAAATTCAAAAACATGCTTTTCCCAGCTCTCTTATCATCAATTTCTAAGACTGATAAAACTTTAGGTAAACTTTTAATAACATTCCTGCCGAAGACAGTCACCTTTACCGGTGTGAAGACTCAGTTAGGCAGTTCTTTAACTCTTTCTAAGTGTATAGTACTTTGGGATTGAGCTCACTAGAGGAAGGAGCTATGTAAAATCTATGTAGGTATGAGGAAATATTGGACATTTTTATGAGGGTAAATCAAATCACAGCAGACAGACGCTGACGCAATACAACATGCTCACAATGGCTTATGGGTTCAGTTCAGCGTGTTATTCAACAGTGGTGAAATCCTACAGCAGAGTGCCCATGTTCATTTGAACTTGGCTTCTACTAGACTAATGGCAGAACATTGCACGATGCATGCTTGAACTACCCATAAGCTACTGTAAACATGCTGTATTGTGTCTGCATCTATCCGTTGTGGTAACCACATCACATTCAAATTGTCTTTATTTTTTTGATTTACCCTTGTACTTTTTATCCTCAGCATTGTTATGTTCAGACCTGAAATGGATTCCCAAATGCCCTAAATGAGTGTGGAGGGAATGGAGATGTTTGCCTTCCGTCTGTGCTCCAGATCTTTTTGTGACATTTTTTTCCCCAATGCTGACTAGTGTTATGATTCTGTGTACGATTCTTTAATATTTCCTGAGAGCCTGTTCAGCTTCTATTATTATTGTTGTTTTTAGATATTGTTCTTGGAGGGAGCAAATCATAACTTTGGAACTACAGGCACTGTATTAAAAACACAGCTAAAATATGCCTTAATTAGAAGTTTTTTTGCTCAGATGACTATGATGAACTGATTCTTAAAAGGCAATTTACTAAACTACACATATGGTTTCTTTCTGTTATCCAAGTGCACACTCTTAGTTTAAAATGACTAGTGATTTTAAACTGGACTACATTTATCTAAAGGCAGTGTCACATTAGAGACTTTTCCAGTGGTTTTCTGTTGTAGCCTTTATATTCATTATTCTTTATGATCATCAGAGGTGACTGTGCAGAGGGTACAGACCTATTAATACCTGGGAGTGCAGCTGGATAATAAACTGGACTGGACTGCCAATACTGATGCTCTGTGCAAGAAAGGACAGAGCCGACTACACTTCCTTAGAAGGCTGGCGTCCTTCAACATCTGCAATAAGATGCTGCAGATGTTCTATCAGACGGTTGTGGCGAGCGCCTTCTTCTACGCGGTGGTGTGCTGGGGAGGCAGCATAAAGAAGAGGGACGCCTCACGACTGGACAAACTGGTGAGAAAGGCAGGTTCTATTGTAGGCACAGAGCTGGACAGTTTGACATCCGTGGCAGAGCGACGGGCGCTGAGCAGGCTCCTGTCAATCATGGAGAATCCACTGCATCCACTGAACAGGATCATCTCCAGACAGAGGAGCAGCTTCAGCGACAGACTGCTGTCACCGTCCTGCTCCACTGACAGACTGAGGAGACCCCACACTATGCGACTCTTCAATTCCACTAGGGGGGTAAACGTTAACACTACACAAGATTATAGACTTTTATACCTGCCTCGCACTCTCCACCTTGCATGTTTTAACTGCATTGCGTTTTAATCACTCTTTAATTAATATTGTTCTTTATCAGTATGCTGCTGCTTGAGTATGTGAATTTCCCCTTGTGGATTAATAAAGTATCTATCTATCTATCATCTTAGCCAGTCGGAGGCAGTTGACAAAGCCTGTCATATAATCTCGACATACCCAGCATCTGAATCCAAGTAGTTCACAACTTGCCCAGACAAAATTAAGCCGGATTGATTTTGTCTTTAGTCATAAGATGAGCTCTGTGTGCATGACAGATGACAACCAATGAATGCTCATCCAGGAGTACAATTTCTATAATACAACTATGAGGAATAAAGAACATGGGTGTTTTGGACCTGACAAACAGAAAAGAAGCTTGTCTCTCTAATGTCTCATGTTTTATGTACCAAGATAGAATGGGGGGGAAAGGGAAAAAAAAGGTTGAGATTGTCATCCCTGTTAACCCTTCATACAGCTACAGCTCTCTTGGGCAGCACATTATTGGCTGTCACAAAAAAGAATTGGACACAACTGTACTGGAAAGTCATCATCATTTGCTAAATCGGACATGCCTAGTGATTTTCAGTCGTGTAAACTGACATTGTCTGTCGATGAAATCAGCAACTGCAGCCAGCAAGTCTGACATACCCAACGACTAGAAGCTGCATAATGTGATATCAGCTTTAGTGCAAACGGACGAGCAATTTATTACCCAAAGTCTCACTATGGTGCGTTCTTCACCAATGGTGCAATCCCACAGTACACCATTCATGTTCATTTGACCGTGGCTTCAACTAGACTAATGACAGAGCGCTGCCCACAGGCAGTCGCGAAGGTGCTGTACTGTGTCAGCTTCTATCTGTTGCATTTACTGCATAATTTTCACATTGCCTTTGCCTTTAGATAGATAGATTGATACTTTATTAATCACCAAGGGGAAATTCACATACTCCAACAGCAGCATACTGATAAAGAACAATATTAAATTAAAGAGTGATAATAATGCAGGCATACAGACAGCCAATATCGCTGTATAATGTTAACATTTACCCCCCGGGGTGAAAATGAAGAGTCGCATAGTGTGGGGTCTCCTCAGTCTGTCAGTGGAGCAGGATGGTGACAGCAGTCTGTCGCTGAAGCTGCTCCTCTGTCTGGAGATAATCCTGTTCAGTGGATTTTATGATTTACTCTCATATTTAGTCAGTCAACAAATTCAATTCAACTATACTGTTTCCACAACAAGGTTCACCAAAAACATTTACAACCAAACCTCATATATATGCTGTACAAGAGGTCCAATGTCGTCTTCCAGGACAGGATTCTCTTTGGGCTGCCAGTTGGCAATTGGAAGAAAGAGCTGGTCAGGCGTTGAAACGCTAAAGAAAATGGGAAGAGAAAAAGAAAATGCACAGGTCATACAAATTGCTGCCTGCCATTTATTTTTTTTCCAACAATATATCTGGGATTGCCCGTATAACAAGATGACTATTTGATATTAGCTCATTTACAAGGACATTGCACAAATAAATGAAAAATGATCATCGATACTTAAAAAAAAAAAAAAAAAAAAAAGAGGTATTTTTTTTTGTAAATATACTGGAAAATGAAAGAACAAGAAGTGACGCCTTGCATACATACCCTCTGATTTCAACTTTGGCTAATACTGCAAGTGCAGTCACGCTGGAAACAATGGGGCTTGACTTATTGAACAGGTTTGAGCTGTACAGAGAAGAAATGAACGCTTGATGAGGGCACGTTCAGATGACACAGAAACAGAAAAAGACAAAATCTCCTTTGCTTATTTTAACTAAGCACCTTCAAATAATGGATATTCATGTGAGAAAAATATATACACCAGGAACCTGTGAAGAATTCTGAGCAGTATTTCAAGCAATCTTTAAAGCAATACGTGGCAAGGGGGGTAAAGATGCCGTGAAAACACACTTTGTTGCCTTGTGGTTAATGTCCACAGTGGTTTTTGCCCTTGCCAGCCAATTATTGGCCAAGTGGTTAAGATAACTGGAAACTGGGTTAAATGTCTCCGTCCTGTCAACATCTCTCATCTCTATGTATATAAAATCCAACATCTGTCTCTCTGTCCGGCTCTTCACGAGAGAACTACTTAACAGATTTAGAGCTTGTTTTTTTTCTATAATTTGCTTCAACATTTTATATATTATATATATATATTTTTTTATATTATATAATAATATAATATAATATAATATAATATATATATATAGACATACACACACATACACAGGGTGCAGCAGACATAACTCCCACATTTCGAAAAATCACTGTGGGGTCCCCAAAGCAGGTAGAGAGGTGCGGTCCGTTTCGTTAGGTACGGTACATAATAAAGTTTTCAGTCGTCAACATGCTGTGGTTGGGTGAGCATCGAGGCTTTGTAGTGGAGGCTTTTTTCAAAAATGGCGAATCTGTAGCTGCAACGCAGAGGGTGTTTCGCACACAGTTCGGTTTACGTGCTAATGAAAGTGTTCCAGACCGGAAAGCGATTTTGCTGGGGGTTCAAAGAGTAAGGGCAACAGGAGGTTTTCAAACATCGTCCTTTTTTATATCTACATTTGGGAAATAAAGTTTTTGGTGATGCCACACCCTGTATGTATGTATGTGTATGTGTGTGTGTGTATATTATATATATATATATATACACACATAAACACACACATACACAGTACAGGCCAAAAGTTTGGACACACCTCCTCATTCAATGTGTTTTCTTTATTTTCATGACCATTTACAGCACTCCATCACTCTCCTTCTTGGTCAAATAGCCCTTACACAGCCTGGAGGTGTGTTTGGGGTCATTGTTCTGTTGAAAAATAAATGATCGTCCAACTAACCTGACTTATGCACAACACAACCCCATTGATAAAGCAAGAAATTCCACTAAATAACCCTGATAAGGCACACCTGTGAAGTGAAAACCATTTCAGGTGACTACCTGTTGAAGCTCATCGAGAGAATGCCAAGAGTGTGCAAAGCAGTAATCAGAGCAAAGGGTGGCTATTTTGAAGAAACTAGAATATAAAACATGTTTTCAGTTATTTCACCTTTTTTTGTTAAGTACATAACTCCACATGTGTTCATTCAAAGTTTTGATGCCTTCAGTCAAGAAAATAAAGAAAACACATTGAATGAGGAGGTGTGTCCAAACTTTTGGCCTGTACTATATATATATATATATATATATATATATATATACATATACACACACACACATATACACACACATACAGTATATACAAAACATTTGAATATCGTTATACTCAAATCACATCGTTCTCTGACTAAAAGGTGCCTAATTTACGGTCAACTACCGTGTTGCATCTGCCCTTCTATTTTCAACATGAATGAAATTGATGCTGGCTGTGTACTTTGCATTTCAAGTTGTATGAAAAGATTACAATGCACAAACACTGCATACCCAACAGTGTGGACATGGAAGGACTGATGGAACATAGTACTTGGACATGAATGCGGTCCCTTTTACAAAAAAAGAATGATTTAAGCAACAGCAAAACTGAAATGCTGGTGCATGTTCTAAATCACATGCACATACTGAGTCCCATACACATGGTATGCAAACACAAGCAGAGAAAGGCAACTGTGTATTCTTGATTTTGCTTACATTGTTGGGTATGCGGTGTCTGTGCACTGTAATGGTTGTACAAAACTTGGGCATCTGCAGTGCAGAAAATTAGGAAAAATCAAAGAGGGACATGAGTTTGACGGAGGGACAGGAGTTTGATGTGCACACTGACAAAATAATTGAAGATTTCAAAATATAACACTGGTTAGTGTTGGCAGAAAGGAGGAGAGGTGGGCTGTCCAAAGTTCACACAATGTAATTCTTGTTAAACCATATGGAATGTTTGCCCAGAAGAGCTGCCTTTGATTGGCCCAGTATGAGTATGGGTGCGCCTGTGATGGACTGGCATCCATCTCAGGGTTGCTTTCTGCCTTGCACCCTGTGGTGCCAAAATAAATTCTGGATTAAGTGGCTGTGATAAGGAATACAAACATTACTAGCTGATCCAACAAATGCATTTACCTTTGAATCTGTAAATCAAATTTCACTGAAGTGTCCTGCTCCGACAACTGATGTACACTAAAGCGCAGACCAGCAACAAGCTATAACATAAGGAATAAAAGAAAAGGATATGTATTTTAATTTTCAAGTAAAAATTCAGGGGACAAGTCAAATCAAAAGCAACAAACACATTCTGCTCTTCTAATATCAAATGTGACAGGCCCTTAAACACTGAGTATTTAATTAATCAGTATATAGAAATAAATAGTAATGCCTGAACATTTTACAGGATTTTGGAGATGTTAAGAAAGATAAACAGAAGTTGTATAAATGCAATTAAGCTTATAAATCTTACATAAACACTCTGGGCAGAAACAGCAGACAAGCCGCGTGCCCTGTTGGAATGCACAAGTGCTGCCATGTCAGCATCCAAAGAGGTTACTCACAGACAGAGCTGGGTCCTTATTTATATCCATTAACATGCCCAGTGTCCATTTTATTAGGTCTATTTGCACATTAACAAGTCATCTGCCACTCTAGAGGAATAGCTCTAGGCACTTGCATTGAGGGCTGGGGAGCCCATGGTGACTGCATGGTTGATGTCTTGCAAGACTTTGTATGGTCAAAATGTGTTGAGTTTTTGCTAAAATATTAATAAACACTTACTTCCTGAAAAACTGGGATTGAATTTAAACAGGGAATACATCATTCCCACAATGCTGTGCATTTGAATTAAAGACAATGTTTGTACAAAACCTCATCAAATCAAACACACATATACAGGTATATATCATACACATATACAGTATATATAGCTGTTAGATAATAGCAGTAGTGTTAGTTAAAGCTAAGAATCATAAGACACAAAGTTCAAGGCTATTGAACAGCCAGTCAAGATAATCTCTCTATTATATAAAAAATCCTGCGACGCAACAAGACTTTTTGGAAGATTTATTTTCCCCCCCAAGATGAGACTTTGGCCATGAGATTTTTTTCAAGTCCCGCCCTCCTCTCAAACATTTTTAACCACGAACACAGCCCTCTCACCTCTCATTCGTGTGAATGCTTTTGACAGACACAGTTTCTGCTGTCTCAGCTCTTACAAATTCTAACGTCTTCCTCATTTTAAGTTCCCAATTAAAGAAGACATATGTCCAAATCTTACTGAAGAATTTAATCACGAAGGGTTATCAACATAAAACACAAGTACACGGGCAATCCAAGCACCGAGAAACAATGAAGTCAAACGAATTAACGCCAAAAATGATGATCGGATACACAGCAAATTGGTTAAATGTGTATCAATAGACTCTGCTGAAACAGTTGGTGGTGATGTTTTCATCTTCTGCACTATCAGCTTACAATATCCCGTAGAATATCTATAACCGTTAACACCATCTGGTCTTCCACCACAGAAATTACTGTTGAAGGATGTATCTAAGAAAGGTAATGTAGTACATCTTCAGGGGATAACATTAGATAACAAAGGAGATCTTGATATGCCATTCATATTAAAACGTTAACAGTTTCCCATTAGAATAGCTTTTGCAAAGACAATTAACAAATCTCAGAGCCAAACATTCGAAAAAGTCCTTTTATTTAATACAGGGAAAGAAACAAAATTCAATCACGGGCAGTTATACGTTGCGACGTCACGATGAAAGTCCAAACACAGAATCAAAATTCAATGCGATATTGATGAAAATTTAAATAAACAAAATTGCTTTTACTGAAGCTTTACAGTAAAAGTGCAAGTTTAAAAAGTATTTACATGTTAATTTCAAAGGCAATCAGAACGATAGTTATTTGTTGTGTAATATTATAACACCACATGAAAAAATGTACTTTCATATTACATCTTACTCTTCTATACTAATAAAAGGCAAAGCCCACACTGACTCACTCACTCACTCATCACTAATTCTCCAACTTCCAATGTAGGTAGAAGGCTGAAATTTGGCAGGCTCATTCCTTACAGCTTACTTACAAAAGTTAAGCATGTTTCGTTTCGAAATTCTACGCGCAATGGTCATAACGGTCGACGACGTCCGCCATTTTGAACTTTCTTATTTATGGCCCCATCTTCACGAAATATGGTAGGCGGCTTCCCTGCACTAACCAAAACCGATGTACGTACTTATTTCGGTGGTATGACGCTACTGTCAGCCGCCATATTGAACTTTCCAACGTCACTAATTCTCCAACTTTTCGTGTAGGTAGAAGGCTGAAATTTGGCAGGCTCATTCCTTACAGCTTACTTACAAAAGTTAAGCAGGTTTCATTTCGAAATTCTACACGTAACGGTCATAACGGTCGACAACATCTGCCATGTTGAACTTTCTTATTTATGGCCCCATCTTCACGAAATTTGGTAGGCGGCTTCCCTGCGCTAACCGAAACCAATGTACGTACTTATTTCGGTGGTATGACGCCACTGTCGGCCGCCATGTTGAACTTTCCAATTGGTCTTTGTTACTTATGGGCCCATCTTCCAGAAATTTAGTACGTGGGTTCCCAACGCTAACTGAATTCTACTTGCGTACATATATACGTCCATAGCCTGCAGCTCGGAAACCATGTGAGGCAGCGCTGGCCTGCCTATATAGGGCCGTCTGTCGCTCTGGTCTCTACATTCCCTTCCTTGCTTCGCCATGGGATTCACGTCTCCCTGCTGATAACTACAGCCTTTTTATTTAATCCACGGCCTCTCCGCTGTTTTATTGTTCGTTTATTACGATTATAGTTATTGTGTAGGTATTTTAGAGTTACTTTACATTGTTCAGGTACCCATTTCCTTTATCGTTCCAACCATACCCTATTAACATGTCTATCGAGGTGATCACCATCGATCAAAGAACTGTCACTTACCAAGTGGTTTCCATGCCCGGAGATGGCACCTACCTTTTCCATTCTCTTTGTTACATATTGCACGGCCATATCAGGCTCACTCTTGATATCCGGAGGAACATTGTGTCTTATGTATTGAATGACTGGGACAGGTTCAAGGTGTGGACTGATGACGGTACAGGAGATAATTATACTACACAGGAGCACTATAAGAATGAAATGCTTAAGCCCTTCACCTATGGTTCTGCATGTGAGTTTATGGCTTCCGCTGAATTGTTCGGTTGTCGCTTTCAAGTGTACCGAAATGGCCAAATATTTTACACCTTTCGACAGCCGCCAATGCCTCTTAAACATCTTAGATTCACAGGTGACGATTTCAGTAGTGGACACTTTGATGTTTATGAATGTTTAAACTCTCAAAAGCTGGATGTGAAGTTATCGATAAAACCTGTTGCATGCTTACAACGCTTGACAGATGCGAATGTCACTTCAACACAAGTCCTGCAAATACTGTCGTAATTGAAACAAACCATGAAACTCAAACCGATTGTGACAGCAGCAATCCAAGCTGTGAGATTTGAAACAAGATTACTGTTCACATGGCCAACTGTACGTTGCATGCTCAAGAGTAAGCTCAGCGCACAGCTTGGTCATATTACAACCGGAGGGCCGAAATGACAATGTGGTATACAAAGAGATCCTTAACAAATAATTATTGGTATATTTTCCCTCAGTTTAAAAAGGTTTAATTTTCTTCTTAATAAAAATTTTAAGGCAGTACTTCGCCACTGCGAAGCGCGGGTATTTTGCTAGTTTTTAATATGGTTAATTACTCGCTGTAATGTAAAATAGTTATATTATGCATATGTAACAATACCCATGAAAATAAAAATCTGTTTAAATTGTACAACCCCATCCCCATACTCGAGCGATAGAACCACAGAGGCTAGCGCGTAGTGCAGGCCCGTGGGATGGCAAGCAAAGCGAGCAGGGGGCAAAAACCCCAAGTATTATATATAGTAATGTATTAATGATCAAATTGGCATAGCATATTAGACACAGATGTGTCAAAGTAAAAATTAAACAATCTTAATGACTGTTGACTTCAAATGCACTGTTGAAGATGGATTTAATTGGAAGAATAAGCATCTCTTAAATGGGCAAACATTAAAACTTTTGTTAAAACTCCATAAATACTATCCTCAATTGTTCCTCAACATCAACGACTTGTTAATTATACTCTACACATTTCTCAAGTGATGCACCATGGAAAAATCAGTGTAGTGCTCCCGGATTCAGACCTGAGACAGACATGCTCCTCAGGTGGTTGAGACCTGTCCGAGGAGGACAGGACTACGTTGAGATGCCAACATAGCACGTGTATAGATACACAGATACATTTACACATATACACACTCCCTCTCACACATACAAAGTGTGATGTAAAACCAAGGAACTGCCAGTTCAATCCCATCCTCTAAGTCTTGACTTGCACTCCCCGTGTGGATGTACATATTTAAAATACTGTACACAGTCTATACAATGTACATTGTTAAAATACTGGTGATAGAAACAACAATACAATAAGCACCTTTACTTTCCTATTAAAAGGCACAGCACAAAATGAAACTTGCTGATAAAGCTAAATGGAATGTGCCATTCAAGTACATCAGTAGAAAAACTAACAAATATTCAGTAGTTTAGAGTTTATTAATTATGTCTTTTTCCACTTTCATAGGCCTGGGAAGTAGTGGCATAACAGCTATAGGGTGTTTTAGTTCAGACCACTAAGAGTAACTAAAAGTATTAGCTACTAAGAGGTCAATCCCCTCCTCACCAACTTCATCTATGAAGCAAGCAAGCCACATAATTGACATGTGAATTGCAAAGATAAAAATAAAAGTAAACATTCACAATATGTTATAAGCTTGTCATCTTGGGTAACAGTATCAGCCAAATATGTCACAATAACAATGATCCAGTAACTTATAAGTAAAAAGAAGCCTCAGAGAGATTCAGACTTACGCTTGTTCCTCCTTTCATTGGATTGCCAAGGTCGCAGACCACCATGCGGGTGTTGTTCTCCGTTTTGTAGGCACATGAAAGCCTGGCCAGCTTCTGTTTTGTTTTTTTGGCAAAGAGATATCGGTTAGTCTTTTTGAGCAAACATCCAAAAAGTGATATAAAATGTCATTAAATAAAATACATGATGCAGGATATTATACTGCTAAACTTCCCAACATGTGAGGAGTTTTAAATAAATCAGCTATCAGAAAAAGGACCACTATACCAGACTGATGTATGACATCACAGCTGCTTAGATGTCCCAAATGTCCCAGATGAGGAAATGCACCTTACGTTTTCAGTAATGTATCCATGGTCCCTTTACCTGCCCTGGCTTTCTTTCCTCATTCCGCTCCTATATAACCTCTTCAGGTAAACCTCAATGAAGTCTATGCAGTGGAAATGTTCCGTCTCTCACCTCCTTATTTTTTCAACATGGAAATAACCTTTTCTTTTTCATTCCTTTGAGGATGCATGTTGATGCACTACCTACTTTAATTACAGCATATAAAGTTATATTTGAAAGAGTGCCATAAGATCACCATTAAAACAAAGGTGCTTTATACTGTGACTATTGTGTATCTGGCACCACACACGCATGAATGGCAGATAACCACAGAATTTATTATTTGGTAATTCCACCCCAAGCCAAGGGTTGGCACTCTCACTCACTGTCTCTCCTTTCCTTCTATCCGCAGAGGAAAAGATTGATGGTACGAGGACCACTGGCATCACTTCTGGTTCTAGAAATGTTGAATCTGCCTCTTCGTACCAACAGCCTGGCTGTTTACTTTGCCGATTTTTTTTTCATTGTTTTTTTGTTATTTTGCCACTTATACAGGAGTCACCTCTGGTCCCCTGACATTTCATCCTGTCAGACACCCATTGCATGCCTAACCTACCTGGAAGAGGGTGTCTCCTACAAGTTTTTTTCTTGTTTTCTTGGAAAGGTAAGGCTGGGAGGCTGTCAAAAAGCTGGGCCTCTTAAAGCTCACTGAGGTATTCCTTGTGTGATTTTGGGCAACAAATTGTTGTTGTCTGCCTCTCCTTATATTCACAGCGGTTTAAAGTATCTATACACATTTCTTACTGTGAGTATGAATGTATTCCATTATTCATTCTTAGAACATTCTACTTTACCTTTTTAAGTAAATGTGCTAATCCAAATATTTGCATGCTACCAGCTATATGTTAAAAATGCTCTTGTATATTCATATCTATAAAATCTTTGTCTGAACAAAGAATTATTAGCATATCTATGACTTCAATGTAAGAGTCACATTTTGTATGGTATGGACCTGAAATGACTTTGTTAAATATATTTTTTAAAATACTTTCTGTAGTCCTGACAGGACTTTGTATTCTATCGATATACTGAACTAGGGATGAAGAAGAAGAATCAGGGATGAAGAATTTTTCCCTATCCCCTATCTATAGGAACTAATTTGCCGAGATGTATTATTTACTAATATTTTAAAAAGCAAGGTGCCTAAATTTAATTTTGATTACATGTTATGTCTACAAACTTGTCTTCAGACTCAGAAAAGTGGTCAAATCATGGTCAAGCAAGTCTAAAATGTGTTAATCCTATAAAACTAGAAGTTTTAATTTTGACCCTATCACAGTGGCGCAGTGGTAGCACTGCTGCCTCACAGTTAGGAGACCCAGGTTCGCTTCCCGGGTCCTTCCTGCGTGGGTTTCCTCTGGGTACTCCGGTTTCCTCCCACAGTCCAAAGACATGCAGGTTAGGTGGATTGGCGATTTTAAATTGTCCCTAGTGTGTGCTTGGTGTGTGGGTGTGGATGTCCTGCGGTGGGTTGGTGCCCTGCCCGGGATTGGTTCCTGCCTTGCTCCCTGTGTTGGCTGGGATTGGCTCCGGCAGACCCCCGTGACCCTGTGTTCGGATTCAACGGGTTGGAAAATGGATGGATGGACAATGCTATATAGAGCATAAAGTATATTGTGATAAGGAGAGAAAGTAAAACATTGCGCTATACAGAAAGATTTAATCCTCTGTAGAGTGACTGCTCACCTCACTGTTCCGAACCACCCCAATGAAGTCAGCCTGCGGTGGCATAAAGACAAACAGCTCAGCTTCATAGGCCCCCTCGCCTTTGTTCTCTGCAGTAACTTCAAGAGTCAGCGGATTGTCATCTCCTATGTACATCTGCGTCTGATCACTTTAAGATAAAGAAACAAAATACTGTCAGACAGATAGGAGGACCGACTACCACACTTGAAGGAAAAAAATAAACATTAAAAAAGTTAAATCCTACTATGGAGTAGGTGGCATTTCTGCCAGCGCCAGAACTCTGACTTTGATCCTACTTTAAAGTAGAGTGTTTTCCTAAACGTAGTTTAACGTAGAGCTACACACAGGCAAAAGGAACGTCAACTATAAATACAAGATGGGAAACACTGACCAACAGGAAGTAACCTTTGAAAAGGGTTTAGGGGTTTACAATGAAACTGTATTCTCATTGTCTAAGTACCATGAAGAAATAAAATGTTTGGTTATACTGTAAAAACCATTGGATGTAAATTGAAGGACGTTATGCTCAGACTACATGATGTACTAAAGATACCACAACTAGAGTACTGTGCGCAGTTTTGGTCACAGGCAGCAGCAATTGAGGTGGTGCAGAAGGGAGCATCCTAGGACTTTAGGACATGTCCTACAGCGACAGACTCAGAGAATTAAACCTGTTTAGTCTGTGTAAAAAACAGACCATGTGGGGACTTAATCAAGGTCTTTAATGTCTTTGTAAGGCATCAATATAACAGATCCAGCCAAATTCTTTTAACTAAATGATGAATCATGTACCACTACTATAGTGGCTTTCAACCTTTTTTGACTTGTGGACCTCAACAGAGTTTGAAGCGGATATATTTAATACCATTAGATCAAAGAGAAGGAGAGGGGGATCCTCCTTGGAGTTTTGAGTGGCTACATTTACTAACATTAAATCGAAGAGATGTGGGTGGAAGTCCCTTTTGGAGTCTGGAACATTAAATCAAAAAGTGTTGGTCACCTTGGAGTATCGAGCAGCTAGATTCATTAACACTGGTTTGGAGACATGGGGTGACGGTGTAACGGCTGGCCCAATCGTCAAGACTGGGAACTACACCACCAAGACCTGTGGCCTGGCAACCTGAGGAGCGTCAGACTTAGACAAAGCGTACTTCTTCCAATAACTTCCCCAATCAGCGATCAAAAATAAGCAAAAGGACAAACAGCATGTAAAATAATAAAGTGAATATATATATTAACGAAAAAGTAGTGAAACAAAATGCCAATCAGTATAAATATCTCACCGTTCCCCTCCCCTAATACCCCCAATTGCACAACTGAATGGCAGAATATTATAATAAACAGTGCAGCAATAAAAAATACAGTACAAACCCTCCCTTGACCCTACACTGAACATAAAACAGATATGACGCACAAGACACACACATCACACATAAAGGCCAGGAAATTGTCCAGAGAATGATTAATGGAAATGACCTTGAACCGGTGATTGTTCGCTCCTCTCCCGAAATAAAAAAAGAAACTGTCTCACCATATGGTCTTCAGCATGTCCTGATACTACTGAACCCCGGGGTTTTGTAAGAATGGTCAGATCATTACAGGTCCAGCATTGAGAGCAGCAAGCTGTGGATAAGTATGTGACGACCTGGATCGGTATTTCTCTGTCTATCATGATGCATTCAATGTTTTGTTCTGTTTATTTTCCTTCTCCTTATTTCCCTCTTCTAGTTTAAATAAGAAATAATCCGGATGGATTTGAATGGGTGGACAGGAAAATTACCTTGAGGGGTCACGGTCCTGCAGCGTTCTCCTTTCCCCCTTTATTTCCAGGGGGATGACAATTGCACAGACACACCATAGATGACATAAACAGGACAATGCTACGAAAGACGTGACTTGGCACAAAACACATTAAGACGTCCCCATTCATGTAGCACCGCTGCAAGAGTGTGTTTGATGAGCACCTACCACAGAAGTTTCAAGCTTACAAATGTATTAATAATGGAGAATGCCGTGGACTAGTGACATGCCTTTCTTATTTTTTTTGCAGACTAGCAGTTGGACATGACTGCACTAAAATACAGTCATATGAAAAAGTTTGTAAACTTCTCTCAGCCTGAATAATAATTGACTCTCCTTTTAACAAAAAAGATAATAGTGGTATGACTTTCAATTCTTAGGAACATCTGAGTACTGGGGTGTTTTCTGAACAAAGATTTTTAGTGAAGCAGTATTTAGTTGTATGAAATCAAATCAAATGTGAAAAACTGGCTGTGCAAAAATGTGGGTCCCCTTGTCATTGTGCTGATTTGAATGCCTGTCACTGCTCAATGCTGATTACTTGCAACACCAAATTGGTTGGATGAGCTCGTTAAGCCTTGAACTTCATAGACAGGAGTGGCCAATCATGAGTGGTAAAAGGTATTTAAGGTGGTCAATTGCAAGTTGTGCTTCCTTCCCTTTGACTCTCCTCTGAAGAACGACAGACAGCATGGGATCCTCAAAGCAACTCTCAAAAGATCTGAAAACAAAGATTGTTCAGTCTCCTGGTTTAGGGGAAGGCTACAAAAAGTGATCTCGGAGGTTTAAACTGTCAGTTTCAACTGTAAGGAATGGAATCAGGAAATGGAAGGCCACAGGCACAGTTGCTGTTTAACCAACCCAGTAGGTCTGGCAGGCCAAGAAAAATACAGGAGTGGCATATGTGCAGGATTGCAAGAATGGTTACACACAACCCACAGATCACCTCCAAAGACCTGCAAGAACATCTTGCTGCAGATGGTGTATCTGTACATTGTTCTACAATTCAGCGCAATTTGCACAAAGAACATCTGTATGGCAGGGTGATGACAGAGAAGCCCTTTCTGCACTCACACCACAAACAGAGTCGCTTGTTGTATGCCAATGCTCATTTAGACAAGCCAGATTGATTTTGGAACAAAGTGCTTTGGACTGATGAGGCAAAAATTTTGTTATTTGGTCAGAACAAAAAGCGCTTTGCATGGCGGAAGAAGAACACCGCATTCCAAGAAAAACGCCTGCTACCTCCTGTCAAATTTGGTGGAGGGTCCATCATGCTGTGGGACTGTGTGGCTAGTTCAGGGACTGGGGCCCTTGTTAAAGTCGAGGGTCAGATGAATTCAACCCAATATTAACAAATTCTTCAGGATAATGTTCAAGCATCAGTCACAAATTTGAAGTCACGCAGGGGTTGGATATTCCAACAAGACAATGACCCAAAACACAGTTCAAAAACTACAAAGGCATTCATGCAGAGGGAGAAGTACAATGTTCTGGAATGGCCGTCAGTCTCCTGACTTGAATATCATCGAAAATCTATGGGATGATTTGAAGCAGGCTGTCCAGGTTGGGCAGCCATCAAATTGAACTGAACTAGAGAGATTTTGTATGGAAGAATGGACAGAAATACCTCCATCCAGAATCCAGACACTCATCAAAGGCTATAGGAGGCGTCTGGAGGCTCAACTAAGTATTGATGTCACATCTCTTTTGGGGTGTCCAAATTTATGCACCTGTCTAACTTTGTTATGATGCATATTGCATATTTTCTGTTGATCCAATAAACTTAATGTCACTGCTGAAATCCTACTGTTTCCATAAGGCATGTCGTATATTAAAAGGAAGTTGCTACTTTGAAAGTTCAGCCAATGAGAAACAAAAATCCAAAGAATTAAGAGGGGTTCCTAAACTTTTTCATATGACTGTACATGCTTTACCTGATTCTCATGGACCACTAAAATGTTTATACAGACTGGTGTCCTTCCAAGAAGCTACAATTGGGATACACTGCTCTAGGATGCCAGTATAAGATAAGGGGAACTGCATTTAAGATTGTAGCCAGGAAGCATTTCTTTATGCTAAGAGTTGTGTGAGTCTGGAGTCATGTAATTGAAAGCAGAAACCTTGACAACCTGTAAGAAGTATCTGGATGAATTATTGGGACAGCTGCTTACCCAGCTAAATGGACTGAATGATCTCCTCTCGTTTGTCACATTTCTTATGTTCAGATACAAATCCATCCATAGATGTCTGAAAACTATACCTGTCACATGACTGCACAACCAATTTAACAGACCATAAAATCCCCAGCTAATCTGGGCTCAGAAGCTTTACAAGGACACTCCACTAATAATGGACTTAACCATCTATGAGGAGTGATGAAGGGACAATGGTTGGTCGATAAATGGCCATTCAATATTACTAATAAATAAAGAAATAAATAGAATACAAATATTCTAATGAGCTATTCTAGCTTTGTTCCTTTATAACCGTGTCTGTTAACCTTTTTGGGGTCACGACTCACATTTTTCTCTAAGTGTCTTTGTGATCCACCTAGTGAGGCTGGGACAGCCCAGCAAATCATCAGAGCAGAATGGGTTTCCCACTTGGTGAATCGAGTGCAGTTATTAGAACAGGAGTGGGATTGAGCACAATGGTCAAAGCAGCGACCCGCTACCAATATAAATAACAGCAACTTATAACTCACTGGTGACAGCCCATGACCTAGTGGTTGACAAACACCATCTTATAAGATGGTGATGCTTGAAGGAAAAAATGCAGAACAGCATGTGCATATTGAAACCAAAACCTACATAAAGTGGAGCAAATAGTATTCATCACATGAGTGTGCTGGCCAACTAAAACGTACCTTTTGACAGCCAGGTTGAGATCAGGTTTGCAGATATTATCATCTCCACAGTCCAATAAAATGTGGGCCTGTGAAACACAGCACAAAGGTCAGAAAGGCTCAGAGTACTCATGAACATACTGTAAGCTCTGGAGCTCTTGAAATCCCAGGTGAGACTCAGCTTACCTGCCTGGTTATGTTAGCAGGAGTAAACTGGTCCAGAATGGGCATTAGGCCAGTCTTGTCTGCTGCTGTGGTGTAGTCCAAAATATATTCCATGAAAACGGTGATGGGGGTAATTTTATCTCTGAACTCGGATTCATCCTAGAAGCAGAGACAGAAAATAACATGAATTATAAAGAATGACCAGCTGCTGGCTGAACAACAATCTCCATTTAGCTAAGCGATAATTCCATTGACGTCTAGTCACACCACAGTGTCCTCAAATGTAAGCACAGGAAGCCACTGATTCATAAAAAAGCCACCAGCAGCTAGCAGGCAGGTGGAACTTGCTGAGTGTGGGTGGAGTTTGACATTTAAGCTGGGGGGGCCCACGAGGAAAAAATAGATTTTGTATTTTTTTTTTTTTGGAGTCACAATCGTACTTCTACATACTGTATGTACATCACAGCCCAAGTCAAAAATCATATTTTTCATAATACAAAGTTACAATGTAAACTTAATCTCACTCACAATAGCTAATTTAAAAGTTTGAAATTACAAAAAAAAAACACACAAGTACCGTTACTAACATTTAAATGACAGAAAACACTTTTAGACTGTTTAATACTTTTTGTATTGTGGCAAAATAAGTATTTTTTAAACAAGTTAGAAAATGTTCACATGGCATAACATTCCGTTGTGGTTGGAGGTTGGGTTAACAGTTTTGAAAGTTGGAGTATGTAAATTTTACTTTTTTCATTCATGAAAAAGACATTTAGTTTTTACGGTGGTCTGTGTGATGTGTGATTGAGGTTTGCTCAGAACACCGCAGTTAAAGCTATATATTAAATAGTAAACTAATTTCAACTGAAGTCATGCACAATGTTTCTCCATTTGTTTTAAGGGCAAGCGATATGTAAGAGAGAGTTGCTTAGGGTAGAATAGACTTACTAATTATATTTGATTATTAAAAGTTAAATTAACTGTGGCCTAAAAAAAAGCATCCTTTATTGCATGTGTATTTTAGTAACATATTGTAGTTCAGGAGTTAAAAAGTAACACTGACCTTTCAACCCAGTAAATAATATAAAGTAAGAATTAGAAAAAGCAGGTGAGTTTTGTCATAGTAGGGTACTAGGGTGACCCTCTTCTTCCTTTCTTTATTACAAAGACCTGAATTTAGTTATTAGCTAAATAAACGAGCTTGGTGGACTGAATGGTCACCTCTCGTCTATCAAATTTCTTATGTATATTCTTATGAGAATACCCCTAATCCCATCTAACAGTTCTTAAATGTTTATTCTTATTAGCCTGAACAATGTCAGGAAAGGCAGAAACAGACAGCATGGCCATCTGTATTCAGCAGCAGGGACATTTTGCTTCTCTCTTAGCCCTTAGATAGATAGATGTGAAAGGTACTATTAGATAGATAGATAGATAGATAGTGCTGCGTCGACATCGTGCACCAGAAGGCGTGAGCTTATTCAGTGCAGCAGGAACACTCAATAAAACTGAATAAAAATAATCAGCTGACGGTGAGATATGAAGAAGACAGATTCACCAGTGTTTGTGCATTAGCTTTTATCCCTCCAGATCAGAGAATGTCCAGTTACATTGACTCAAAACACCACTCACATCTATAGTTATTCCCAGTTTCAAATAAAAACTAACAGCGTCAGATCCCTAGGGCGGTGTATGTATGGTGATCGTGAGTGAGAGAATAAAAGTGAAAAAAAGGTAACTTTTACAAGTACAGTACTATAAATGTACACGGTCTGTTACAGACGCAAACCAAATGTATGTGTGTACTGTATAATATTAACAATACGAGCAGCTCACTACTGAAAACAGTAAATATAGGAGGCAGTGGCGATCGAACTGGTGGCCCCTTGATTACAAGTCAGCAAATCTTACCGCTGCGCCACAGAAGCTGTTGTATCGTTCTTGAACCTTTTGTGAAAGTGTTAATTTGATCTTTGGACTTCAGGCTTTACACATTCTATAGTTTATGCCTACATTTTGTAACATGTATTACTAAAATATGAAAAAGTTTCTGTTTTAACAATGTGTTTACACAGATTACTGTAGAAACGAAACACACATGAAATGCAGGTATTCCAAATAACGATCTATTATTTCCACTCTAAAACTCTAGCAGTTCACTCACTCCCAGATAATCAAACAAGGCATGAGCTGGGAGAATGTTGTGAACTTTCTGCGATGGTGGGGGGATGGAATAGCCGGCTGCTTGCTGCTTGTCTTAATCGGCACATTTACAGGACAAAAGACGCTGATGGAGAGGTGCGAACAGATTTAAGGTGGGCCGGATTTACGAGTTTTCTCGTAGGCTCTGCTAACTCTAGTGTTAAACCAGGAATGTCATTTTTGTGGTTGAAAAAAAAAAAAAAAAATAGTGCTAAGCTGTTGATGCTTCCTCATGGAATGCAAACGCGAATATTGGCAGTTTCTTTACAGCCTTTGTTGATTTTCGTAAAGCGTTCAACTCAGCTGATTGAGCTGCCCTGTGGGACATCCTGAGGGTTCGCGGGATTCCCTCGAGGTTGCTGGATATCATGGCCAGCCTGTACACTGGTACTGTGAGTGCCTTGCAGAGTGGAGGCAGGACCTCTGCATTTTTCCCAGTTGATTCTGGGGTTCATCAGGGGTATGTTCTGCTCCTACTCTGTTCAATGCTTGTATGGACTGGGTGTTGGGCAAGGTCGTGGGGTCCGGCGGCTGGGGGGCACCTGTTGGTGAAAAAAGATTCATGGATCTTAACTTTGCTGACGATGCAGTGATCTTCGTGGAGTTGGTGGAGGCTCCGATTGAGGCACTCGAGAGACTAAGTGAGGAGTCCGAGTGTCTGGGCTTGTGAGTTTCTTAATAAAAACCGAGATCCAGGCCTTTAATGACCTCTTGGGCACGGCCATCAGCAGTGTGTCTGTCTGTGAAGAGAGTGTTGACCTCGTCAAGAAGTTTACTTACCTAGTGACATTCATGTGACTCTAGTGACTCTTCCTATGAAGTCAGTAGACAGATTGGGAGAGCATGGGGGGTCATGAGGTCGCTGGAAAGGGGTGTGTGGCGCTCCCGATATCTATGCAAAAGGACGAAGGTCCAAGTCTTTAGAGTCCTGGTGCTTCCTGTCTTGCTATATGGTTGCAAGATATGGACACTATCCAGTGACCTGAGACGAAGAATGGACTCCTTCACTACTATGTCTCTCCGGAAAATCCTTGGGTACCATTGGTTTGAGTTTGTGTTGCTCATGGAATCCCAAATGAGGCACATGACCTGCATTGTGAGGGAGCGTCAGTTTCTGCACTACGGCCATGTGGCTCGTTTCCCCGAGGGTGATCCAGATCGTAAGATCCTCATTGGTGAGGACCCGAGTGGCTGGACCAGGCCAAGGGGTTGCCCACATAACACCTGGCTGCGGCAGATAGAGGGTCATTTCCGGAGGGTGGGACTGGACCACGTGTCTTCCTGGGGGGTTGCCAACCGGAATCCCGAGTTGTTTTGTCGTGTAGAGGGTGCGGCAACACACTGTACCAGTGTAAGCTCCCCAACTTGTTGATGCTTGTATGTGAGGACCAAGCAGCAAATCAACAGCAATCCAATGTTTGTCTGGAAAATCTGACTGGAATTTTACATGAACATCGAAGTTTAGAAAATTCTGAAACACACGAATGCAGCACAGCTCCATAACTGCTAAAAAGCTAAAAGGCCAGTTTGAAGCCAGCTTAAAATTTCAGTGCCCCAATTTTGATTCCTATCATTGCAGTCTTAGGGCTGAAGGAACAAAACCCAGAGTTAATTCCTGGGCAGACTCCAATGGGCTGCTAGATAATACTCACGCGTAAATAAGCATCTAGTTCTTCACAAGCTGGTGGCATCCCGTTGGAAACGGTCATATTTTTTACGTGGGATGCGGACTTGCTGTGCAAAAACAGCACTCTTTTTATAGCTCCTTTCTGCTTCAGTTTATCCAGCAGTAGCTCCACCTTGAAGTCTAATGCCAAAAAAGAAAAGAAAGAGAAGCCCACATATTGATTTTGTTTATGATTTACCAAACTTTGAGGACTGCCCCATAATTAACATATTCAATTCTTGAACTGTGTGTTCTATCATTTGGGGTAAAGCTTGGTGGGAGTGAAGTTCAAACAACAAACAACTACATGAAACTGACATCATTATGGCAAAGAAAATAAGGGGAAAAAAAGTCATGCATTATTTTGGGGAGGCTGTGGTACTTTGAGAAATGAGAATTTCATTTATTTTATTTTGCCAACATGACTCAAACTTTACAGAAATGAAACAATTATCTTTAACGTTGGTATTCTTTCATCTATTTAAAAATCAGACTGTTACAAAAAGGCAAAAGAACTTCAGAGGTCTATGAAAATGCACAAGGCTGTCGGTCGCTTGCAGTACTTGCACTGCGGACAGCACACCTACCCAGTTTTGAAGGGGCTCCTCTTCCACTTGCCTTTAAGCAGAATTTGACCTTGAAGCTGCAAGATAAAAAGAGAAATAAAAATAATAAAACATCAATACCCTGCGGTGGGCTGGCGCCCTGCCCGGGGTTTGTTTCCTGCCTTGCGCCCTGTGTTGGCTGGGATTGGCTCCAGCAGACCCTTGTGACCCTGTAGTTAGGATATAACGGGTTGGATAATGGATGGATGGATGAAACATCAATATTCCGCATAATTTTTGGAATGGCCTCATAGTCTCTCCTGGGAAATAGAGTCAAAAAATCACTACAGGATGCTGTGCGCCTGCATAAAGTCTCATAAACCCAACATTACATTAAATGACTTCATGTCGGAACAGATATCAAACTTGATGACTGCGGCTGGTGATCTTGTCACCTATGAATGTCACATTCAGGGTTGGATCTACCAGGTGTTCTGGGTGCACGCACACTGATCAGCCACAACTTTAAAACCACTTAGAGGTGAAGTGAACAACACTGATTATCTCATTACCAGTAACGGCGTACTGCATGATAACGTGCAGTGAATAGACTTGACTTGAGCATTCCTAGTTTAAGACTCTTTCTCTGTTTAGCATTTGTTTGCTCAGAGGTTGATGCACTTGCTGCTTCCTGAGCAGCTCTTCTTTGCTCCACCCTAGCGGCCCACTGCTTCTCTTCTTTCGTTGGCAACTTTTCACGTTAAAACTGATTAAGTTCGTTTATGTGTTGCAATTACTTAGTACGTTTTCTTAAATTTTTCACTTAAGCTGGCACTTAAGTCTTCAATCTGCCTCAAGAATGAGTAGCGAAGGTGGTAGGGAATGAGAACGGCGCCCATACGCATGCGCCATATGGCCCAGAGTTGATTCTACGATAAAATAAAATAGAGTAATAAAAATCAACACCCCGAAAGCTGATAGCAGACGTCACGTAGTATATGTGTACCAAATTTCAAGTCAATAGGTGAAACGGTTTGCGAGCAACAGTTGATTTAAAATCTTGGACAGACAAACAAACAGCCACAGTAGCATATTATATAAGAAGAGAATGGGCCCTGACAAGAGGCAAGATATATTATGCTGCAAGCGAATAGTCAGTTCATGAAGATGACGTGTTAGGCAAGCGTAAGGATCTGAGTGACTTTGACAATGGCCAAATTATGGTGACTGGACGACTGGTCATAGCATCTCCAAAATGACAGGTGTAGTGGAAGTGTTCAGGATATGCAGTGGTTAGTACCTACCAAAGGTTGTTCAAGTGAAGTGAAAATAGGGTCATGAGTGCCCAAGGCTCATTGATGCATGTGGGGAAGTGTAGGCTAGCCCATACTTTAACATGGCCTTCTACTTTAACATGGCCTTCTCATAACTTCACTGTAATTAAAATCCTGATACTCTGTATATCCAACTCATTATAATAACTATTCATGGTGGCTCTAAAATCTGTACTAACCCCTACTCTCTCTTCTGTTTCCTTTTCCTGGTGGCTTGCGCCACCACCATCTACTCAATGCACCGTGATTTTCCAACAATGATGGATGGATTAAAAGCCAGAAGTCTACATGACCATCAACATCAAGTGACTCTGTGAGAACCCTAACTACAAAGAGGACTATTTCATTTATGTTAGGTAGAATGCCCAGAGGGGACTGGGCGGTCCCGTGGCCTGGAACACCTGCAGATTTTATTTTTTTTTTCTCCAGCCGTCTTGAGTTTTTTTTTGTTTTTTCTGTCCACCCTGGCCATCAGACTTTACTCCTTTTCTACGTTAACTAATGTTGTCTTATTTTAATTTCTTATTTTGTCTTTTATTTTTCTTTTCTTCATTATATAAAGCACTTTGTGCTATATAAATAAATGTTGTTGTTATCTGGTGTGATCCCGCAGAAGAGCTACTGAAGCACAAAAACTGCTGAAAGCCGTAATGTTGGCCATGAGAGAAAGGGATCAGAACACACAATGCACCACAGCTTGCTGTGTTTGGGGTTGCATTGCCACAGACCTGTCAGAGCGCCCATGCTGACCCTTATCCATTTCCAAAAGAACCTGCAATGGGCATGTAAGCTTCAGAACTGGACTATGGAGCAGTGTAAGAAGGTGGCCTGCTCTGATGAAACACATTTTCTTTTAGACCATGTGGACAGCAGGGTGTGTCTACGTCATTTACCTGGGGAAGAGATGGCAGCAGGATGCTGTGCAGGAGGAAGGCAAACTGGCAGAGGCAGTGTGATGCTCTGGGCAATCTGCTGCAGACTACATACACCTCTTCGTGGCAACAGTATATTTTCCGATAGCAGTGGCCTCTTTCAGCTGGACAATGCACCCTGCCACGATGCAAAAATTGGCAGGAACGGTTTGAGAAATGTGACAAAAATTTCAAGGTGTTGACTTGGCCTTCATATTCCCCTGATCTTCATCAGATCGAATATCTGTGGGATGTGTTGGAGAAACAACTCCAATTCATGGAGGTCATACCTCGCATCTTGCAGGACTTAAAGGATCTGCTGCTAACGTCTTGGTGCCAGATATCACAGGACACCTTCAGAGGTCTTGTGGAGTCCATGCCTCAATGGCGGCATGAGGGAGACCTACACAATATTGGGCAGGGGGTTTTAATGTTGGGGCTGTTTGATGGCACCACTGAGTCAGCAGGTAGACCTCTTCTCTGTAAGACATCTTGCCATTGCTGGTGATCAGGCATATGATTGCAATGTCATCGGCAAATTTAATAATGGAGTTGGACTTGTTCCATACCTACGGTCATAGCAGGAGACCCTGCACACTACCCTGTGGAGTGCTCATGTCAGTGTGGAGGATGTGATGCTGCCAGGCCATGTGGTGTGGTGTCTGTCAGATAAGAATGCCACAATCCAGCTGCAGAATGTTACACAGGATCCTAAATTGAGGAGTTTGGTGCAGAGCGTCAATGGTATCACAAAAGCTGAATCTTTAATGATTTTTGCTACTAATGAGACATCATTAAAGCACACAAGTTGACCCACTGGAAGTTCCCCCCCACTGTTTGCTTTGGCCATTTATTACTTGAGACAATCAAAATGCAAGCACTGATTTTCATGAAGGGTCACGGAGAGAGTAACACAAATGCTCAGTTGGCAAAAAGACAAAATTAGATCATGAAAAATTAGCAGACCTCCAACTCCTGAAACTTGATTTGCAGTTTTATTTTAGACATGCATTTTTGGTGAAGACATCCAAGTCATTAATATCTTTTTGGCTTGTAACAGCACTTTAAATATAACACTGTAAAATGTTTATCATGTGTATAAATATTATTGCTGGTCTCTCAGGACACATGAACTTTAGAACCTAAACACTGGCGCCAAAGAAGTCATAAAGCACTCCTGGCAGCCATTTCTCAAACTGAGGATGGCAAGTATATCCACGGCATCTTGGGTGTTATGGCAAGACAAAGGATTGAAATTAATTTTCTGTTAAATGTGATATTTTGAGTCATAAAAAGAAATAAGGATTTTGCACAGCAACCATTATTTAGTAGGAAGCATTATAGCACAGTGATTAGCACTACTGCCCCCACAGGTCCAGCATGCAGTGTCCCAATTCCATATCTGGTCCTTGTCCATGTGGACTCTGCATGTTCTCCCCAACCTTGTCTTCTGGGTCATCCAAACGTGCAGGTTCAGTTAACAGGAGATACCCATTTGACCTCATTGTGTTGTAATGTGCCGTTATCTTAAATGTTGATTGCTTTTCATATGAGGAGGTCTGTATACATGTTGTATAAGAAATATCAAGGTGGAGGTGGGATTACATCAGGGATCGGCTCTGAGCCCTTTCTTATTTGCAGTGGTGATGGACAAGTTGACAGACGAGATTAGAAAGGAGTCCCTATGGATTGTGATGTTTGCTGATGACATTGTGATCTGTAGCGAGAGTAGGGAATAGGTTTAGGAGACCCTGGAGAGTTGGAGGTATGCTTTAGAGAGGTGAAGAATGAAGGTCAGTAGGACCACCAAGACAGAATACATGTGTGTGAATGAGAGGGAGTCAGAGGAATGGTGAGGATGCCAGGAGTAGAGTTGGTGAAGGTGGATGAGTTTAAATACTTGGGATCAACAGTACAGAGCAAAGGGGATTGTGGAAGAGAGGTGAAAAAGAGCAGGGTGGAGTGGCTGGAGAAGAGTGTCAGGAGTGATGTGTGACAGACGGGTATCAGCAAGAGTGAAAGGGAAGGTCTACAAGATGTTAGTGAGACCAGTTATGTTATATGGGTTAGAGACGGTGGCACTGACCAGAAAGCAGGAGACAGACCTGGAGGTGGCAGAGTTAAAGAAGATAAGATTTGCATTGGGTGTGACGAGGATGGACAGGATTAGAAATGAGGACATTAGAGGGTCAGCTCAGGTTGGATGGTTGGGAGACAAAGTCAGAGAGGCGAGATTGCGTTGGTTGTGACATGTGCAGAGGAGAGATGCTGGGTATATTGGGAGGAGGGTGTTAAGGATAGAGCTGCCAGGGAAGAGGAAGGCCTAAGAGAAGGTTTATGGATGTGGTGAGAGGAGACATGCAGGCAGGTGATGGGTGTAAGAGAGCAAGATGACGAGGACAGGAAGATATGGAAAAAGATGATCCGCTGTGGCAATCCCTAACAGGAGCAGCCGAAAAAAAGAAGACGACGAATACATTGATTTTCAGATTTATTTCTTGCTTTATTCAATATTTACAAAGTTGAAATTTTGATAACATCTTATAGCAACACCATATTGTTTAGAAGAGAGTCGCCTTTTTATGGAGCTCATTAATTCACCTGAGAATATGCAACATGTGACGTCATTCAGACTGCCAGTAAAAAGCCTGCCCACATTCTGTTCCAGAGTATCCAATATTAGGATTCCTGTGTTGGTGTGTGGTGCTGATTTTGGTTTCTTGATTTCGGGTGATGAACTAATATTTTTCTGCTATAAAAACTTTGATTTACGCCTCACGTTTTAAACTTAATGACTGGTCATCTGTCTTTTCTGGTTTTGACCTATTTTCTTGATCACCTCTCATCTCCTGATAATTTTTTCATTAAAATCTTTTGCCATCCAACCTTGAGTCAACAGACAGTGCAAGTAAAAATGAGCAAAACAATTCACGCAAAAATGAACTGGCAGCTAAACGACTTGCCAAAATTAAAATCACAGTCAAACGAATCCTGTGAAATAGAATTCACAATGAAAAATAAATAAAAATGAATCTGATGAAAAAACAGCATTTTGCACAAAACTGAACTAGTAGAGAAACCATGTGCACAAAATTGAATGGGCAGTAAAACAAATAGCACAAATTAAAATTTACAGTGAAACGATTCATCTAAAATGAAATTCACAGCAAAACGATTTCAATGAAATTCGTAGTGAAATGATTTGCATAAAAATGTGCAGCAAAACAATGAGTGCAAAATTGAATGGGCAGAGAAACAACTATCACAAAATTAAATGTGCAGCAAGCCAATTCACTCACAATGAAATTCACAATAAAATAATTACCATAAAAAAATTAAGTGCCGCAAAACAAATCACGCAAAACTGAACTGACAGTGACACGACTAGCACATAGTTAAACCTGCAGAAAAACAATTCATCCAAAGTTAAACGATTCATGCAAAACTGAATTGGCAGCGATATGACTAGCACAAAGTTAAACCTAAAACATGATTCACTCAGGGCAGCACAGTGACACAATGGTACAGCCGTTGCCTCACAGTTAGGGGACCTGGGTTCGCTTCCCGGGTCCACCCTGCGTGGAGTTTGCATGTTGCTTCCCGTGTCTGCGTGGGTTTCCTCCACAGTTCAAAGACATGCAGGTTAGGTGCATTGGCGATCCTAAATTGTCTCTAGTGTGTGTGCCCTGCAGTGGGCTGGCGCCCTGCCCGGGGTTTGTTTCCAGCCTTGTGCCCTGTGTTGGCTGGGATTGGCTCCAGCAGACCCCCCGTGACCCTGTAGTTAGGATATAGCAGGTTGGATAATGGATGGATGGACATAAAAATTAATCGGCAGCAAAATTGAATTGGTAGTGAAATGTTACACAAAAGGCAGTGAAGCGATTCACTACAAAATGATTTACATAAAAATTATTTCGCCACGAAACAATTCACGGAAAATTGAATTGGCAACAAAGTAATTTAGGTAAAATTGAATTTTCAGTGAGATGAGGCACAGACCATTGTGTTTGTAACCAAATAGTCTGTGCAAAAAAATTGTTTTGCTTCCATTGAAATCTGAGCCTCCCACACAAGAAGAAATGTGTTTATTCCCTATCTGAACGTGATTTAGTGTTTAAAAAAAGTAGAAAAATAATCAGAAAATGGGTTTGCATGGCTTGAGCATCTGCACACAAGCCTCACATCACTATGCACAATGCTAAGTGTTGGTCGGTGTGGTGTAAAGCACACCCACCATTGGACCCTGGAACAGTGGAGATGTGGAGTAATGAATCACACTTCACTATCTGACAGCCTTCTTAACGAATCTGACAGATCCCAGCAGAACGCTTCCTTTCAGTCTGTTAGTTTGGGGGAGGACAAATAATGGCAGGGTTGCTGCTCAGCCCCTTGGCTTCAAGGAAGGAACATCCAACCTCAGCATCTGATATCACAAACCGCACAAATTCCCACAAGACACTCCAACATCTTGTGGAAAGAGGAGTGGAGGTCGTTTTACAGGGGCTAACTCCACATTCACATCCATGGTTTTGGAATGGGATGTTCAAGAAGCTCAGATGTTTGTGATGGTCAGGTATCCCTCAAACATTTGTTCATTTAGTGTACTTAGGAGAAGCTCTACTGTGTATGAAAGATAAGATATGAAAGGCAAAAAATGACAGACACCGAGATGAAAGATCATAAGACAGAAATAGAGACAATATGTTATTTCTTTTTTTTTTTTTTTTTTTGCTAGAGTTCCACCCCTGGATGGGTTTCAAATTCATGTCTTATGTCATCTATCTTCATTTTTTTTATTCTTTTTTTGGTTAATTTGTTATTGATTGTGCTGTCACGAACATGCACATAGGGGACAGCTTAAGGGCTCTGGTGAATTTAATTACCCGCCGCTCCAGGGGTTGGTGCTGTGTTCTAATGCCTGTTCTCTTCCTCCCACTGCAGAACAGGTGATTGACAGCTGTAACATCTCTGACATCACTTCTGGTGTCTGTCTGCCTGAACTCAGCTTTTCCTGCCAGGAAGACGTATAACCGTAAATCTGGCCATTTTGAGATCAGTTCACTGTGGAACTCCCATCTGAAAAGATATTCTTTGCAATTATTGTTTGCTTTTCTATCATACGGTGTCACCGGGTGCTGTCCCAACTCTTTATCATTGTCCATCTAATCTCTTACATTGTTTGTTTCAATGTCATGGTGATGTTCCATGTATTTTGTGGGTGGTCCTGAAAGAGGGAGAATCTGCTGCCAATCACAGCCAGGAACTGCCCTCAGCCTATAAATTCAGAAGGTCTCCCACAGTTCCTGGTGGTTCATTGTGAGTTCGCTCTGGAGTTGGTGAGTTTGTGTGTCTTTCACTGTGCTTTGTGCTTTTGTAAAAATCTGGATTGTTTTCTTCCTTCTGCTGTGTGTTTTGACCTTGCAATTGGAATCTGTTTTAGGATTTGTTTGGTTTGGATTGTTGGCACTGGTAACGGGAATAATAATGTGGTGGCGCCAGACTGTAAAATAAAACAATATGGAGGTACTGTGAATAATTAATCATTACATTCTGGAAACGTAGAACTGTAAGGAAACCACAAAGAATAGTGCTAGAGAAAAAGTGGCCAAAATACCCATGTAAAACATTATTCTAAAAATAGAATTCTCATAGTCTTTGGAAACAGCTTGGAATAAAGAGGTAAAGTTTTTGCAATGGATGTGGACATATAAAGAAAAGAGTAAAAATGCATATTGTTTGTGGTCAATAGCTTATTGGTGGTGCATGGTGTATGGAATCAGACTAGTAGCATAAGGCATAGTAAAGGACATACGAGATTAGCGGAGTAGAGTGAGTGTATAACTTTGTGTATATGTTGCTGTAAGAGTGTCAGAAAAATGTTAATTCAAGAAGTGTTGCCAGGAAAAAGCAAAATGTAATGTGGTATGAGTGTCCCCTTTCAAACTTTGTAGATGTGAATGTGTATTTCAATGAAGTAGGCTTGTGGTAGGCCTATAAAGTTTAGACAGATATTAATCCCTGCCTGGGTGGGATCTGAAGACAACAGTTCTTCTGCTTCTCCTTACCTCCCTTTTTACTTTTAGCGAAGCAACACCAGAGCTCACAGACACAACTTATAGCATCCACACTCACACTGTAAAGTGCTGTTGCTAAGCATGTATTCCTTGAGCTTCACCGATCTTCCTCCTTCCATTTGATGTCTCACTTTCCATGCCAAACATGATGTCGTCTCCTTTGTCCTGTCCAGGACACCACCCCTTCTTCATCCATCTGTCCAAGCTATCAGTCAGTAGGGATGTTTGAGTGGCCTGTCAATCATTTCTGCTTCAAACTTCACGTGCTGAGGTACGTATCGCCTGTTGCATGGCTGCACTTGGGTTGTGCTGGTGGGTGCGGCAATGCGCTGTATCAGCGCGGGCTCCTAACTTCTCTCTCTCTTCATTTGCATAAAGTCCCTTCTCACTGCAGCAAAGTCAATGAACAATAACATGTGTAGCATGCGGCCGGGGCCCTTGCCCAGCCGCCTCCACGCTGGGAGGACCAGGGGAGCAAGTGTGGCCAGTACGTTACCTCCCCTGGGACACTAGATGGCAACCCCCCCTGGGTTGCAGCGGTGCCTCAGACTCCCGCAGGACTTCATGGGAGCTGGAGTGTGGTGCAGCCCTGTTGGGACCCACAGGTGGTCACCAGAGGGTGCTCCAGCTGGAGTTGCTGAGCCCTTATGGGCAGTCCTTCCGCCACACCCAGAAGTGCTGCCGGAAATGCAGTCATCAAGCACCTGAAGCACTTCTGGGTGCCTTATAAAAGGAGCCAGCAGCCACTAGAGGAAGGAGGAAGATGAAGCTCGTGTAGGAGGAGTGGAGGAAGAATAAGAAAAATATAAAAGTATTGCGGGAGTTGTGCTTGTGGGGACTGTGTTGTGTCTGTGGGTACAGGGAAGACGTAGCCCACAGATGAAGAAAATAAATAATTATTTGTTTTATAAGTGTGCCTCCCGTGTCGGGTCGGCGCTCATATAGTGCCTTTTTGTCACATATGGTATAGTATTGTTATACTGGATCAAAATTTTGAGTTGGGACACAGTCTACCATCTTGCACTCTTTAAATGATGTAGCAGAGATTCATCCAAAGGTGTGAGTTTGTGCATTCAAGTCCTTCTGATTATGTTTTCTGAAGACACCTATTGGTTTACTTCAAATCATAACAGTGTAATTTCCTGCACAAAATATGGTCCAAACATAGCTTAAAAATAGTTTTTTGGGTCTAGGAGGGCCAAAAATAGGGGGGAAACCCCAAAACACTCAACGTGTTTAATAACTAGACATCCAGACGAGTAAAATGTTAAATGTTGGGCGAGTCATACAAAAAAAAAAAAAACTGAAGTGATTTCAAAACACTCACAAGTAATTTTTATGAATACATAAACATGTGCAAGGCACTATATAAAACTGACAGACGTAATATGCACTATATAATAGATAAAGACATCAAAATGAATGTAATAGAAAGAGATACGAATTGTACTGTAGATCTGGTAAATATGAATGGCACTATATAACAGTTTGACCTACGGGTGCCTTTAAATAGCTCTGACTCTTATCCCCAGTCCACCAGTTCTGACTCCACTGTCCATCTCTTCCCAGGTCATGTTAGACTCTTCTTTGTAAATTAATCCCATATCCAACGATCTTGTCCTACACTTCATCTTACCATATGAAGGGCGCTATCCATCCATCCATTATCCAACCCGCTATATCCTAACTACAGGGTCACGGGGGGTCTGCTGGAGCCAATCCCAGCCAACACAGGGCGCAAGGCAGGAAACAAACGCCGGGCAGGGCGCCAGCTCACCACAGGGCACACACACACACACCAAGCACACTATAGGGACAATTTAGAATCGCCAATGCACATAACCGGCATGTCTTTGGACTGTGGGAAGAAAAGCGGAGTACCCGGAGGAAACCTACGAAGACATGGGGAGAACATGCAAACTCCACGCAGGGAGGACCCAGGAAGCGAACTCTGGTCTCCTAACTGCGAGGCAGCAGCGCTACTCACTGCGCCACCGTGCCGTGAAGGGCGCTATATACAATAATTTTTTAACCAATTGAGCTCAGCTTGTGGAGTTTCTGTGTACCCTCGGGGGCTCAGCCTGCTCTTTTCCATTTTTGGCGTGAACTGCTCTGTGGCTTAATGAACACATGGCACTTCTCTCTAATCATGTTCCTTTAAAGTGGCACCCAATTCATTTCAGCCTTTAAGCCTCACTGTCACTTCCAATAACAGATTTTTTTTTTTTCCTATTGAAAGGAAGCAGTCTGGTTGGCACAAATACCTTGGCTGTGAGGTGTAAACACTCGCTTGAGCAGAACACCATGATCTTTATGTCGGCTGCTTATTACAGATCGTCTCTCAGCCTCTCGTTTTTCTGATCACAATTTAAGGTTTATTTTTTTGTAGACATGTCCTCCACCAAATTTTACAGCATGTCTTTTGGGTATATTCATCCTGTTTACACTTTCTCCCTCACATCATGTTTATATTATATTTTTATGTGCTTTGTTTCATGCTTCCTTTTGACATTCTGTGGTTTCTTTCCATATTGTTAAATAACTTCAATCCACCCATTCATTCTCTAAAGCCACTTTGTGTTGGTGTTTCTTCATTTTTCTCTCTCTCTGTGACCTGCACATGTTATTCGGTTTGCCAGCTTTATTTTATCTTTCACACTTTTGAAAAATAAACTCAACAAAAGACGTTCCATGTTTCCTGTCCTACTTTAACCCATTTTCATAATTTATTATCTGGGCTGTTCTTGTCGGGTTATGCCATGACATTTTTACTTGGGGAAATGGAATGGCACAGTGGCATAGTGGTAGGGCCAGGGTTTGCACCCCTTGTCCTTGGACTTTGCAAATTCTCCTGATGTCTGTGTGGGTTTCCTCCTGGGTTCTCCAGTTCCCTCTCACAGCCCAAAGACATATAGGCTGGGTGAACTGGCAATGTTAAATTGGTCCTGGTAGATGGATGTGTGTCTGCATGTAAAGCTAGTGATGGCTTTGCACCCTATGCATCCTGGGACTGGGCCCCCTTCTGGCTTCAAAGCACCACTCTTTTCCAGTACTCATCTGCCAATCCAGGTTTAATTCGAGGCCCCCAAAGCACTATGGGATCAAGACTTAAAAAGGTAGACAACCCATTAGAGCTGGCGTCTCCAAGTCCAGTCCTGGAGAGCTACTATGGCTGTAGGCTTTCATTCTAAGCCTTTTCTTAATGAGTGACCAGTTTTTGCTGCTAATTAACTATTTCTCTTTATTTCAATTGACATTTCTTCAGACTCTGACCACTGAATTGGTTCTTTTTTCCTTAAAAAAAAAAAAAAAAAAAAAAAAAACACCTAAACATAAATCTGATGTGAAGTGAGCCAATAAGTGACCAACTAAATTGGGGCCTCAAACTCCAACCAACTTCACTCCATTCAGTTTCTTAATTTGAAGCCAATTGTCATTACTAATTAAACCCGTTATTTAATTCCATTGCTCTCATTCTGCCATGTCGGACATTTCCAAAATTGTTGATTTTGTTTTTCAAGAGCGCTATCAAAATTTTTTGTGGACCTAAGCAGATCAACATTACTAAGACCTTCACCTTTCGGATATTCTGTAATGTACAGAGGTTGTTGGTCATGTGTTGGCTCATTTTGATTCATTATTGTTTGGCTGCTAATTCAGGAAAAAATTAATATTTAAGGGGCCTGAGTAGTGCACCAATTAAAATTAAGGAAAATAATTAATCAGCACAAAATCTGTCACTAATTAAGGGTTAGGATGAAAACCTGCAGGCACAGCCTCATGCATAAATGGTGCATACGCACAAAAATGCTGTGCAAGCCCGTTTCCACGTTCAAATCACGATGTATAAAACCTCAACTTGGCGTAAAGCCATGAACATTTTCACGCTAGCTCATACCCTCGCATACGCAAGTTCTGCGCTCAGTTTTGCAGTCTGGCAGCACCCAGCGTCAAAGCAATGCTACTGTTCCAGTGTGGTTACCCTTTCTTTTTTAGATCCACACCCCTGACACGGCTTTATAAATACACTGAAATTAACCGCAAATTGTTTATTAGTTTAATGCATCTGCTTGTAATTAACCTGTAAGAATATAATGGTCCACGGAATGGTCAAACTATTCCAAATACCATAGCTGCTTTAGCGTTGTTACTCTCACTCACAGCAGATCATCTTTTTCCATATTACTCTCACTGCACCACTCAGAGCAGCTGATCGGAAAGAGAATTATCGGTATACAGCATCAAGCACACACTGCCTCAACCATGCTGTCTATTGAACTGCTCTCACACGGAAAACCTTTCCTGTACGGACCTCATAGTTCAGAAACAGTTTCATCCCATGAACTATAAACGCACTCAATCAGTCTATCAAGTGCTCTTTGCAGAACGCTTTGTACTTATTAGTACAATCACCTCACTGTAAACTTGCCATACAGTTATAATATTGCACAACCTGAGCCACTTTATAAAGAGTGTATTTACATATGATGACGATATAATTTTTAAGATGAAATGCAGCAAAATATGTTTATTATATTATATAGATAAAACTTTAACTTCATTTAAATAATCTATATTGTTAATAATTAAACCTGCGAGGACACGGTGTCAGGGCGGCACGGTGGCGCAGTGGGTAGTGCTGCTGGTAAGGAGACCCGGGTTCGCTTCCCAGGTTCTCCCGGTGTGGAGTTTGCATATTCTCCCCATGTCTGCATGGGTTTCCTCCCACAGTCCAAAGACATGCAGGTTAGGTGCACTGGCAATTCTAAATTGTCCCTAGTGTGTGTGTGTGTGTGTGTGTGTGTGTGTGTGTGTGTGTGTGTGTGTGTGTGTGTGTGTG
>JANRMT010062814.1:10052919-10122919 GCA_026402145.1 Polypterus bichir lapradei | reverse complement strand
TTCCTGTGTACTATGCCCCTTGGGCAAGGTTGAATATTATTTGCCAGTCATTCAGGTCTGTCTGTGAACGGTTTTTCAAGGAGAGAACCAAACACATGTGGCACACCACTACTCCTCGTCACTCTATGAATGCCACAGCACACAAAAAAGTGGAAAAAGGAATAAGTAACCCTGTAGCAGGGTGGACATTAGGGACATTCAAATCTTAAATTGATGTTATTTTGGGCATTTGAGGTGAGTAGAATGGGTGAGCTTGTTGGGCTGAATGACGTGTTTTCTTCACAATTGTTCTTATGTTCAAAGAAGTCTAAACCTGAGTAAAAAAACAAACATCTGGACTATCACTACACTTTCAATTTTAATTAAAGTAGATTTTTAAACTATGATAAAAAAACTTTCAAATTTACCATTGTAGCCGTCAAGGTCAAGATCCCCCAGTGGTGCTATAGAGCTTCCAAATCTTGCATAAATTTCTGTGCCAGTCAATTTGTTTGCCTTTTGGAAGGAGGATGGAACCTCCCGAAGATAAACATACACCTGTCCAACTTCTCGGAGTTTGCCATCAGATCCACGGTCCATAAAAAGTGGTGCCCCACTCAAGAGATCTACAAGACTGAAGAGAAGACAGTCTTCAGTGGACATTAAAAATGATGTCTGAAAGGCATGGTTGCACATGCAGAGTTTCTCCTACAGCAATAATGGAGCCTAGAAGAAATATCAAGGCTACTGGTACCTTTTTTTTTTCCTCTTATATAAAGGTGAACTGCACTTAGACTGTTCCCTCATCTAGGACCAATTTGCCCTAGGTGACGCTACCGTGGCGACTTTGCCGGACAACAAACTGTAACTGTAGACCCTAGGACCATCTAACAAAACCTTCCACCACGATAAGGTGGAGATTCATGAAAGGGAAAGGGAAAATGTAGAGTGCCCGCTCCAGGCTGAGGATGAAGTGGGAGAGTGTCAGCTGTCATGCAAACGTTGTGCTGGTTGGTTGAGGTGAAGAGCAAGTTCGGCCAAAAATGCAAGGCTCTCGATTTACTGGTCATAAAACACTCCTATTACCAATCCCAATTTTTTGTCACCCCAAAGTTTTGTGAAAAGAAGTAATTTCAACTCTTGCAACCCATTTGAGGTGAACCTCTGGGATGTCTCGATATATCCTGCACAAACTCCAAGTCCGTCTAATGATTTTTGCTGAAGACACCAATTGGATTTTACTCTATAACATAATGATGTAATTTCTAGCAAAAAAATTGTCCAAAAATGGTCTAAAAATTAGAGTTTTTTGATTTATAGGGTTAAAATTACGGGGGAACCCCAAAAAGCTTGATATCTTTTAAGACTAGACATCAAGATGAGTTGAATGGAATACCACATGTGACAGGTGAACTTCAAATAACTTTTTCATCTACGCAGGTTCTGCAGGACCAACTTAGTGATGTGTGTTCTACGTAACAGGCCTTTTACACAAAATACAAAACAGCAATTTATTATCTTTTTTTACATGACTGAGGCTACTTACCCATCATTGTTAATATCAGTAACTGCCACCGAATGACCAAAGTAGGCAGCCATCTGCAGAATAAAGCACAAAACAGAAACAGGGTACACATAAAAAAAAAAAAAAGCAAACATCATGAGACACGGCCATCTATTAGTTCTCCTTTATGCCTATTGTGCTCTTTGGAGCTTAATAGTTTATTTTCACACAAAGGGCTCACCTTACTAGCTGGGGTTTGACGGGACATCCCCCCCAGTGGGCATTTTTGGGACTCCAAGTCATTAAACAGCATTGTCATGTTCAATGAACAAATGCACAATTAAAATATGTTTGAGGATCATAAGTGAATAGGAATTACAGTGATCCCTCGCTATATCGCGCTTTGACTTTCGCAGCTTAACTCCGTCGCGGATTTTAAATGTAAGCATGTCTAAATATATATCACGGATTTTTCGCTCGTTCGCGGATTTCTGAGGACAATGTGTCTTTTAAATTTATGGTACATGCTTCCTCAGTTGGTTTGCCCAGTTGATTTCATACAAGGAACGCTATTGACAGATGGCTGAGAAGCTACCGAATCAGAGCACGTATTACGTATTAAATAAAACTCCTCAATGATATACGATATGCTTCCCATGCGGTGCTTCGCATACTTGAAAGCCCGAACAGCAAGTATTGATTTTTGATTGATTGTTTTTCTCTGTCTCTCTCTTTCTCTCTGATATTCTCTGCTCCTGACGGAGAGGGTGTGAGCAGAGGGACTGTTCGCACACTGGCCTAGAGGATACAGACGCTCCTCTAAAAAATTCTGAAAGACTACCTTCACACTGCTCTCTTCCTTGCAGCTGCTTTGTCTGGCGGTGCTTCACATACTTAAAAGCCCGAACAGCCCTATTGATTTTTGATTGTTTGCTTTTCTCTCTCTCTCTCTGACATTCTCTGCTCCTGACGAGCACTCCTTTGAAGAGGAAGATATGTTTGCATTTTTTTAATTGTGAGACGGAACTGTCATCTCTGTCTTGTCATGGAGCACAGTTTAAACTTTTGACTAATGGGTGTTATTAGAACCCTCTAGACATGAAATAATGTTAAAAAACATATTTAGAAGGTCGTAAACACTTTTTCTATGCTCTAACTGCAAAAATATTTTATTTATAAATAAAGAATCCTACTTTGCGGAAATTCATTTATCGTGGTAGAGTCTGGAACAGATTAACCGTGATAATCGAGGGTTTACTGTATTTGCATGATTCTTAGGTAATGATTCAGTTAGTGAATCAAATGAACGAGAATCATGAGATTCATTCTTGGGGAATGATTTGTTCATGAATCAAATGCATGAGAATACTGTGCCTCATTTTTGGGTAAGGATTTTCACGTGACTCAAATGAATGAGAATGATCTTGGGTAATCATTCTTGGTTACTTGATTTGTGAAATGAATGATGTGCCTTGTTCTTGGGTAATGATTCGGTTCACAAGTTAAATGACAAGAATCTGGAGACCCGTTCTTGGGTAATAATTCGATTCACAAATCAAACAAACAAGAATCATGAGACTCATTCTCAGCCTCGGGTAATGATTCAACTTAAACCTGAAAGAATCAGTGAATGACACCTGCCCAGTGCAATCAATGAGCCATAAAACATGTGCATTAAAGTTCAAAGCAAACAATTATTACAAATTGAATAATGTTTTAGTAAAGTTAAATTTTATGTGACTAATTTTGCATCTGCATTTACCTTAATACATTGACTTAACTGAACAAATCTATGAATGTAGGCATATTATAAGGACTGGCCCTGTTACAATGCAAAAACCTCTCCATTCTGGCAGATCAAAATGGCACACCACAAATATTTGTAGTAATAAAATGCATTACATTTGACATTCCAACAGATGTGGCGTCACTGACATTAACACTGTTTTTAAGAATCCCATGTCAAATGGCATGTATGTGTGTGTATATGGCATGGCATCCTGTTTAACTATATTATCCAAAATAACATCAAGTCGAGATTTGAAGATCTCTAAAGTCCCACTGTCCACCATAGTATATAAATGGAGGATGTGTGTGTGTAGGTAAACTGTGGGGATGGATGGATGGATGGATGGATGGATAGATAGATGGATGGATGGATATTGTGACGTACAGTTGGGACGCCTATATGTTGGAAGGGAGCCACAGTCTCGTTAGGTGGCACCCACCAAGGCTGCAGCGACACCTTGGACTCCCACAAGGCTCCATGGCATTTGGTGCAGCCCTGTAGGGTTCCATGGGACCCGCCAGGGGGTACTGCAGCTGCTGCTGAGCCCTTAATTGCGGTACTTCTGCCCCACCCGGAAGTGCTGCCATAAGTGGGTCAACAAGCACCTGGAGGACTTCCGGATGCCTTATAAAAGGAGCCAGCAGCCACTACTCCAGACGCCGGAGTTGGGTGGAAGAGTAAGAAGCTTGCTGGAGGAGGAGTAGAGGTGGAAAGACAGAAAGAAGGAGGAAAGGCTTTTGTGCTGGTATTGTGTACTATGCTCTAGGGAGCAGAAAAATAGTACTCCCCACAAAAAAACAAAAATGTGTGCTGTGCAATACTTGTGGTCTCTGCCTGTCTGTGTCGGGTTAGGGCAGCTGTGCGTGCCTGTGGGTCCACAATATACTGTATAAAGATTAGTGAAATTGTGCAATGTTTTTGTGTATCGTTTTCATGCGGCCAGTTGGCGGAGGTCTGCAGGACTGTGACTTTATTTTTGAGTTTCTCTTTTACAATTTTAATGTCCTCCGTTGTCAACTGTCCATAGTTCATTGATTAATTAATGGACAGATATTGTTGGTTTCCATTTATGTTTAATCTGTTTCTACCTTATTCTCTGTGTGTTTAAAAACAAACTGCATTTATATATGTACCGGTTCAGTTGAATTTTTAACTGACAATTGTTCATAGTGCTCTGTGCCGGCACTCACAGTGAAGAGCACAGTGAAGAGCGCTATACAAAAAATAGGTTGACAATATAAATGTGTGGCATTAATGCATGGAGAGAAAACTGCCCACACGCCACCTTTATCTCACTGTAACCTGATCTGCTATTATTCCACCAGGACTTCATTGGGTGAATACATATCAGATAAGCTTTGGTGTGTTTGCTACTCTGCACAAAATGGATGGCTAGTCGGAGATCTAAAACAAATGGGCATCATCTTGTGAAAGGGCACAAGCTAGAACCTATAGATCTTTCTCATCCCAGAAAATGTTGTGCTGCCTTTTTCCGTCAGTTCACGTAGAAAATATAAAGTGAAAAAGCATCACATACAACTATTACTATATGCAAGAGGTGGTATCTTTAAGGGTTTAATACAAAGACAACTGGGTGGACACAAAAGTGTGGTCAGGATTTGAAAATGGAAGGGCTAGTTGAAGTGTGGTTATTGTTCAGTTCAGGACTTTAATTATATACTGGACCTCCCACACATGAATGATGATTCTGCACTCCCCTTCCTAAGCCCTAGCCACAGTGACTCTGCTTAAAAGAACTGTAATGGACTCCAAATGTTATGGGCACTCAGTAAAAAAGACAAATGTTAATGTTGAAAATCAGCAAAGACATTCCTGATTGTGTAGTCAGAAGGAAATTATGAGGTCATAAAAAAATCCACTCTTTAATAAAAAATAATAAAAAAAAAACCCTCATTCTTTACTTTAGAAAGAAGGCCACCATCATAATGAACATTTTTTAAACATTTTATTAAAATCATACAAGCAAGTCAAGTGTAACAAAACTAGGTTTGAAACAAATTAACCTCCACCCATCATAATGAACATTTATAACTGGCATACCTGTTCTCCTGTGAAGTTAAACATGGACTCCATATTCTTGCCATTGAAAATTGTCACCTAAATAAAAAGAAATGACAATTAAAAAGGCGCTAGTATGAAATTTGATAGTACATAGCCATCCCACTGAGCAGCTTCAGACTGAGAAGCAAAATAGTTAAGTTTGGCAACCACAAAGATCTGATCTGTAGGTCTAGTAACTCAAATTCAATTCCACAAAGGTGCAGGGTTCCTGTTTGTGTCCCCTCCCCGCCCATTGCTGTCTACTTGCTTGATGTGTTAATTGTTTTTGGGCTGCACCCCCAAAACCCATGCTGTTTTCCACCCCATGTTTCCACGTTATTTTAAACTGGGAGACAAAATCAAAATATATGTAAGTCATCGTATTAAAAATAAGCCATATTAAGATATTAACATTCAAAATTCAAAATACTGAACTGTCCTTTAATCAACCTATAGAATAAGAAAATGGACTGCAAAAAGTCATCAAAATGTGAACTGTGTGAACTAACGTGAATTAATCAGCAAGCAATAAGAACAGCTGAGTAAACAGCCAGCAATTACAAGACCTGGAGCGTTTGATTTTATTTAAACAGAGCTTCCTAAACCTTTTAAAACTCAGGACTCTTTAATCCCATTCTAAACACATTCTGTGGATATTATAGTGACTGCTATAGATTGATTTTAAATTTTGTACCTTTACAGACTTGAACCTGGTATTGTTTAGATCAATCGTTTAGAATCTCAACCCTTAAACTGCTGGAACCGGCTATAGTTGTTTCCCAATGCAATTTGCCAGCACACCGGAGGCAAGTATATTCGGCAATGTACATTTGTTGAACGCCACAACAAGCTAAAATCGGTTCCCAGTGCAATTTGGCAGCACGCTGGAGCTGAGTATATTCTGATTGCATGGTGATTACTGGAGTTCTTTATACTCAACTAAACACTTATGGCAATGTGGAGAAATATTAAGATATTCTTACATATCCCAGGGCACGAGCTCCTCGGGGAACACCAGTCACAAAGTCTGGAAGAAACAAAAATTATTTAAATATTAATCACTATGAGCTCATTTTTGAACGCTTTAATCAAAACACATATTAGTATTTAAGCCTGACTTATGAACAAAATGAACAAGAATCAAATTTGGGGCGGTGGTATGGGGAGTTGGGATCGTGAACGCAACTGAGAAAATAACAGAATAAAAAAAACAAAGCTAACCTTTATAAGTATCATAAATTACACCGGCTGTTACAGACTGGAATCAAATATAAGTTTTTATTCAAAAATAGTAAGAATACGAGCAGCTCAGTTCTCAAATTGGACTCGTCCGGGATCGAACCCGTGAAGCTTTGATTACCAGTCAACGGCTGATACTGTTGCGCCACCGAAGCTGTGATAATGAACGCATGTCAATGTTGCAGGTAAACGCGGGTTGTTTTTCTGCAGTTATATTTTTGAATAAAAGTGCTTTGTTCTGTTATATTAGTATCTTTCTTTGATATTTGGAATTCAGGCTTCATACATTATATAGTTTATGCCTACATTTTGTCATTTATTACTAGAATATGAAAAACATTTCTGTTTTAAATATGTGTTTACACAGATATTACTGTAGAAATGGAACACACATGAAATGCGTGTGTTCCAAATAACGATCTATTATTTCCACTCTAAAACTCCACTTCACTCCCAGATAATTAATCAAGGCATGAGCTGGGAGAGGTTTGTGCACGTTATAAGTCGGTGGGTGTATGGAATAGCTGGCTGCTTGCAGCTTGTCTTTACTGGCACATTTAGAAGACAAAAGACGCTGGCGGAGAGGTACGAGCGGACTTAAGCGATTTAAGGTGGGACGGATCGACGAGTTTTTTCATAGGCTCTGGTAATTCTAGTGTTAAAGGAGAATGACCAGAAAGGGGTGGGCAGGCAGGCAGTTGCCGAAGGTCTCACGGACTCTCACTGTGTCTGACTTTATCCGTTCTAACTGATCACCAACCTTCCAGGGGTTGATTTTCTTCACTGATACTGCAGAAGTGCAATTTTTGCTTTTCTCTGCTCCATCGCCAACTGGCTACAGCTCAGTGATAATGAACACAGTGTGATAATCAGTTTTTAATTGCTTTAGGTTACTCTGTGTTTAAAGTAACTTAAATATTTCCGAGTATGCATTATGCAATTACGGTTTTGTAAAGTTTGTAGTTGTACCTTACATATGAGATGATTATTACCCAGTGAGGGCTGTGTGGTCTCATGGCCTTTGATTCCCTGCAGCTCTGGAGTGTCTTGTTTTTTCTGTCCTCCTCACTATCGGACCTTACTTTATTCTTTGTTATTTAGTACTGCCTTATCTTATTTTATATTTTCTTTTAGCTTTCTTCATCTTGTAAAGCAATTTGAGCTACATCATTTGTATGAAAACGTGCTCTGGAAATAAATGTTGTTGTTGTTGCTGTTATAACACTCTGAAACAACACTCGGTGAAGAGCACTATACAAAAATAAAATCAATTACACTGAATAAAATGTCATGGGATTGCGTTACTATTGCAGGTCACTATATAAAATAAAGGCTGATTCATCCTGGGTTATTCATTTTTTTCCAGACAACCTTTCCCTGTAAATTTAACAAAACAGACAAACATATACAGCATTTACTTCAGGAGATTGTTTTTCACTTAACAGATGTTTCTTAAAATAAATACTTACCATCAATGCCATCACTATTAAAATCTCCAACAGCCACAGAATAGCCTGAAAGCGCACACAGAAAAGGGAAGAAAATTAGAAACATTTGTTGAAAAATGACAATTGACAAAACAAGCACTAAGAATGAAGTGTATAAATAAAGGGGCATTTAAAGGTATCTGAGAGCGGAAGAAAAAAATAGTCTTGTCTGATGAGACACTAACTGAACGTTTTGGGCAAAACTCTAAAGCACTTAAAACTGGCACTATAGGCACACTCCCATATCAGGAATTTGTTTTTTTTTTTAAACCAGGGAGTTCCTATACAGTGTAGGCCCTGAGCCACTTGTGGTCCCTGGCCACTTTCATGTACTGTGTACCCACTGGCAAAGCAGGAACTGTAATCTTTATGCAAAATATATGACATACAAAGAACAGTGGTGCAGTGTGAGAAGTGAAGCATGTTTGGAAATTCACCGAGACAGGACTACTGCCTTATTGCTTTGACGTACTCTAAACTTCATGGGGGAACCCTTTGATGGGGAGGATGCATGTCGCACCGGGAAAGCAGCTATGAAGAGTGGCATGGTGCAAAATGCGGTATTACGCCTTGGCAGATATCTCTTCAAAGTCCAAATTACTAACCGATTTGTAAGATGGCTCCAGTGCTTTTGGTCAACCAATAAGCACAATACATTACCAAAGCTTCACCCACAATAGATCCTGGTTGAACGAATATTAGAGCAGCAGGTTTAAAAAAAAAAAAAAAAAAAAAAAAAAAAAGTACAGTGGTACCTCGGTATACGTCCGTTTTGGAATAAGTCCAACTTGGTATATGTCCTGTTTGGACGCAAAAAATTTTGCATGGTATACAACCTTTGTTTGGAATACGACTCACGTGCTAGAACACCTCGCGCTACCCTTGTTTACCTCTCTCGAGACAAAGCCACGACTGCCCACTAGTGTCAGTACGCAAGTTGCTAGCATTCAGTGAACAACCCGCACTATAACTTGTAAATTTTCACGTGATTTTGTGTTTTTTCATGTAAATTTGAACCGATTGTTGAAAGGTATGAAGGTGGCATGCATATCCGGGACTTGGCTGCTGCATACCGTATGCGAGAACTACGGTATCTACGATTGTGAAAAACAAAGACGTTATTAAAATGTAAAGTGAGGTTAAATTTTCATTTAATTGCTTTTGTATTTATGTATTTTAGTATTAAGCAGCGTTTAAATTATTTTATACAACCCATCAATGTATAATATTCCAATAATTATATGATTTTTTTTCATGGGAAAGGAGTAATCATTTTCCCTTTATTTCTTATGGTAAAAATTTGTTTGGTATACGTCCTGTTTCATATAAGTCCAAGAATCAGGAACGGATTAAGGACGTATACCGAGGTACCACTGTACGAGGAACTTCCTACAAGGAATTACAAATGGTCCGAGTTCCTGTAGGGGTAGTGCTACAAAAGGTCCACAGTTTCTACAAAGTCCCAGGAAAAAGTTCCTGCAGCAGGAAAGCACCTTACATCTGCCGAAGATCAAGCACTGCTCTTCATCTGCCAAATACCATCCCTATGGTGAAGTATAGTGATGGCAGCACCATGCAATGGGGGTGTTTGCCAGGTGCAGGGACAGAGAGGCTGGTCAGAACTGAATGGAGAATGAATGCAGCCAAATACAGAGAGATCCTTGAAGAAAACCTTCTTCAGCATGTAGGCCACTGACGGTTCACTTTCAGCATGGCAATGACCTGAAGCATACAGTTAAGACAACATTGGAGTGGCTTCAGGTTAAGTTTCTGAGTTTCCATGAGTGGCCTAGCCAAAGCTCAGACTTAAACCCCAAAGAATGTGTAGAGAGACCTGAAGTTGGCAGTTTACAGACGCTTCTCATCCAGTGTAAGGATCTGCAAGGAGGAACGGGATACACTGTTCAAATGCAAATGTGCAAAACTTGTACAGGCTTACCCAAGACGACACAAAAGTTGCAATTGCTGGCAAAGGGGCTTCTGCAAAAGTACTGAATTAAGGGTCTGAATATTGCTATGACGGAGAGATTTAAGGGTTTCATTTTTAATTAATTTGCAAACTTCTGAAAATTTGTGTTCACTTTGTCGTCATCGGCAAGTGTAGATTGATGACCAGAAGTGGCAAATGTATCCATTTAAAATTAAGTCTACAACACAAGAGTGTTCACAAAATGAAGGGGTCTGAATACTTTCTGAATCCACTGTATAGAAAAAAAGTATACATTGTATATACAGTATATGTTTCATTCTATTACGAGAGGGAGTCAAGCTAAAGATACAAAGTGGGATTTATTAGAAAATGGAATCAAGCCTTAACAAAACTGATCACGTCATTTCTCTCTGTAGTCTCCACCCTTCTCAATGCACTTGCACCACCTGCTTGAAACTGCCAGGATTCCAGCAGAATAAAAGGTTTTGTCTTGTCCTTATGAGTTATCGTCGAACGCTCCATGCCGAGGGGTACTCCAGTCACTAGTGCAGGTTACTGTGACATGCAGGAGACTAATAAGAAGCCTGCTACTCGAAACAAGCGGTGGGGACTATGGTCTCAGGTAGTCCTGTTGCTGCAAGATAATGACACACACACTGCTAAGAACATCAAGGCTTGTCCGGAGAAACTGAAGTTTGATCTATTACCACATCCTCCTTATTCGACAGATTTGGCACCATGTGATTTCCACCTGTTTTGGACGCCTAAAAAAAATACCTGTGTGGTTATCAATTCAAGACTTATGACGACATGAAGAAAGTGGTGCACAAGTGGTTGCAAGAATGAGACAAAACCTTTTATTCTGCTGGAATCCCAGCACTTCCAGGCAGGTGGCGCAAGTGTATTGAGAATGATGGAGACGACATTGAGGCGACATGATCGGTTTTGTTAAGGTTCACTCCATTTTCTAAAAAATCCCATTTTCTAAGTTTAGCTTGACTTCCCCTCGTATATACAATATCCATTTGCATGTATTTGTTTATACACACACACACACTTACTGCAGTCATTGCTCCATTATTACAACTTGTCCTGTATTGTAAATGTATATTTGATGTTTATTGTCATTTGGCATTACAGTATAAGGCAGTGCACTTGCTGCAAGTCTTTCTGGCACAGAAACATCAGTTTTCACCTATGATTTTGGGAGATCCATTCTCCTTAAAAACGCCATACTGTGTTATTGTCAACAGTTTTGTCAAAATGCAGTGTAGTGTCTGCAAAAATGACCTAATAATTCATACAGCTACCATGTATGAAAGCCAGAGAGCCTTATTACAGTAAATCACACTACACGGGCTGCCCACTGCTTTCTAGAAACAATGTTAAGCTCAGAATAGGAGCTCCAAACAGATATCTTGTACAGAAAACTCAACAAACTGCAATACTTACCCAAGTAACTGTCATCAAATGCAGCATTGGCCGCCTTGCTTGCAAGCTGATCCTTATATGATGTATAAAAATTTGCTGAATTATATTTAGTCATAATCTGAGGTATCAAATCAGAGATTAATTGACCTGTGGAGGGGAAAAGAACTTACTGAAATATACAGATGTAAAATTGATTAAAAAAATTCCATTGGAAAAACAAAATATGCAGTGTCTTGCTTTTTAGCAGAAATCTCATGCACTCTAAACATCCAGTCACAAGTCTTCCACTAAATCCGTCCAGCAGGGGTGGCCACCTTCAATCCTGGAGGGCTAGGGCAGCTGCAGGTTTTCCTTAATTAGTAAGCAGTATTTTTTTTTACTAATTAACTTCTTTTGCTCTAATTTTATTTGATATGCTATTTAAGACTCAGACCCTGTAATTGTTTTATTTTCTTAATTAGCCGCCAAACAATAATGAAATGCAATATGAGCCAACACAAGTCCAGTGAATATATATTATAGATAGATAGATATTTATTGTCATTGTCACTTTTACAAAGGAACAAAGAAATTGAAGGTGCAGTCAAACTCAGTGTGAAGCACAAGAGTTAAAAAGACACGAAGAAAATAATAACAAACCGAACAGTAATTACAAACCGAACAAATTGCACTTGTTGACTTAAGGTCTATTGCACATTGGGAGAATGATATGGAGCATTTTTTTTCTGAGTTCAGGGCCATGATTGCATTTGGATAAAAGTGGTCTTTAAGGCGGTTTGTCCTGGTTTTCACTGCTCTGTATCTCTTGCCCGATGGCAAAAGCTGGAAGAGGCAATGACCGGGATGTGATGAATCCTGTGAAATGTCTATTGCTTTTTTGTGGCATCGGGAGGTGTAGATTTGTTCCAGAGTGGGGAGGGTACAACCAATTGTTCTCTCCGCTGTCCTGGCGACGCTTTGGAGCGCTTTCCTTTCTGAGAAAGTGCAGATACCATACCACACACACAGTCCGTACGTAAGCACGCTCTCGATGGAACAGTGATAAAAGGCAAGGAGCAGGTTTTTGGGGAGATGGTTCTTTCTGAGGATTCTCAGAAAATACAGCCTTTGCTGTGCCTTCTTCAGCAGCTCCTTGGTGATGGCGCTCCAGGTCAGGTCATCCTCCAGCTCAATGCCCAGAAACCTGAACATCGGGACCCTCTCCACACAGGCCCCGCCAATGATGAGTGGCTGGATGTCAGTTTTGTTTTTTCTAAAGTCAGTAACTACCTCCTTCGTTTTTGGTGTTGAGGAGCAGGTCATTGACTCTGCACCACTCTGTATGCCAGCTCACCCTCCTTGCCCGAGATGAGTCCGACCACCTTCGTGTCATCCGCGAACTTTATGATCTTGTTGCTATGGTGAGTGGGGACACAGTCATATGTATAGAGGGTGTAGAGGAGGTGTATACACACACATATATACACACACACACACAGACATAGGCCGACGCCCGGGACGCCCCTTTGGCAATGAATCTGGGGGAGCAGCCATAGGAGGCTTATTTCTTCCCCCGGAACACTTGGTGGTAGCCCCATGGGTTGCATCGGGGCCACAATTCTGGAACACCGGACCTCATCTCTGTTGGGCTCCTTGGTCACCACCAAGGGGAGCTGCACAGCTTCCTGAGCCCGTGTGGGCTGTAATGCAGCCACTGCCAGAAGTGCAGCGTGAATTAGGTTAATTATTACCTGAAGCACTTCCGGGTGGGCTATAAGAGGAGCCTGCAGCCACTACTTGAGGTGCCAGAGTCGGGAGGAGGAGGACAAAGTTGCCTGGGAGGAGTGGAGAAAGAAGAGTATGTGTTGGCGTTTTTCTTTTGTGTATTTTAGGGACTGTGTAGAGCCTGTGGGACACAGGGAAGACGGGTCCACATCAATGTCAGGTTGCGTAACACAGAGGAGGGCAGACAAGGCTTTTTTTTCTGGGGAAAAACTACATTCCTTTAATGTGGATAGTGACACCCCTCACATCTTCTACAACTCTGTGATGGCCAGTATGTGGAGGGCTGGGCCAGTAATTTCACTTCAGGAAAGGCCCCCTGAACCATCAAGTTAATTAAGAGGGCAGGCTCAGTTTTGGGATCTGGACCCACTGGAGGTATGAGTGGTTTTGAAGGCTGGATAGGTTTGGTTTTATTTCTTAGGGCTCTTATGTGCATGAGCAGTGTAAATGTGTCTGTATACAACACTGTAAAGCCACAATACCCCCAAGTTCTTGCTCGCCAATGACCAACCCCATGCTTCGTCAGAAGGCCCATCTCGTATTCATTCAGGTAGGTGGTCACTCTTCTCTATTTTATCCACCTGGGCATCCTACAGCATCAAAAGTGAAGACTAAAATCTACTTACCTTGCCAGTAAAAACTACCAGGCCCTCCAACAAGAACTCTGTTCTCCTGTAGATAAAAAAAAAGCATAAAAATAACTAACAGTATTTCACCATCATTTTCAACTTGCTTTCATTCTGAGGAATCTCATCTTAACTCCCTATCAAATGCATGCTGTGAAGAATGTGGAAAATGGAGGAATATTTTGGACAAAAGTAAATGAAAGAATATATCAAAAAAAAAAAAAAAAATTAAGTAAAACGATTTACTTTAAATTATAAATGCACTAAAAAGCAAAAAATTTTTTTTTCTTTAACCACAATTTTTGTGGTTATATGTGAATAAGTAAAATCGTGGGGCGCATATACATTAATTGATTCAAACAATTTTTGAAACTTGTAAAAGTAAATAAAATATTTTTACTTAATGTTTTTATATATATTTTATTTTTTACTTTTTAGTTTTGTGTATTTTGCAAATTATTTCTCTTTAATTATTTTTCATGAACAGGAAGCTTCTTTAATTATTACATAATATATCTTCTTTGCAGAATTATTTGAATACTAAAAAGAATTACATTTTGTTTTTATTTATTTGTTCAGGCCCCTAAAGGATGAATGGTCAGTTACTACGAAAAAAAAATATCAATGACAGAACGGCAAACTTACGGCAATACTTCCTCACCGCAATCATCAAGGCTACACCTTCGCAAGAGTAAACAAGTCAAGTCGATACTCAAATATACCGACTTCACTCACTAGAAGAGTCAAGTGGGGGCAATCTGGTGCTTCTCTTACTTGTATGCTCCTATATCTCACTATATTCTCTCTCTGTCATCGTTGTGTGTGCGTTAATTGGAATCGCATAACCATTAATTACGGCAAATTTTGTTACGCAATTGCATCAGTTTTGACATATTACTGTATTGTCGTCGATACTAAACACGTATGCAAAATTTGAAGAAATTCACTTCACCAAAAGTGGGTTTAAAATCAAGATTTGACCCAGACAAACAGACAGAGGAGTCAAGTTAAATAAAATCGTTTAAACATACAAATATATGTACTGTGAAATGTGACAATTTACTATAAATCTACTATACAATAAAACGCTAAAGTCTGTGTGTTCAGTTCCTATGAGCAATCTCATTGGTCAGTTTGGCTTTGGTGCGACTGGCAAGTTTGGCTTTGGTAACACAATGGAAGAGGAAGTGACAGTGTGAGATACACAAGGAGGAGCAATGGCATGGGAAGCATACGGAGAGTCACATTCAAAGAAGGCAAGTATAAAAGCAGACAGGATGTGAGAAAGCCGCCTCAAAAATACAGTAATGAGAGTCTGAGAAGCAGGTTTCACAGGAACGCGTTTGAGAGAGGGAGCACCGATGTAGAAACATTCACAAGCGCAAATTTCAAGGAAAGTAAAAGTGCACGTAGGGCAAGAGATTGTACATATTTTGAAATTATTCAATTACCTGTGACAGGTAGCGTGGCTAATATGTAAATAGAATCACAAATGATATGTGAGCATATATAATTAAATGTCTTTTTTATTGCTCATTTCTTTATGCAATTAATTATTTCAGTTCAGTCTAGACCTTGGAACGACCAATAGACCTTAACTGGACGATCTTTGATGAAGTGTCAGCAATTCAGTGACATATACAGGAACTAAATCATGCAAGGCCTTATAAGTAATCAATACAATTTTTAAATGTACTCTAAATGGAATTGAAAGCGATTGCAGAGATGCCAAAATTGGAGTAATAGGATCACAAAGTTTTGTTCCTGCCAGTAATCTAATTGAAGAATTCTGCAACAACTGAAGCCGAAAAAGAGAAGAGCAGTTTAACGTGGCAAACAAAGCACTGTAATAATCAAAATGAAACGTAATAAAGGTGTGTATGATCCCTGCACTACCTTCAAATAATAAAAAAGTTCTAATTTTGGCAATGTTTCCGAACTGATATATACATGAAAGTGCCACTTTATATACATGAGTTTTTTTTTTTTTGAACAGTGTCAAAAAAGTGAAATTACATCCACCGTGATTCAATGTTGTATAACCATTAAATGTGAAAGTTTTAGAGGTGGTGAATACTTTGTTTATAGGCCCATATGCCCTAAGGACTGCAAATTCAAGCTTTCAAGTGCAGACTGAGTGTACTCAGGTGCGACATCCTGTATATTTTGAACTTTAAATTGCAAATCTGATGGCTTTTTTGAATGACAACTCCCGCTTCCCTGAGAGCATTCCAGCGCAGGCCTGTCTGCCATCTTTTGACCACATAAGTGACTTTAACGCAGACTCGCCCACCTTCTCACTACACAGGTGTTTTGTTTAAGGCTTTGAAATGCAGTTAAAATTGGGATGCGCCTTTAGTTACACTTTTAATGTGAGAGCATCAAAAAGGCTTGCTGGGAAAACTGCTGACTGGCCACATACCTGTGTATGTATTAGGATTGTGTCGGCTCAGCGAGATCCGCCTCGGTTAACAAGGCAGAAGTGGTGAAGCAGGCGGCTGTCTGCACGGTGGGTCAGGCCGTGCTGTGGCATGTCTGGCAGTTGTGTCATATTACTCAATTTTCAGATTTCCTGTTTTTATTCCCATCTCATCCTCTTCTCACTCCCTTTCCTGAATAGGCCATTGTCTGGTAATGTCAGCACTTGTTCTGCTGATCAGTTGTAGATTTGAAATAAGTCATTTAGATTCAGCAATTACCCCAACACATATGATGCAGATGGACACAGGAAGAACGCAGGAGTGGCATTTGAACCAGGATGCTGGATCACTGAGGCAGCACCGCTAATCACTGCACCGCCTCACCGCAGTGATAATTATTTTTAAACCATGCAAGAAAAACAACCCATCAAATTGACAGTCATGAGGATATTGCTGTTAAAAAGCTTGAGATCTGAACTGTATCCTGATCCATCTTCCTATTAAAGAAAACTAAAAACAACAATACCATTGTGATGTATGACTCCATCCAAAGAACAATAGGGTTTTTCAAAACTTTAAGACTTTCATTTGAACATGTCATACACAAAAAAACTGCAAGCATACCAATGGTCGATGTAGGTTACCTGGACAAAGTTAATACTGAAGCCAGCTTGACAAAAGCCTTGGCCTTCCGGACTATTCAAAGCTGAAAAACAAAAATAAAAATAAAATAAGCATTTAGTGTTTTATAGTAGAACAAAATGATAGGGGTTCCGGATAGAACTGGGCTGTCAGCTACCATGAGTTAGATAGTTTTACTTCAGTTTCAGAGGTTAGAACCCAAACAAGTTGTTTACCTGTATATGTATAGTGGAAGAATAATTTTAGGGTAACATGGCATTCATCTTTATAAAAAAAAAAAATAGCATAAAGTCTTAATAAATGTCAGAAACCTGTTCAGGCACACCAGGAAACCAGATAAAGGTCAAGTCAGCAAACAAAATGTACACTGAAATATAAGAACTGGATTAGAAAAAATACTGAGATGGTCAATTAAATAAAGAATGTACAAGAAGAAAGGTTGATGTAATATACAAAATGTATTGAAGGATGACTAAGAAATCAGTAGATGTCCTATAAGCAACAAGAATGAACAATTGTTACATGCACAGAATTTCAAGGGTGGTGGCTCAACTCAAAATTATAAGAAGTCAAGTTGGGGAGCATGCACTGGTACAGTGCGTTGCTGCACCCACCACACGATGAAACAACTCGGGATCCCGGTTGGCAACCCCCTAGGCAGACACACGGTCCAGTCCCACCCTCCGGAAATGACCCTCTATCTGCCACAGCCAGGTGTTACGTGGGCGACCCTTTGGCCTGGTAAAGCCACTCGAGTCCCCCAACAATGAGGATCGTACGAGCCGGATCACCCTCGGGGAAATGCGCCACATGGCCGTAGTGCCGTAACTGACGCTCCCTCACAATGCAGGTAACGTGCCTCATTCAGGACTCCATGAGCAACACAAAGTCTAAATCCATTAAATAGTTCTCTCGTTTGCCAGCTAAGTGGAGGTAAGGTACACCCCTGTAGCTGGCGCGTGAGGAGGGCCCCGGCTCCCTCCCCTTGGCCCACAGCCTCTGTCTCAGATTAGCGCAAATATATCACTCCTGCAAGTGAACTATGATACTTAGCGCAATAAGAGAAGTTGCAAAATCAATCAGAATGTTCAAGCCAATTCTAGAAAAAAAATCTCAATCTAAATCTGTTAAGTAGTTCTCTCATTCGCTAGCTAAGTGGATGTAAGATACCCCGAGGCTGGCAAGTGAGTGAGGAGGGCCCCACCCCCTTTCCTCTTGGCCCGCTGTGTCTCTCTCGGATTCATGTATATAAATCGGTACCATAAGCGAACAATGTGAGAAATCGTAAAATCAACCGGAATGTTCTTGCAAATTATAGAAAAAAACCTGATCTAAATCCGTTAAGTAGTTCACTTGTGAAAAGTGGACAGACATACAGACAGACGTTGGATTTTATTATACATACACATACATACATATATATATATAAAATGCAACATGTTTGTTACGGCTTATGGGTAGATCGGACATGCACAGTACAGCACCCTACCGTTAGTTTAGCTGAAGTTAAATGAACATGAACGTTCTGCTGAGGGATTGCACCACAGCTGAACAACACACCGTAGTGAGACTTCTTTTGGCAGAGGAAGTGAAACCTATTGAAATTCACCATAGCATGCTGGCTTCAATTTGGAAGTGCAAATAGCACAACTCAATGTAAAGTTAATGAATGGGGAGAACCTGATGGAGGTCAATCTGGTCAAACATCAAAATCGTGCACGCTATTTAACATCAACACACCAAATACCTTCATCAGAGAAGACAGACTGATTATGTTGTCTGCAATTGCTGGACATTTGGATATCAGCTATGGATCTGCACACTTCACAGTGCATGATCACTTGGGACACCATAAAGTTTATTTAAGACGGCTACCCAAACAGCTTGCTGATCTGCACAAGCCAACAACCATATATGAATTTCAACAGATTTCACTCTTGCCCAAAGAAATTTCACTATGGTGCATTGCTTAGGAGGCTGACATCTTTCTTGTCCTTCTACTTGATCACAATCATTTTACCTTTCATCATGCTGAAGCATCACGTAACTGATTTCATCAGGCATATTATGCCTGATATCATGTCTTATGCATCAGCTTCACTATTTGTGTCAACATCTGATGACCAATTCACATTGTCATCACTATCACTTGATTCGGCCAGACAGACAAATAGAACTTGATTTCGTCCCCAGAAAGGAACTAATGGCTTAATTGGCTTTACATTTTACCACTTACACACAATTGTTTGTTTTGATTGAAGGCTCTACAACACTTGTAACTGATGAGTACCCACAGAGTAGCCAAAGCACATAGAAATATTCATGATTTTTTTTTTTTTTTTTTGCATCATGATGCTATTTTGTCCACTAGATGGCAGCAGAATATAGTCCCGAATGGTATTCGGGCTTAACTCTGTACATGTTAGCAAAGCAGCTTAACCCGAGATGAACTACAGGCTTAACCATATTTACATGGAATTCCGACACTGAGAGACACTCAGTGTTAACACAGTTTTGAGTCGCATTATGGGGCTGGTGCCGAGCCAGACAGAAATGGATATATTGCATAAAACAAAACAGAGCTCACTGACACACTCATCCATACTAACATACAGGATATATGGATCTGACAATTGAATCCACCTGCATGTCTTTGGGATTGAATGCTGTCAAAGCCACTCACACATAGGCAGCTAAGTTAGGATGGGTAGTTAGTTTAAAATGGACATATTTAGGAACACGGGAGGAATAATGAAGAAAACCACAGACAAGGGGAGAGCATGCAAACTCTACACAGACACCAACCCGGAACAGGTTCATGCAGGTCTGAGAGTTATGTAAATTAAAAGTTGCTTCAGTTTGGCTTGGATTTGAACTCTGAACACTTGGTCTATGAGCCAGCACAGACATCATACCCACCCAGCGGAAAAGCTGTTAACATGGATTTAAAAAAAATGAGTTACTACTGATATCAAATTAACATCAGTAGTCAGCAATGAATGCACAGTATTCTTTTATAAATAAAGACAAATCAGTTGGTCCAAGTTTTAATTTTACAGTATGTCATTATATGGATTAATTTAAAACACCACAATAACACAAAAATAAAAGTTACAAGCAATTAATACAGATTATCACTCAGGCAATGAACTCCTTGAAAAAGTACCTGTTCGGCATGGAGAATATTCAGCAATGCTGTTTCCTTGCTTGAGGAAGCAAGTGCCCACGGGTTCTCGTTCAGGTGACCCAAATGTTCGCCATTGGTACAAGGGGGCACAGGCCTAGGAACAACAAGGATAACAATTTAAAGTGCTGCTTTTTATAAAATAACATGCTCAAGAGAAATAAGAAAAGTCCATATATAATTTTGAAAGTGCAATGTCTCTCTAATACAGTGTTATTCAATCTGTGTGCCACGGAAATCATAGTGTAGCTCACTTGTTTCTGAACCAGATAGGGACAAGCTCCACAGGTGGTCAAGACCTGTCTGAGGAGGACAGGACTACCTGAAGTAGCTGGCATAAAAGCAGCTCTGCGATCGGTATGTTAGAGTACTTTAGATGCATCTCCTGGCTGCTAGAGTCCATCTGTGTGGATGTATGGTTGCCGGAGAGTCTCACGGGCTGGTGGATAATGGGCATACTGTATGAGGTGCCTCTCAGGCAGAGAGGGGCGGGCAAAGGGACAAAACAGTTCAGAGATGTCACTAAGTGCCATGTCTGAGAACGGTGATCTCAAAGTTGCATTTTTACTGGCTCCTCCCGTAGTCCCGCACCTTCAGACAGCTGAGCATGTGTGTGAGCTATAAGGTGTTTAGGGTTAATTCAACAGTGGTGTGCCTTGGGAAGTTTTTGGTTACACAAAGTGTGCCCCCACAGAAAAAAGTTTGGGAAACACTGATCTAATACAAAAGGGTTTTGGAGTTCAGTCCAGGAGGCTCCCCCGTGGATGCAGGTTTTTAATGCAATTAATTGATTTTGTTTTTCTAATTGTTAATTGGAATCCTCCATTAATTAACTAAGCTGCCACTCCCCAGTTTCTAAGTTTTATTGTGTTACTGTAGTAATTCTAAACTGGTTAAGCTAAATAAATATTGAAGTGAAGTGAGCATTTACTGTGCATGTGTTATACTGGGATAAATTCATTTTTTGATTTTTGCTGTTTAATATTTTGCTCTTTGTTAATATTCAGGCCATTTGAGAAATTTGTGCTAACAAGTAAACATGTTGACAAGCACGCATTAGAACATTACAACAATCTGGACGAGAACTGGCCATTTAGCTCGACAAGGCCTGCCAATCCTATCCACTTCATTCCCTCAAAATAATATCTGGTCAAGCTTTGAAAGTCCCTCTACTGCCAGCCACATGACTTGGTCACTTATTCCATGTGCCTTTGGTTCTCATAGTGAATAAAAACCTCCTAATGTTTGATCCACTGTACTAATTCCCTCCATCATTTTAAACACTTCAGTCAGGTCTCCTCTTCATCTTCTTTTATTTAAACTGTAAAGGCTCAGCTCTTTTAATCTTTCCTCATAACTCATCCCCTGTAGCCCTGAATCAGCCTAGTCGCTCTTCTCTGGACCTTTTCTTGTGTTGTTGTGTCCTTTTTGTAGCCTGGAGACCAAAACTGCACACAGGACTCCCGATGAGGCCTCACCAGTGTGTTATAAATCTTGAACAGAACTTTCTGTGACTTGTACTCTTCTAAGCTTTCTGGCTGTTGTGAACATACAATACAATTCACAAACACATTTTTCTCATGACAACTCAGTTATGTCTTCTGGACTAGTGTGTCAATAAAAAAGAGCAGATTTTAAAACCCCATAAACTCCTTTTGCAAAAGTTCCCCAATACAATTCCTGAAGGTCTTTAAAGTAAGAAACGTCTATGGTAATGGTGAACTTTAACTCCAGTTCAAAAATTTCACTTTGTCTGCAAACAGTCCAGTGGTTGATGAAGTTGCTGATGATGAAGGTGGAGCCGAACTGGTAAACTGAAACAGAAATGGCCATGTTGAGGGCATAAAACTGGGCAGGGAGACAGCCATACTGAAAAAGAGAGGTTGTGGTAGATTTGACAGTTTAACCTGCAGATCTTGCACCATAGTGACATAAGCTGCTCATCCTGCATCATCAAGGTCTCTATCAAGCAGCCAGGTGTTTCTAGATGTAACATTTAATGAAAATGTGAAATGAGAGTAAAAACTAAACTACTCACCAGAATCTGATTTCCTTTCGCCTTCACTGTGGCGCCAAACCACTGCTTGTCTTTAAACTCCATCTGGTCTCCTGATTGATTGTAACGCTCATCTGTAAGGTGAAATAGCATAGGATGATCCATTACATCACTCTACCAGCATTGTGGGCACTCAGTTTCACCCCAGGCCCCCCAGGACACATTTCCACTTCCCTTGTAACTGTAGACGTGCAGTGTGGTCTTGTGACCAAAGTGATGGATTTTGAACTTCAACGGTGTCGCTCAGTTCTCACTGGTGACTTGCAGTGAAGCTCTGAGTGAAACATCTAACATCACACATAAAACATAACACACCACACAGCACAATACAACAATATGACATCTGCTGTCTCCCAAGTAGCCATTGCAAGTTGGTGGTCAGGTGTACTGTGAACATTGGGCATTGAAAATCACAGATGGTCCTTCTGTGGTGATACAAGAAAAAGGCCATTGACATGAAAGACAATGGCTAGCAGGCCTGCAGGGTTGGATTATGTTCATCGATAAAGACGGCTAGCTTGAGGGTTGCTATTCATGAAATTGACCTCAATTTTAAGTAATACAAGGTATCGTCGTACTGTGGGAGAGGGTGGGCATCCGTGTGAGTGGGCCTAGTGACAGACTGGCATGGCAGGTTTGATGGTGAGTGGATGGATGTTCATTATTACCACCACTCTAAACTGGATTCTGCAGGTTTGACAAAGGATGGATGCATCACCATTATTAATAATAATAATCATTCCTAAAATTTTTAAATAAATTAAAATATTATTATTCTTACACAAGGCCTGGACTGGACTAAATGCATTTGATAATGGATGGATGCTTAAGTGTTATGAGTAGTATCATTAAGACATTGAAATGAATGGATTTGGTTAGATAATGAAGAGATGTATTACTATTATAACTACAATCCTGAATTTTATTAAGTGTTTGCTAATGGATGGGTACATTGTTATTACTATTATTACTTATTACTAAGCTCTTGAAATAGATTAAGATGGTCTAATAATGTATAGATGCATTACTGTCATTCCCATAGTCTTGAATTGGATTAAGTGTTTTTGCCAACAGAGAGATACATAATTATTACTGTTAATAAAATTAATAACAACAAGTGAAACATGCAAACCAACAGTCCTAAAATAAAATGCAAATAAAAAATTAATTTTATTAAATGCTCTTTTTTGAATTTTCCAGAACATACAGTATCAAGTCATAAGAAAGATAAAGGTTCTAGCCCCTTTAATTTATGAAAAATCAAATTACATGCAGACAGACAGACATATAGATATATGGATATAGAGATAGATATATAGATATTATATATACAGTATATATATATATAGATATTATATATATATATATACATACATATATACATACATACACACATACATACATACATACATACACATACATGAGATTATTCCTAACACATTGAAATGCATTGAATGTTTGACAATAAATAAATTAAAAATAAATAATCCCAGACTCCACACAGGATTAAGTGCATTTGAAACGGACGGCTACATTATTATTAATTATTTCTAAAAATTAATTGAGTTGGCCCGAAAATTAACAGACTTTTTATTACTACTACTACTACCAAAGCCTGAAACAGATTGTCTGTTTAATAATGGATGAACAGATGACTATTGTTATTAATATTACTCAGTATTAAGACCTTGAACTGGACAAAGATGATCTGATTATAAACAGACGCACTATTATTCTTCTCAAAATCTTGAGTTGGATTAAGTTAGTTTCTAATAGATTGATGCAATATTACTATAATTATTAATAATTTCTAACACACTGAAATAGCTTAAGCTTGTTTGATAATAAATATTATTAATAATTATCATTATTACTATGTATTACTAAAACACTCAAAGGGATTAAGCCAGTTTGATAATAAATAGATGCAGCATTATTACTCCCACAATTCTGAATTACATTAAATGTTTACTAGCAGCTGGAAACACTCTTATTATTACAATTATTATTATTGTTTATTATTAAAAAAATCTTATTAGTAAGACATTGAAATAGATTAAAATGGTTTGATAATGTTGGTGAGGCCAGCAGGGTACGCTTACCACGTGATCTGTGTGTGGATCCCACTGCCCCAGTGCAGTGACACTGTGCTATAAAAATGACACAGTCAGTCATTCAGGCGAGATGTAAAACCAAGGGCCTGACTCTCTGTTGTCATAAAAAATCCTTGGGCATCCTTGATAAAGAGTAGGGTGTATCCCAATGTCCAGACTAACTAAATTGTCCACCACTGCCTAGTCATTCTGACCCCCTAATCATCCTCTAATTGTCTCTCTCTTTCTCACCACTTCACCACCTAAGAGCTAACGTGTGGTGAGCATACTGGTGCAAAAATGGCTGTCACTGCATCATCCAGGTGGGTGCTACACATTAGGGGTGGTGGTTGAAGTGGTTCCCCACTCACTATAAAACATGCTTTAAGTGAGAAAAGTGCTATATAAATGTAAAGAATTATTTTTATTATTCCTAGACTCTTAAAATGGATAGAATGTGTTTGCTAATTTATCAGCACATTATTATTTCCAACAAACTGAAATGAAATAAACTAGTTTTAAAATAAACAATTACTAATTATTATTATTACTTAAACACTCAAATGGATTAAGCCAGTTTGATAATGAATAGATGCATTATTATTATTCCTACCATCCTGAATTGTAATAAGAATTTGTTAAAGAAAGGATGCAAAATAGTAATAATAAAATCATCATTTTCATAAGCATTATCAATATTACTTTACTAAAACTTTGAAATAGACTAAGCTGATCTGAATGTATCAATCACTACTATTACCATCTTTCCCACAATCCAGACAGAATTAAGAGTGTATCTTAATAGATGGACACATTGTTATGATTATTTTTATTATTATTATTGTTATTCCTTGAATCCTGAACTGGATTAAATGTGTTTGATAATTGACGGAACAGTTACTATTACTACTTATTAGTAAGACAATGAAATGGATTAAGCCAGCCTGATAACAGAGGCACTATTATTATTATTATAATTTTCCCCACAATCTTGAATTGGATTGTGTGTTTGCTAAAGGTTGGATACATTGCTATTTACTATTCCTAAAACATTGAAATGGCTTGATAATGAATAGATGCATTGTTACTATTACTGTACTGTTATTATCATATTCATTATTCCCACATCCCTGAACTGGAGTACATTGCTTTGATGATGGATGTGCTCTTATCCTTTCCCTGATCTTAAACTGGATAAGCAGGTCCAGGTTATGGACGCATGGCCTATTCTTGGCAGATTAGGATTCTTCAAGGAGAGCAGGATAAAATGGCACAGAAATAGTTAACTGCAAATTATCGCAACACAGTAATAATGAAGATGTGGTGTCCTATCCAATAAGACACCACTTAGGACTACCATAGAATTAGAATTTAGTCCGATTCCAAATTTGTGAATTTATCATTTTAATCAGAGGCTGCCAGAACACACAGACGCACAATGACACGGAGTGGTGGCTCTGAGGCTAAGGATCTGTGCTGGTATCCAGAAGGTTGCTGGTTCGAATCTCCATCACTGTCAAAAGAGATCCTACTCTGCTGGGCCCTTGAGCAAGACCCTTAACCTGCTCCAGGGGTGCTGTACAATGGCTGACCCATTGGGGTATACGAAAACTAACAAATTCCTAATATAAGAAACTGTATAAGGTGAAATAAAGAACAAAAAAAAAAAAAAAAACACACACACTAACAAGGCCCTCGCTATAGGACTCGTAACTCTTTGAACAGCAACCTCGGCTCTGCTTGTTAGAACGCATGCCTCCCGCCTCCAGGCCTGGCAGTGTGAAGGCATCTTAATGCAAGTTGAGACAGGGAAGATGTTCATGACTTAATACTAAGCTGGTACTACATTGTCTTTATTTTTTCCGCCTTAAAATCTTCAGTCCTTCACACCGCTGAGTGGTGAGCTCTAATATGCTCAAGCATGAGCTGCAACTAAGCTGTTTAAGATCTCTTAAGAATGCCCTAATTTGTGTAAAAGAACGATTTGGCCCAATTAAGTGCTGTGCCAGCTATGAGTGAATATCTTCAGTGTTATTTCACCTTCACATAATGACTGCAATGTACAAACACCATTGGCCAAGGACACAGAGCAGCAGAAAAGGTCCACTCCACTTGTATTTTTAAATTGCCCAGTACACCACACCAAACTAGGGGAAAATAAATAAAGACATCTTTCTAAATGTAAAAGTGCTTTGGTTAACCTGGAAAACTGCTGTTAAAGCAGTGACGATGGCACATCTGTTTACTCAGACTTTTTCTGACTTAATTGAAGGTGAGAGTACAGGAGCCATTCATCCAAGAACAAATACAGAACATTCTAGAAACTTTTGGCTCACAACTGTACAAGCACCTCTGAGAGACACACTGCTTATGGATGTTTTCATGTGCTGCTGCAGTCAGCAGGTGTGGATGTGTAGTCTGGTGGACGATTCCATTGAGTGATGCAGGCTGAGCCATCCAGACCTAAATTGGTACCAAAGCCAAGAAGATGGCAGAGGATCAGCCTTGCATTTCTATTTACCGTATAAACCCACAGATAAGTCAGGACTTCATTTTACCATATCATTTCTGATATTTTATAATGTTGGTTGTATAAGTCGAATGCAGAAAACTCACGCTATTGGTCCATGCGATTACGATATGCTAACACCCAACTGAGAGAGTAACCATGGAGCACACGGGCTTTTTTTTTTATGTATTGTGCCTACATGACCGCATGGTAATGCTCGAACTATCCCCAAGCAACTTTTGCACTGTTTTGGGTTTTTTGTATCTCACACCCTCATCCACCTTTATCGTAACAGCATCACTTATCTACAATGGAGCGTTCAATCAGAAGGAAATGTGAAGCTCGTTTTAAATTAAAAGTCATTGAAGTGGCGAAAGAAATTGGTAACTGCGCTGCTGTAACAAAATTCGATGCGTCTGAGAAACTGAAACGATATTGGAGGAAGCATATTTGAATGGCCGTATAAGTCGGAGTTTGATTTTATGATCGATTTTTCGGATTTCAAGACCCGACTTATACGCGAGTATATACGGTACTTGTCTGTTTTCTACTTAGTGCCTGCATATAGCATACAGAGTCTCTGGTGAAAATTTGACTTGTATGATCGGTCAACATGCAACACATCACAAATCTCCAGCGCCATTAGTCCCGTTTCTATGCTCTTATTACCTAAAACCTAATAAAAGAAGTGGGAGAATCAGGAACAAAGTAGCGAGTGGTGAGGTGCTTTCCAAAGGAACTTTTTCAGGAATCTCAAGAAATTTTATGTAATTCCCACCACAGGCACTCAGGACATTTGTAGATTTTGGTACTTGTTTTTTTTAAGCTTCTACTGCACAGTATGTACTTTTCATTCCACCAGTGAACTCCCAAACGCACCTTATTTTGCTCTGCATCACTCTTCTTGGCATGTCACATATTTTACATAAAGGTTCCAGTTCCTGCTGTGCAGTGGGAACACAACTCACGAAAGTGGCCAGGGCCTACAAGTGACTCAGGGATTACAACGCACAGGAACTCTATGGATCCTGAAAAAGAAAGGTCCTGTGGTGGGAAAACGCCTGTGGAGTTGAAAAAGAAATTTTGACAACCTTTAAGAAGGTACTGCATGAGATATTGGATGACAGATGCCAGAAGACCTGAATGTTTTCCTCAGATTTCTTATATTCTAAAATATACAGTAGAACCTCTGGTCACAAACGTTTCCGAACACGTACAAATCAGATAACGATCAAAAAGTTTGCCAAACTTTTGCATCTGTTCATGACCACACACTCTGGTGGCGAACAAAAACACTGACAGCCAGTTTCCCTACGCGCGTTTGCAAGCGCCAATGATCTCCCATTCTCCGTTTCCCATTTTCTTTTCTTTGCGTATACAGGGCCTAACAAAGCAGCTGATGTTTCAAAAGGAGTTACAATGTTAACCAAGCAGAGGCCTCAAGTGCTGAAAGAGGTAGAAAAACTGTTGCTAGTGTGGTTGAACTAGAAGCAACTTGCAGGGGACGGCGCAAGCAAGGCGATCGTATGCGAGAAAGCCAGGAAGATTCATGGCGATTTGCTGAAAAAAATCCCTTCTTCGAGTGGCGAAGGTGAGGAATTTAAAGCCAGTAGAGGATGGTTTGAAAAGTTTCCCCAAGAGAAGTGGCATTTCATTTTTCCTATTTGCTTAAAACTCATAAAAAAAAGGGTTTACAGTGAGTGGTTCGTAAAGGTGTAGCGCAAACTCTTACAATGTTAATTTTCTCCGTTATTCAATGTTTTTACATTTAGTTTACTATTACACTGTGCATTCTATGGTATAATCAACTATTTTTGTGCTTACAAAAATATATATATATATTTACATACAGTTCGTATGGTCTGGAATGGATTAATTGTATTTACATACAATCTTATGGGGGAAATTATGTTAGGGTCGCATCCAGAGTATTGGAACGAATTACGGTCGTGACCAGAGGTACCACTGTACTCCATCCTGCTCCAACTCAGGCTCACAGACACCAGAGCCAAACCTGTCAGAACATTGCGTAAAGCAGCATCCTGGGATTCTGACTCACTGCTGAGATAAGCATGGGAAAGGCAAACTATTAATAATATGTTGAACAACTAATGTCATATTTTCTGCTGTAACAATCCACCCATTGCTTAAAACAGGCCATATCAGCTTGGGAAACAAATGTTTACCACCAGCCACAGTGAGAACAACTTTAATGAATGCAAACAAATGCTTCTTATTTAAGGGAAAAATGCAATTGCAACATCTCAACCACAATGACATGACATGGTATGATGGGAGAAAAGAAAAAAAAAAAAAAAAGCTAAACGTGCCAAGTGAAAACAAAAAAAAAAAAAAGAGATAATGTGCTTCAGTCATCATCTCTTTAAGTTACCAGAAATGCAGGCCTTAAAAAAATGAAAGCCTTATTTAAAAACAGGACCCATGGAGTAGGGGACACACTGAGGGTACTTTTTATACTTTCACGGAGGACGGCTACACCTCCCATTGTGGATTCAGGTCTAACGTTTTTACTCCACTTGTGCAGTGTTTTTGAGCTTAAGACAACCTCTAAGAACTATCTAGATGAAATATTGGTACAACTTAGCTATTATAAAACAAATCATCCTGATTGGCTCAAAGGTCCCCCTCGTCCCCCTCTCATTTGTCAAATTTGTTATTTTCTTATGTGTTTGCTGGTTGCCAGTCAGCTCTGTGCTCCAGAACGACAGACTGGCAAATTTTCACGTTGAGGTGGATGGACATTATGCAGTAGCAAGGACTCAAGTAACTTGGCATCATTCAAGCCATGTGGTGTTGACTCACACACAGGTGCCAAGTAGCAGACGGGCGAGCCAAGATTCTTGAACTGAATGACTTTGTTGAGGCCCGAACGTGAATGGTACAGTTCGCCTGTAAGCGTCATTTCATGTACTCTGCCTTCTTGATGCTGAGCCACCTATTCCTTTTATTTCCTGCAACATCTTCCATTACTGCATGCGATACTCCAAATCGCGATGCACCTCCTTCACAAGCAGGACGTTACTAGCATTAAGTAGCATCCAGGGCTATGGCGCCTGGATATCTGCTGTGGCCGCAATCATACGGAGGAAGATTAATAAGGCCAGCAGGGATAATCCTTGGTGGATGCTGACTTGAATGGTGAAACAGTGGCAAGACTGCGGCAGGACATCGTACATCGCTCATGATGTTATCATAGAAGAGTTGGATCCAGTAATTGGAAAACATATATGTTATAATATATTTATTTTGACACTTATTAGGCTACTAGTCATTTAAAAAAGAAAAATATGGGTTTACCTTCCAATTTAAATCATCATGCTTTTAGAAATAAACCTGAGTAAAGACCCTCCTTTCAGCTCCAAATAGCTTACAAAAACAACAAGACAGTGTCGTTGGACCTGGAATGGACTAACCATTGTCTAGAGTGAGAGCCACAGGGGATGGACGGGCATCCCAGAGGGTGATTCCTTGGCCGGATGGGAAGTTACAATACAGTAGACTGGAAGGACAGGCTTTCTGATTGGATGATGACAGGAATCCTAACCCATCAGGGAGGCTAGTGTGTTGGAAGGGCTGGGGGAGACAATAGCATGTGAGTACCATATCCCCAGATATGCTAGAGGGCAACATTCCTGGGATTCGGGTTAATGTTATGTATTCTACGGATGGCCACCGTTCTCTCTTTCACTTGGAAAAGTGAGTGAAAAAGATCCTTTAGGCCCCACCCATTGGACCCCCTTATAGTCCCAGCACTTGGATCCAGCATTCCTATATTTGCATTTCAATGTCCCAGATTTTAGCCAACGATCCATGATAGCCCCTTAGTCATGAAGACTGATTAGCAGCTGGCTGCCTGTCAGCACTGATACACACATCACCGCAGTTCTATCAGTTTGTTCTGCACTGTTCCACTACTGTAGCACAAATCAGTAAGTTATTTCTGTCGGTTAGAGTACAGCACTTAAACTGTTAAACCCTGACCCAGCAGTATCCAACCTTTTCTATGCCCTGGCACCCCTAGAAATATTTGGTTTTACGTTCACACCCCCTAAAAAAGTAATATCACATTTTAAGACAGAGTCGAATTTAATTTTTTGAGCCACACACAGTACTGTGGGTGAGCCAATCGAACTCAGAAATAAAACTGAAATATAAATTGAGCAATTTACCTTTATAAATCTCAGTAATCGTGTAAATGGGTCCCCCGTGAAGCTTACACTCTTGACTGGCAATCTGGGGGCTGGGGTATTCCACAAACCATTAAGTGAGGGAATGACACAAGCTTCATGGGAGTCTCCAACCTCTCCATCGTTGAACAATAGGTGCTCGCGCACTATTAAGTAGTGAAACACAGTCGACGAGCTTTGTCCCTTGATAACACCTGCAATGCAGCTCCAAAACTGATGCACCGCACAGTTAAAATTGTTGCGCCAATGCCAGGACTGCCAGCAGGAGAGATGGACTGAGTGTAAGTAGCAGGTGTTGAATCCAACTCAGTCCACCTTGTTGGGCAGAAACCAATATTACAGCCCGCCCTTCCCTACACATTATTGTAAGGTCGAAATTCCATTCTCTTATAAAGAAGCTATTCACTTATGTGAATGTGCCACCCACAGCAAGGAACGCATGAGAACGAGCATTTCTGGGGCTCATTCACAGTTGACAATTGTGCAAACAATGCTCAACCATATCACAGAACAAGAGCACTAACTAATAAATACCTTTAAATAAAGGCATTACTGCAAAACATCAATAGCATCACGATGAAGTCAGACAACGCACCTTACTCAATTTTGACAAAACGCAATGCAGCCTTCCTCTATTCCGTACCCCCTTACCTGCCCTAACCAAATCATCCCTTAAATCCATCATAAAACTGAACTGACAGCATGGTGCCGCAGCTGTACAAAAAGGTGGTATGACTTTATAGGTGTGTACCTAAACACGAGAGAACACAATGTAATTACAAAGTAAACATGTTCAATAACCATAAGCAGTGCAGCTTGACAAGTAGGATATTTTGGCAGAACACCTGATACATGAAGTTAGAAAACTGCCTTGACCAGGCTGGATTGACTGTACTGACTCCTTTCATAATTTTAAACACCTCAATCATGTCAACTCTTAACCTTAATTTGTCTAAACTGAAAAGGTTCGGTTCCTTCAATCTCTCATCAGAGCTCAAACCTACTCAGTTGCTCTTCTCTGAGCTTTTCTTTTTTATATACTAGGGGGCTTTGCCCCCTGTTCGCTTCGCTCGCCAACCACTTCCCTCCCATCCTCTACACCCCCATCCTGCCAGCACTAAGTGCCGTTATGAAGAGGGGGGCTGAATGTATCCCAAGTAGACACGGTCGCTCCTCCAAAACCCCTCTTAAACGGTGATACAATGGGAATCAAATACATTTTTTTACCTCGTCTTTGCTCGATCAGCTGCTGGATTGCTGCCGCTGCTGCCGTGCGGCGTGATCTGCATTTCGTCTCTCTTCTGACCCAGACATCCTTCAAACACTACTCGATCTTTTCGCTGTTCTGTTATTTCACCGAGTAATATTTTCCGTTTGTTTGATCTTTACTAACATCTTTTTGAGACTTTCGAATTTTTCTACTTCCTTTATCTCTAACCTGCTCTGCATGTGTATCGCGCCAACGTTTTTGAATTCTTTACGACGTTCTACTTTCTATTTTTAAATTTTTAAGAGCTGAGAGAACATGAAGTGCATCTACCAAAAGCATTCTGACAACTGAGAGGTTAGATGACCATGGTCTTGTTTGAAAATGGTTGTAAGTAGGGCATAACTTGCTTCAAAAGGTTGCAAGTATGACGCGAGCTGACCGTCTCGCAGGACGTGAAAGTGTCTCACTATCTCTCTCTCCGTCTCTCTTCAAAAGATCACGTCACATCGCTGGAAAATAAAAGTCTTGTCTTGTCACAAGATTTTTTTTTTTTTTTATAATAGAGAGATTTGTAACATGAAGACCAAAACTGCACTCAGTACTCCAGGAGATGTCCCTCCAGCACATTACATAACTAAAGTATAACCTCCCTTGACTTCTACTATGCATATCATGGATACTACTGTGTTTACCCAAAAATTAGACCTATTTAGTGCATGGGCGCTGAAGTGCAGTCCTTAGAGGGCTGCAGGTTTTTGTTTCAACCCACTTGCTAAATCAGAAAAGCCAATTCCTGCCAATAACAAGTCTTGTAATCGTAGGGTTTTCATTCTCCTACATTAGATTGTACTCGTATTTTCATGTCTATCATTCCAAATGATTTGTGGACCAGAGCATATCAGTGATGTTTGGTCCTTCATGATTTCCTCTCCCATTTCTTTCTAAAAATTTTAAAAAATCGACATCATTGGAAGTTGGACCACTACTAGGAATGTTCATATAGTCACATGTGTAGAGTCCAGTGAAATTCTTAATTATACGTGTGACCAAAGTGCCACCACAATAAGCACCACAATAAACAAAGTCAGGTCAGGTTGAGGAGCATGCATTAGTACAGAGGGTTGCTGCACCCACCACACAACGAAACAGCTCAGGATCCCGGTTGGCAACCCCCCAGGCAGACAAGCAGTCCAGTCCCACCCTCTGGAAATGACCCTCTATCTGCTGCAGCCAGGTGTTACGTGGATGTCCCCTTGGCCTGGTCCAGCCACTCGGGTCCTCAACAATGAGGTTCCTACGAGGCCGGATTACTTTCGGGGAACTGCACCACATGGCCGTAGTGCTGTAACTGACACTCCCTGACAATGCAGGTCATGTGCTTTATTCGGGACTCCGTGAGCAACACAAAGTCAAACCAGTGGGATCCAAGGATTCTCCGAAGAGACACAGAACTGAAGAAGGAGTCCAGTCTTCGTCTCAGGTCACTGGAGAGCGTCCATGTCTCACAACCTTAGAGCAAGACAGGAAGCACCAGAACTCTGAAGACTTGGACCTTCGTCCTTTTGCATAGATATCGGGAGCGCCACATACCCCTTTCCAGTGACCTCATGACCCCCATGCTCTCCCAATCTGTCTACTGACTTCACAGGAAGAGTCACCAGACACATGAATGTCACTGCCAAGGTAAGTAAACCTCTCAACGAGGTTGTCCGCAGACCGACACACTGCTGATGGCCGTGCCCAACAGGTCATTAAGGGCCTGGATGTTCTAATCAGGACACTCGCAAGCCCAGACACTCAGACTCCTCACTCAGTGTCTTGAGAGCCCCGATCAGAGACTCCATCGACTCTGAATGTATTCAAAAACTGAACTTTATTTTATTGAATAGAAAACACCAGGCAGCTTAACTGATGCACTCCTGACCCTGTTTTTAGAGCACTAAGTCAGAGACATTTCTCATCCCTCTACTCTGTTGTTATCTGGCCATAGCTTAATGGTAATCTTAACGGCCAGATACTAATGGGTTCAGTTTACAGTGGATACAAAAAGTATTCAGACATCTTTCACTTCATTGTGCTGTAGATTTAATTTGACATAGATAAATTTGCCATTTTAGATAATCAATGTACACTCAACTACCCATAATGACAAACTGAAGACACGTTTTCAGAAAAGTCTACACATGTATTAAAAATCAAAGATTAAAATCTCCCATCTCTCAGAGCAGTCAGCCCCTTTGCTGTGGCCAGTGAATTCAATAGGTGACATATTCAGCTACCTAGCGTGGCATTACCCATGGGGTGGCATTTATCAAAGTTAAGGGGTGTGTGCTCCAGACACCAACAGCAACCCACATCCACCTCCCACCACACTCGCATAGGGCTCCATACAAGATCAGACCAGCAATACTCCAAAATGTGCTTAGGTGCATCCTCTTTGCTTTAATAGTCCTTGAGATGAACTTGACTGGAGTCTACCTTTTGTAAAATGGATGGATTGGATATCTTTTAGAAAGGCACACATGTACCTGGGAACAAAATGTCAAACTATTCACACCACATGTCAGGACAAAAACCAAGACATAAAGTCCAAGGAACTCTATGTAGGCCTCCTCAACAAAACTCAACAACTGTAAAATGGGAGAAGTTTAAAACCCCCAACACTCTTATGAAAGTTGGCAATCAAGCCAAAATGAGTTATTGGGTAAGTAGTGACTCGGTCAATTAGAGCTTGACAAGCCCACTGCTGAGATGGGAGAACCTGATAGAAGGACAACCATCTGAGCAGCACTCCATTAATCAGGGGTTTATTGCAGAGTGGCTAACTCCTGCATGGAGTTTGCCAAACAGCATTAAAAGGACTCCGAGTATGATGGAAAAAATTGTCTGGTCTGCCGAAACTAAATTTAGATTATTTGGGCAAAACTCCAAGCACTACGTCTTGCAAAAACTGGGCACTGCACATCACACAAAAAGGAGAGGGTGATGGTGTGAGGAACCAAATCAGAACTGGCTGATGTGAAGAGTGGTGTCCAGCAGGGAACAGTGTTAGGAACACCGATTTTATTTTTATATATATATATATATATATATATTACTGAGTCACTATTCTGTGGGGACAATTCATTGTACTGTGTGCATATGACAAATCGACTTGACCTTCAATTTATTCATGTCAGGCTGACCACTAACAGGGCCACCTGAGTGGTTCCACTGTACTGAAGCGCCAAACCAGATACACACTTCACCCCGGCCAAGAAAGCCAACAAATTTACCTGAATTGTCGAAGGCCACTTGTTCGCAGGCATTGCTGGTCTTCCATGGACAGCTGTACACAGCTCCCCTCTCCTCGACTCTCGGCAAGGACACGTTGGCCTTTGGGGCTCCAATTAAAACGTTTAACCTGAGGGAAGAGGAAAAAAAAGGGTTTGCTAAAATTTTTGACAAATGAATTTGAGCCCCACGGCATAAGCATTTTGCCATGGGACTTGCTCCCTGGCTCATATGTGACCTTTACTCTCTTAACAGCCCTGGCACCTTTACCCATATACATTGTGGTACGGCCCTCCAGCTGCTTCTTTTGTCTCCAAAGGCACTTTTCGACTGCATACTACGGCACGACACGGTTCAGTTCAGCTCACTTTTGGGGGGTTTTCCACTGGGAACAGTACCTGGTCCTTTTTTAGTACCACCTCAGCCGAGGTTCCAAGCACGCCGAACCGTTACCAAAACGTGACGTGTAAACTCTGCTGGTCACTGATTGGCCGGAGAAAATCGTCATTACTGCGTCACTGAACTTGCGACACGAGACAGAACAGACCCGCTAGATTTTTAGCACAGCCAGCGAAGGTTTGGACGCACCATTTTTGTTTTAACCAAAAATGGCTGTTTCGTGGTCTATTGAGGAAGTACAGACGTTCCTCTCATTGGTAGCCGAGGAGCGGTTCCAGCGAGAGCTGGATGGGGCGACGCGGAATGAAAAAGTTTTTCAGGAGGTCGCTAAGCTCTTGGGCGCACACGGCTACCATCGGACTTACAAACAGTGTAGGGACAAGTTAAAAAAAAAAAAATGTCACAGCAGTAGAGGCGGCGCAACTATAACGACACGTGAATAATCCCGCCCACTCTAAAGCGGTACTAAACTGCAGTCGAAACGCAAACCGAGCCGAACTGAGCCGAACCAAGGTGAGCTGTACTGAACGTGCTGTGCCGTACTATGCAGTGGAAAAGCGCCACAATTCTCTTTCAAAGATCTTGTCTTTTAATATTCTTCTGCTTCCTCATACCTTCCTTCTTTTGAATCTATCTGCATTAATTACTTCTACGATTCAGCATAAAGTCCTGTTTTAAGCAGCTAAACTTGCTTTGGATTCAAGATGGAAGTCTCCAGATTCTCTTTTGCCAAATTTCTAAAAATCCTCTTTTTACAGCTGTGCTTCCAGGATTAACAATTTATCCAGTGCCACTAATGAGCATTGGCATAGGGTACCTCCAGATCCAAAGGGTCCCCTCATCAGATGTACACAAATACAAACCTCAAAAATATATACATTTTTGAAAACAAATATTTTGTGCTTTTTTTTTTTTAATTTTTTTTAAACTAGTCTTCTTCTATAATACGCTACTGTGGCTGTCTGTTTGTCCAGAATTTTAAATCACCTGTAGCTAGCACACCATTTGACCTATTGACCTGAAATTTGGTACACATATATTATGTGATGTCTACTGTCCGCTTTCGGGGTGATGATTTTTATTCCTCTTTTTATTTTTATTTTATTGTAGAATCCACTCTCGGCCGTGCAGTGCATGCGCACATGATGAAGAACGTGAGGGTCACTCTGGCTGAACTCCAGAGAACCTGTGTGGAGATGAGAGAAACTTCCAGAAAGACAACCATCAGTGCAACACTCAGCTTATGTGGGCTTTATGTCAAAGTGCCCAGATGGCACATGAAAGCCTGGTTGGAGTTTGCAAAAAGGAAACTAAAGGACTCTAAGACTATTACAAACAAGATTCTCTCTTCTTCTTCTTCTTCTTCCAGCTGCTCCCGTTAGGGGTTGCCAAAATGGATTATCTTATTCCATAAGAAATAAGATTCTCTGGTCTTATGAAACCAAGAATGAACTGTTTGTTCTCAGTTCTAAGCATCACAAGGGGAGGAAACTAGGTGTTGCTCAACACCTGCACAATATCATTCTAATGGTGAAACATGGTGATGGAGGTATCAATGACTGGGAGACTGGTCAGGGTCGATATCCGTAACTAAAACCAGGCTGAAGGTTCACCTTCCAACAGGACAAAGCAAAGATGACACCCGAGTTGCTTAGTGACAATTCTAGAAATGTCCTTGAGTTACCCAACCAGAGCACAGACTTAAACCTAACTGAACAGCTCTGGAAAAAATATATAAAAAAAGAAAAAATTTTAAGTGACAATTTTATCCAAAAATGCACTGACAACACATGACAGCTTAAATGGAAGATGCTTTGAACAACCACATCTCTTCCTAGAGATGACCACCCGGTCAAACTGAGCAATTGTGGGAGAACGGCCTTGGTAAAACAGGTGACTGAGAACCCAATGGTGACTGGCTGAGCTTTAGAAAACCTGTGTGGAGATGGGAGAAACTTCTAGGAAGGTCAACCATCAATCACTGCAACACTCCACCGATATGGACTTTATGACAGAAGCCTCTCCTCAGTAAAAAGATACATGGAATCCCACTTGGAGTTTGTAAAATGGAAACCGAATGGGGCAAAGTCCAGAGGTATCTTTGATGAAAACCTGCTCAGAGTGATTGGGACCTCAGACAGGGCCAAAGGTTCACCTTCCAACATAACAAAGCAAAGATGACTTCCGAGTTGCTTAGTGACAATTCTAGAAATGTCCTTGAGTTACCCAACCAGAGCACAGATATAAACCTAACTGAACAGCTCTGGAAAAAATATATAAAAAAAGGAACATTTTAAGTGACAATTTTATCCAAAAATGCACTAAAAAGTAAAAAAAAAAATTCTTTCTTGTACTAAGATTTTGTTGGTCATACGTGATTAAAAATAAAATCAGGGACGCATGAAAGAAATTATTTAATTCAATTAAAATGCATAGATTTGTTAATCTAAAAATAACCAGCTTAACTATGGAAAGAAAAAGACAAATCATATAAAAGTTGATAAAATCCTGAAGAAATGGACAGAGCTACAAACATTTGTAGAGAAGACCCACCCAGACAGAGAAAAAGCTAATCGCTGCATTATCTTGCTTAATGACAATGTCATGTCATACTACAGAACTGTGTAGAAGAACAGACAGAAACAGACAACCGTAGACCAGTTTTTATTTCCGAAAAAGGTTGAGACCTAGTGAGCCAGAAGCAGGTCCTAGTGGGCTACAGCCTCTCCCAAGGAGAGAAAGGACACCAGAGAGCCAGAGTCCTGATGTTCTTATGGAAGGGGGCTCTCCTTCCAAACAATAACCACCTTCCATTTCATTCTCCTCCTCCTCCCTTCCTGCAAGCCAAAGATGTCAACTTAAATGGTGAGTACAGTATGAAATTGTTGTCTCTGGTAGACTAGGCACTTTTTATAACTTTTTGGTTAGTAAGTTAGAAAAAGTATTGGCGTTTTTGGTAAATTATGCACATTATACAACACTTTATTATGAAAAGTTTAAGTGTTGCTGTGGGAGGTTTGGAATGCATTATGGGTATTTCCATTATTTCCATCCATCCATTTTCCATCCCGCTGAATCCAAACACAGGGTCACGGGGGTGTGCTGGAGCCAATCCAAGCCAACACAAGGCAGTAACCAATCCCAGGCAGGGTGCCAACCCACCGCAGTTTCCATTATTTCTTATGGGGAAAAATAGTCTTGACTTACAGCCAACTTGAGTTACAACCAGTCCTCGCGAACAAATTGAGTTCGTAAGTCACGGGTCCACTGAATTGAATAAAAGGGTCTGAATACTTATGTCAATTTGATATTTCAGTTTGTTATTTTTAATAAATTCCCAAATGAATTACTAAAGTCCTGTTTTCTTTTTGTCATCCTGGAGTATTAAGTGCTGCTTGATAGGGGAGGGAATGAATTTATTTGATTTAATTGAAAGGTTGCAACATAACAGAATCTGAAAAAAGTGAAGGGGTCTGAATACTTTCTGAAGTTAAGACAGAAGTCCAGTTAAAAAGTGTATATGACTAAATAACTCCAAATCAAATTGAAGGGTGTAAGAGAACATGAGGGGAAACCATTAAGAATGGTATTAGGGAAGCTAAAAGGCAGTTAGAGAGGAACACAACAGAAAAAGCGAAAAGTGACCCAAAGAGATTCTTTCAGTATTTTATTAGTAAAAAAAAACAGTCAAGGAGGTGGTGAAGTGCATCAGGTTTAGTAAAGTGGAATTAAAAAATAGCCACAGTAAAATAGCAAATGCTCTAAAGTTGCAGTTTTCTTAAGGCTTCACTCGAGGATGCGGCTAACCTTGCAGGAGGTAACAGGGACTACTAAGACTGTACTGAAGGAGATTGAAGAGGGAGTAGTGCTGCTTAGTTTAAATAGACTGAAATCAAACAAATCATTAGGACCATATATTCATCCTTGAGTGCTAAAGAAGATTACTGACTAAAGATATAAACCCTTGAGGCATACTTTTAGGAAGTAACTATACACTTGGGAAATTCCAAAGAGCTGGAAAATGCCAAATATTATCCTGTTATATAAAACAGGCAGATCCAAGCAACTATAGGCCAGTAAGCTTAATGTGCATTAAAAGTAAATTAATGGAAGGAATTATTAAGAGAAAGACTGAGCAACACATGGCAAGAACGGGAGTTTACTGAACAGTCAGCATGGCGTCAGACGAGGGAGGTCAAGTATTACCAACATGCTGGAATTCAATGAGGAAGTAACAAAAGGATAAGATCATAGTGGAGTATTACAGATTATTGATCTGGACTTTCAGAAAGCATTTGATAAGGTGACACATGAGAGGTTGGGCATCAAACTAACAGAAGTGGGAGTTTGGGGTGTGGTGCAAAATTGGCTCAGACACAGGAAACGGAGGGTGATGGTGCGAGAAGCCCTGATCAGAACTGGGTAAAGTTAAGAGGTTTGTCTAGCAGGGGTTAGTGCTGCAGCGGACACTATATAAATTTATAAATTACTTTATAATTTAAAAACAGAATAAGAATCTGAAAAACTAACAACATCACATTAAAGTTCGATAATCTCTGAAAAGAATGACATCGAACATATATATGTAGGTTTTAAAATAAGTCCAATTTAAAGCATGACATAAAATCGTTGCACAAAATTGTTGCACTTTTAGGCTTAGGATTTTATATAGAGAGAGTAGCTATCATTTTTAACCCAGCACTTATTCTGTCTGTGTCTGTGTTGTAAACATTTATTTACAAAGCACATTTTCATACAAAAAGTAGCTCAAAGTGCTTAAAATGGACAACACTACCATGTGGAAATAAGGTTTACTAGAAGAGCAGATTAATCACAAAATGAATGATACTATGAAAAGCCCCCACAGTCACTAACATATATCAGTGTATCATCCCTTTAAGTCAAGCCAGAGCCTCTCCTGACCACACCTCAGAAACAGCAAATCATTGCACAAAGTTCAGGGAGGAACTCCAAGTTATTAGCCCTGGAGCAGAAAAATAAAGGGCTTGGTTTTTCTCTCTTGTAAACGTGTGAAAGAAATAGATGGCTCCAAGGCAAAAAAAAAAAAAAAAAAAAAATTTCCAAATTGTTAAAAAAAAAAAATAAAAAAAAAAAAAAAAAAAAAAAAAAAGAATCTATTGATTTTCTGGGCCTGCCGAATCCAGTGTAGCATCACAGGGGTTGGAGAGTGTACCCCTGTAGTGCTGGGTAGAAAGCAGGCGGCACCCTACGAGTGACTGACTCAAATCAGGCCAATTCAGGGTGGCCATGAACGTCTTTGGGATTTAGGAGGAAACCTGGACAATCTGTTCCAACCCTACCCCCCACAGAACCTGCCCATAAAAAAGTTAGAGAGCTGAAATCTCTACTTATGTGCAAGGCAGGAACCAACCACGGAGAAGGCAGCAGTCTGACGCTAGTCTCACAAAGCCAGACGTATAATAAATGTTTCAACCAGGAGTGAGTTTTACTTACAGCTGCGTGGAATCAGTTAGATAATTAGTCACATTTTTAAACCAATCCAGTGCCTCATGAAGGTGGAGCTCAGAGAGTTGGGGGAGGAAGCGATTTTGAACTGCTGAGAGCAATTGTGCCCTTGTTAACCAGGTCTTACAGACAGCAAGCTTCTGATTACGATGAGCTGCCTACAGGCGGAAAGACTCCTCCTGTTAAACACACAAATGTGTGTTGCGTGTGCAGGGAGCACATTGCATGTGTTAAAAAAATAAGCATAAAATGTTATAAGAGAGGAGGGCAGCATGGTGGCGCAGTGGTAGTGCTGCTGCCTCACAGTTAGGAGACCTGGGTTCGCTTCCCGGGTCCTCCCTGCGTGGAGTTTGCATGTTCTCCCTGTGTCTGCGTGGGTTTCCTCCCACAGTCCAAAGACATGCAGGTTAGGTGCATCACCAATTGTAAATTGTCCCTAGTGTGTGTGTGTGTGTGTGTGTGTGTGTGTGTGTGTGTGTTCACCCTGCGGTGGGCTGGCGCCCTGCCCGGGTTTCGTTTCCTGCCTTGCGCCCTGTGTTGGCTGGGATTGGCTCCAGCAGATATCATACCTCTCCATCATTGCCACCTCCTTTCCCCTTCGCTCAACACTTGCTTTTGCAGTGGATGAAAAACATCCTTTACACAGAATTCATAAAATGAAAGTACGCGCTTCGACGTAAATCGGGACTTAAAGGCTTCAAGAGGAAAGTGGTGTGTATTGTGGCACAAATTGTGCCACTAGCTGGAGTTAGATGGAGGGTTTGGGAGTTATTCATTATTTGTTTAGGCTCTCTGTTATTCAGTTATGATGACATGTTTTGAAACCACTAACAAAGGTCTGAAAGCTGGGAATCAATATCAAAGACAACATTTTACTGCCAATTAAACACAGAGTGCACATCTATATATATTATACATACATATATACAGTACAGGCCAAAAGTTTGGACACACCTCCTCATTCAATGTGTTTTCTTTATTTTCATGACTGAAGGCATCAAAACTATGAATGAACACATGTGGAGTTATGTACTTAACAAAAAAAAGGTGAAATAACTGAAAACATGTTTTATATTCTAGTTTCTTCAAAATAGCCACCCTTTGCTCCGATTACTGCTTTGCACACTCTTGGCATTCTCTCGATAAGCTTCAACAGGTAGTCACCTGAAATGGTTTTCACTTCACAGGTGTGCCTTATCAGGGTTATTTAGTGGAATTTCTTTCTTTATCAATGGGGTTGTGTTGTGCAGAAGTCAGGTTAGTTGGACGATCATTTATTTTTCAACAGGACAATGACCCCAAACACACCTCCAGGCTGTGTAAGGGCTATTTGACCAAGAAGGAGAGTGATGGAGTGCTGTAAATGGTCATATTACATAGTTTACTGTCAAATAATGTAGAGAGTACACAACACGTGTTTCGCCCTTTTTTGGGCTCATCAGGTGTACACACTCCACTGCACCCCTCGCAGGAATCGAACCTCGAACGTCAGCAGAAGGGCGAAGTCCCTTTGCGCAGCACCACGCCATGTGGTTCGTTTTTTTGACAGCCTGGAGATTGGAGTAATTACATTCATAGCATCCGTAGTCTGAAACAAGTGTCACGTACTGTTTGCATTATTTGACATTAAACTATGTAACATTCTATGATCTGCTTCTAGCAAACGAGAGGGGCAGTGTATATATCGCTACATACAGTGCATCCGGAAAGCATTCACAGCGCATCACTTTTTCCACATTTTGTTATGTTACAGCCTTATTCCAAAATGGATTAAATTCATCTTTTTCCTCAGAATTCTACACACAACACCCCATAATGACAACGTGAAAAAAAGTTTACTTGAGGTTTTTGCAAATTTATTAAAAATAAAAAACTGAGAAATCACATGTACATAAGTATTCACAGCCTTTGCTCAATACTTTGTCGATGCACCTTTGGCAGCAACTAGAGCCTCAAGTCTTTTTGAATATGATGTCACAAGCTTGGCACACCTATCCTTGGCCAGTTTCGCCCATTCCTCTTGGCAGCAGCACCTCTCAAGCTCCATCAGGTTGGATGGGAAGCGTCGGTGCACAGCCATTTTAAGATCTCTCCAAAGATGTTCAATCGGATTCAAGTCTACATACACACACACACACACATACATATATATATATACATATATATATATATATACATACATACATATATATATACATACACACACACACACACACACACACACATATACACAATGCATTCATAGTCTGAATTATGAGTGTTGCTGTCATCAAGGATTTGATTACCATTATTTCTTTCAATCAGGTTCGTATTTGTACGATGTGTTGTGTTCAAGTTACATTCCGTGTTTGTCAACCGCTGTAAAGATAACAGGTTTCATTCATCGATTCTTTTCTTACTGCATCAATAAACAGCTCATCTTCCTCTTTATTTGCGACATCATACACTGCATGCACAGGTTTTTTTTTTTTTTTTTACACTGTCTTCCTTTAGCTGGACATTGACTTTTTCCACCGTGTGCTTTGTTTCCGCAGTAGCTGCACTTATGAATATGCTTGTATGCGTCACTCGCTTCATATTCTTTTGCTGCCTTCTCAATTGTGTAATGCTTTTTTATTCAGCGCTCTTTGGAGCTCTTGCTTTTTGTCTGTGTACTGCGTTCACAGTCAGTTCACGTGAGCCACTCAGACTACATGCATCGAAAGTTCTCAGCTGTGCTTGTGCTATCTTGTGCGATGTCCACGGCTTTATTTAATGTTATCTAAGAGCCAGCACTTAAAAGTTTCTCTCGCAGTTTCGCTGAGTTTGTGCCAACCACCACCCTGACCATCTCATCTTCGTTTCCATAAGCACAGCCCTAAACCGACGAATATTTAGCGGTAGAGTGTTTCTATTGGATTGCCGCTGACGGACGGCCTTATATGGGCAGGTACTCAATTACGTGGGAGGCGTGACGATGAGAGACGCAACTCCGCCTCACACGGCGATCGAGCTGCAGGCTATGGCCGGTATATGTACATAAGTAGGTTCCAGTTATGACTGTTATGCGTAGAATTTCGAAATGAAACCTGCCTAACTTTTGTAAGTAAGCTGTAAGTAATGAGCCTGCCAAATTTCAGCCTTCTACCTACACGGGAAGTTGGAGAATTAGTGATGAGTGAGTGAGTGAGTGAGTCAGTGAGTGAGTCAGTCAGTCAATGAGGGCTTTGGCTTTTATTAGTATAGATTTGCTTGATCATTCCAGTTGATTTTTTGCGACTTCTCTAATCACAATAAGTATCATAGTTCACTTGCAGTACCGATTTATTTGCGCAAATCTGAGAGAGCGGCTGCAGGCCGAGAAGAGGGGGACAGGGACTTCCTCACTCACACGCCAGCCTCTGTTCGATTCACACTACTGCTTACCACATGTTGGAGTGCACCTTGCCTCCGCTTAGCTAGCGATACCGGTTTGTTCAGCAGACGTTACCATCTAGAGATTGTTAAGGAGTAAAGTTTGACGTTTTTGAGAGAGAGAGAGAGAGAGAGATCAGAGCTATGTGTGTTTTAGAGGGTATCTGCTGATTGGCAGAGATATCACAGCCACATGCTTTTCTCGCCACGCAGGGAACGCTCTCCCATCAGAGGTGAACACGATCAGATACAGTGCCAACATTTGACGTTGGAGCGTACCCACCTTCTGCTATTGATTTTTAAAGTTTGTCCTGTTTCACTACTACGTAACCGGAGCCGCGGGGGACACCTAGTTGGAAATACAAAATGTACCATATCAGAATTTAGTCACAGTATTTTAACACTTGGTAGAACCATAGACCACAATTCTTATCTAAACTCTACTAGCTGCTGTTATGTCATATAGTGGTACAATAGTTAAAATACCAGAAAGAGATCGTAGCAGACAAACACATCTTAGATGTGTGGAGCCCAGTAAATGGAAAACTCTCCCTGTGTGTGTGTGTGTCTGTTTGTTCTATGGCCATGTTAGTTACAATATACAAATTAAGGATTAAGCTTCACTTTACGTTGCACTACCGATCTCCTGAAGTAATAGCAATTTCAGTGTTTTTTTAATTTTTTTTGTGTCTCTCCCTATATTCTCCATCTGTTATTTTACCTATTTTCTTGGGACTTGGGAAGACAGTGCAAACTCCACAATCCAAACAAAAACATGCCAGGAATACATCCCAGAGTTATCAAATTGCTAACCCGACCCTTCAATATGATCTTATAATGTATTTAAGATGAAGTTATGATGTTAAAATGAAAATAACACGTTGGAATATACACTCACTGGCCAATTTATTAGGTACACCTGTTCAACTGCTTGAAAACGCAAATATCTAAATCAGCCAATCAAATGGCAGCAACTCAATGCATTTCGGGATGTAGACATTGTCAAGACAACCTGATGAAGTTCAAATCAAGCTTCACAATGGTGAACTGACTTTGAACGTGGTATGGTTGTTGGTGCCAGACGGGCTGGTCTGAGTATTTCAGAAGCTGCCAGTTTAACAGGATTTTCATGCACAACCATCTCTAGGGTTTACAGAGAATGGTCTGAAAAAGGGAAAATATCAGTGAGTGGCAGTTCTCTGGGTGAAAATGCCTTGTTAGTGCCAGATGACAGAGGAGAATGGCCAGACTGGTTCAATGCAACAATAACTCAAATAAGCACTCGTTACAACTGAGGCGTGCAGAAGAGCAGCTCTGAACGCACAACACGTCAAACCTTGAAGGAAGTGGGCTACCTCAACAGGAAACCACACCGGGTGCCACTCCTGTCAAGAACAGGTAACTGAGGCTACAACTCACACGGGCTCACCAAAATTGGACAATAGAAGATTGGAAAAACGTGGCCGGGTCTGATGAGTTTTGATTTCTGCTGAAATATTTGAATACGGGGGTCAGAATTTGGCGTCAACAACATGAAAGCATGGATCTATCCTGCCTTGTATCAATGGTTCAGGATGGTGGTGGTGGTGTAATGGTGTGGTGAATTACAACAGTTCTGAAGGCAAAAGGGGGTCCAATCTGATACTAGCACGGTGTACCTAATAAAGTGGCCGGTGAATATAATGTGATAACGTACAACAATAAAATGCATTCATGAACAGTATAACAAAATTGTAATGTAATAATATAAATACTACCTGACTCATATCAGGATAAATCATGGACTCTTGGTCTATTAGGAAATCTCATGTGTCTTCTAATTAAAACAAATTCAACAAAGTAGAACTGCAGTCCACGATATCCACAAAGTCTCTCGCCACACACTAACACGAGGGTGTCATTCTCAACACGGCCTTTCCAATGTGTTTGCCGCATGTTCTGATAAAATACATCACATTTTTCATTCCAACAGGTGGAACATACAACCGATACTATAATCTAATAAAAAAAAAAGTTAAAGACCGGGTCACATTAAATTTTCAGTTGTAGCCTTCATTGACACTGATCTGTAGTGATAGTAGGGAGCAGGTTAAGGAGACCCTGGAGAGGTGGAGATTTGAGACGAGAGGAGAGGAATGAAGGTCAGTAGGACCACCAAGACAGAATACATGTGTATGAATGAGAGGAAGGTCAGTGGAATGGTGAGGATGAAGGGAGTAGAGTTGGCGAAGGTGGATGAGTTTAAATACTTGGGATCAACAGTACAGAGTAATGGGGATTGTGGAAGAGAGGTGAAGAAGAGAGTGCAGGCAGGGTGGAGTGGCTGGAGAAGAGTGTCAGGAGTGACTTTGACAGACGGGTATCAGCAGGAGTGAAAGGGAAGGTCTATAGGACGGTAGTGAGACTAGCTATGTTATATGGGCTGGAGACGGTGGCACAGGACACAGAGCTGGAGGTGGCAGAGTTAAAGATATTAAGATTTACATTGGGTGTGATGAGGATGGACGGGATTAGAAATGAGGACATTAGATGGTCAGCTCAAGTTGGACGGTTGGGAGACAAAGTCAGAGAGGCAAGATTGCATTGGTTTGGACATGTGCAGAGGAAAGATGCTGGGTATATTGGGAAAAGGGTGCTAAGGATAGAGCTGCTGAGAGAGGAACAGAGGAAGGCCTAGAGAAGGTTTATGGATGTGGTGAGGGAGGATATGCAGGTGATGGGTGTAACAGAATAAGAAGCAGAGGACAGAAAGATATGAAAGAAGATGATCTGCTGTGGTGACCCCTAACGGGAGCAGCCAAAAGAAGCAGCCGCCTTCATTTACATAATGTTAGCAAGTCGGAGGCAGTTGGTGGCACGTTCCTGTGAAGCCAGTCACGTAATGTGACATGTCCAGCGACTCACTCAAACTACTCTGCGGCTCATAAAGACTGATAAGTACGATAGAGTGGGATGATCAGTTTAGAGCCAAACCCTTGACAACCAAAGTGAAGTTTAGATCGGTTCCTGTATTTATCAAGCGTGTCAGGAAAAGAAAAACGGACCTAACTGGCTGAAAAATGTCAGTGTGCCACAAAGTTGGTCCTACTCTTCGGAGTAGGAGTTAAAGGCATTGTATCAATTTTCCCCAATTAATGAAATTACTCCTAACTTCACCAGGAATGAGGAGAACTCGTGAGCTGTCGTAATACTCTGGGAGCCGCCAGAGGAGAGAGTTCAGGCAGTGATTGACGCGCACAACTGGGAAAGGTGGAATGTTATGGAAACACTTGACAACAATGGACTTATAAAAATATCTCATTTTGACAGGGATGGAACGATATCTGTAGCAAATCCCTTACGTCAAGGGATTGCTCCATCTATGCAAAGAAGCCATGTGCTGTCAGCCGAAACAAAAGTTCTGGTAGTGTTACATTGGTTGTTAACGGGAAACTGTAGCTTTGTAATAATAGAGATGATTCAAGTATGTTACAACCAAGCATTTCCTCAATTTCTGCACCAAATTCTGAACGCTCCAGCAACATACAAGATAATACGCAGATTTATACAGATCTCCATGGCTTCATGTTATACGGGAAATAAGTTGTATTGTACCAAAATTAACTGTTTACACCCCATTGTACACACGGAGATAGTGAAACAAATCCCATCCCAGCATGCTGTGGTGGATGGCCGGGACCCTTGCCCAGCTTTGACGTCGCCATGCTGGAAGGGCCGGGGGAGCCATTCTATTCAGAGGGTTACCTTCTCCGGACTGCTGGATGGCAGCCCCCCTCTGGGTTGCAGCGGTGCCTCGGACTCCCGCAGGGCTTCATGAGAGTTGGAGTTGGTTACAGCCCTGTTGGAATCCGAGGGTGCCGCCACAGGGTGCTGCAAAAGCTGCTGAGCCCTCTTCGGCGGGTTTTCTGCCACACCTGAAAGTGCTGCTGAAAGTAGGTCAACGAGTACCTGGAGCACTCCTGGGGGTGATATAAAAGGAGCCAGCAGTCATTACTCCGGGAGCCAGAATCGGGAGGAGAGGAGGAAAAGAAGAAGAAACGGAAAAGATAAAATATTGTTTGTGCTGTGTTTGAGATTGTGCTGTTGTGCTTGTGGGAACGGGGAAGACGTTTCCACAAGGTGGAAAAAGAAAATAAAAGCCCTGTGTGCTTCGAACCTGTGTCTTATGTCTGTCTGTGTCAGGGCTATCCTTTATAATGCTTAGGGTGTATGCGAAAATACACGCTGTGTAAAGTTCTGGCAAGCTCTGAAATTCAGATGTTGGTTGCCTTATCAAAGAAGCAGACACAAATCTCAAACTATCCCAACAAGACCAGCAGACCCCTTGAACAACATGTTCACTACTGCAACTGTCAGAGTAGCCATCGGCTATTTGAAGTGCTGTGCCAAATTTTGTGCAGTTTCTTTCTTGCTTGTGTTTTCTTTTTTTTTTTTTGGTTACAGATAATATGAGGCACATGACCTGCATTGTGAGGAAGTGTCAGTTATGGCAATACGGCCATGTGGTGTGTTTTTCCCGAGGGTGATCCGGTTCGTAAGATCCTCATTGTTGGGGACCAGAGTGGCTGGACCAGGCCAAGGGGTCACCCATGTAACACCTGGCTGCAGCAGATAGAGGGTAATTTCCGGAGGCTGGGAATGGCTGGGGGGTTGCCAACTGGGATCCCAAGTTGTTTCGTTGTGTAGTGGGTGCGGCAACACACTTTACCAGTGCATGCTCCCCAACTTGACTTGACAGACAATGGCAGCCTGTACTATAATCTGTATGAAGTTGTCAACTCAATTATTCCAATCAAGTTAAGAACATACAGTGCATTGGGAAAGTATTTAGGCCCCTTCACCTTATGTTGTAGATTTCATTTTAAATGGATGCATTTGACATTTTTTCCCCCATCATCCTACACTCAATCTATAATGACAAAGCGAAGAAATGTTTTCAGAAAGTTTTGCAAATTTATTAGAAACTAGCTGAAATACCAAGTGCTGTTTGGGTGGAAAATAAAGTATTTAATTTTTTGAGAAAAACATAATAAAAACTTTAAAAATAAATTAACAAACAATGAAGACTCACTAATGTGCTTGTCTTGAGGTCTTGTATGTATGTTATCATCCAGTGGATGCTTGGAACCGACCCACTCTCTTTAATTTCAAAAGCAACAGGCGGGCACAGTGGCGCTCAAACACAAAGAATGCTGGCATTCACCTCCAGTTCACCCTCTGGTGGTCGTTCTGAGTGTCAGCTAAATAACAACATACATAAAAGACCATAAGATCACCCCCCCCACCCTACCCAAAAGGGGGTGGGATAGGGTCGATTTCCCCTTACAGTATTTCAAATCGACCATTGAGAAACATGTGTACCAAGTTTCATGAAAATCGCTCCAGCCATTCGGACGTGATGCTGGAACATACACACATACATACAAAACACATACATACACACACACATACGAACACACACATTGACTTTTATATATATATTAAAAACTGAAATCCCTCATTCATAGAAGTATCCAGACTCCCTAACTGGGTGCTTTGTAGAAGCCCCTTTGGCAGCACTTCCAGCTTCAAGTCTTCTTGGGTAAGTCTGTACAAGCTTTACACACCTAGATTTGGGCAGTTGATGCCATTCTTACTGGCAGATCCTGTCTAAGTTCTTTAGATTGGATGACAAATGTCTGTAAACTGCTATCTTCAGATCTCTCCACACATGTACTATGGGGTTTAAGTCTGGACTTTGGCTGGCTCACTCAAGGACACTCAGAGACTTGTCCCAAAGCCACTCCAGCGTGGTTTTGGCTGGGTCATTGTCGTGGTAAACACTTCCCTGTGCCTTGAGCATGGGAAAGGCGGTATATAAATAAAATGTATTATTATTATTAAACAGTAAACCGTCACCCTCAGCCTGCGGTGTGGAGTACTCTGGAGCAAGTTTTCTTCTTCAGTTTTGAACAGTCTTCTCTGTCACTACCATGACAGTTTGCCACTTTACAAAAAAAAAAAACATTTACTGGAACGCTGCCGAGATGGTTATCATTCCATTTTGTTCTCCCTTCACAAGCTTTCCTAGAGTGACCACTGGGTTCTTGGTCACCAGCCTGACCAAGCCCCTCCTTACCCAGTTATTCAGTCTGGCTGGACAGTCAACTCTTGGGAGAATCCTGGAGGATCCAAACTTCTTCCATTTCACAATCTTTGAGGCCACTGTGCTCCAGGGAAAACTCAAAGCTTTAGAAATGGTGCAATTCCCTTGACCTGATCGGTGCCTCATCACAATTAGATCCCTGAGGTCTACAGAAAGTTCCTTGGACTTCATAGCTTGATTTTTTTTGTCCTGACATGCAGTGTGAATTGTGGGACCTTCGATGCACAGATACATGTGTGCCATGCTAAGCGATGTCCAATCAAGTCAGTTTGTCACAGGTAGATGCCAATCAAGTTCTAGACACAACTCGGGGAGAATAAAAAAAAAAAACAGGATGGACTTGAGCACAATGGGGAGTATCATAGCAAAGGGTCTGAACACTTCTAGGAATGAGATACTTCAGTCAGTCAATTTCCAACCCGCTATATCCTAACACAGGGTCACGGGAGTCTGCTGGAGACAATCCCAGCCAACACAAGGCAGGAATCAAATCCCTGGGCAGGGCGCCAACCCACCACAGGGCACACACTAGGGACAATTTAGGATCGCCAATGCGCCTAACCTGCATGTCTTTGGACTGCGGGAGAAAACCGGAGCACCCAGAGGAAACCCATGCAGACATGGGGAGAACATGCAACCTCCACGCAGGGAGGACCCGGAAAGCGAACCAAGGCCTGCTTACTGCGAGGCAGCAGCACTACCACTGTGCCACCCAAGATACTTCAGTTTGAGATTTTTTTTTTTTTTTTAAATACATTTGCAAACTTTTTTTTTTTTTTTCCAGAAAACACACCATGATCAGTTTGTCATTAAAGGTTACCGAGTGTAGATTGATGGGCAAAATCATTTGCAGTAAAATTAAATCTACAACAAAATAAAAAGTGTGCAGAAGGTGAAGGCGCCCTCTGTAACGGAGTGAATGGAAGACATTCCTCCCTAAGATTAGAGTCCCAGGCACCCTCATATCTCCACCTTAATGTACTGCCATGCCTGGTTAGTGACCTTCAGAATGTTAATCTGGACAGACTTCAACTTCCAGACTCGCTACATACCATACGTGCCAACTCGTCATTTTCCTTAAGTCAACATGGCCGGGGCCGGCAGTAAGTGCAGCTTACGGCATGCAGTCAGTCATCAGAAGTAATCACACCACAACTGTAAATTTTGGAAGAAGTAGTTTTCCAAAATAATACCACTACGTCTGGCCCACATCCCCCTGCCATGGGAAATGCTTTGGAATTAGTTGACACCTCTGCAATCCAGGACTCTAGAATCATCAACACGCTTTACACACAATATGGGCTTCACTAGTGTGGCATCCACATGTGTTTTTGTGATATTGGTGGGCATTACATTTCATTTTCTTGATTCAGTTCTTTTAAAATTACCTGTTTAAGTGAATGAATTCATTTAATTCGGCACTAGGACCCATTTTCCTTTGTATAAAAAAAAAATAAATAAAAATAATATCCACACAGGGCACCTTCCCACCTCAGGAACTTGCATGCATCGGATCCCCTACAGTTTGCATACCAGGAGCACATTGGTGTTAAGGGTGTAGTCCTCTACAAGCTACATCAGACCCACTCTTTTTTTGGATGAGCCATGGTGTGGGTGAGTGAATTACGTCAGGATTATGTTGTTTTGATTTTTCAACTGCATTCAATACCATCCAGCCCTTCATTATTAAAAATAAACTGGACGAGATGGGTGTGGATTCCACCTTCACCTCCTAGCTACCTGACTGGACGACTGCTGTTTGTCAAACTGGAGTACCGCGTTTCCAGAGTGGTCGTGAGTAATGCCGAGGCCCCACAAGGGACTGTTCTGGCCCCATTCCTGTACACATTATACACAGCAGACTTTAAATACAAGTTGGACTTTTGCCACATTCAGAGGTACTCTGATGATACTGCCATTGTGGCGTGTATAAAGAATGGGTAGGAAGGGGAAAATAGGGGATCTGACTGGAGCTTTCAGTGACTGGAGCAATAAGACCACCAAGGAGAGGACTGTGGATTTCCGCAGGTCTGAGCTCCCCCTTCAGCTTGTTAACATTCGAGGTGAGGACATTGAGGTGGTGGAGACTTATAAATATCAAGGTGTGCACCGTGATGACAGACTGGACTCGTCTTTCAAAAGAGAGGTCTCTGCAGGAAGGTGTAGACCAGGGTCTTTTTTCTCAGAAGAATTCAACAACATTTATTTATATTGCACATTTTCATACAAATAATGTAGCTCAAAGTGCTTTACATGATGAAGAAAAGAGAAAAAAAAAGAAAGTAAGAATTAAAATAAGACAACACTAATTAACATAGAATAAAAGTAAGGTTCGATGGCCAGGGAGAACAGAAAAAACAAAAAAAAAAAAAAAAAAACTCCAGACGGCTGTAGAAAAAAAATTAAAATCTGCAGGGGTTCCAGACCATGAGACCGCCCAGCCCCCTCTAATTGATTTATCTATCTTGTATATAAACGTATATGTGTGGAAGTGTGTGTGTCTGTCTGTCCGGCCCGGAAGTGGGAGGCTACTGCATGAAGCTCAAAGAGCCGGCAAGGTGGCCCCAAGTTAACGAGTCGGAAGGAGAAAGAAGCGTGAGGCTACAGCATGAAACTGAAAGAAAGCGAATCTGTTGCCAAAGTGAAACCGGCGAGGAAAGAAACTCACTTAGCCGCTAATACACAAGTGAGGCGAGCACATCGGCAAAACAAAACCTTCGAGGAGAGAGAAACTCGCTTTGCCGCCGACAGACAAGGGGGGCGAGCACATCAGCCAAACGAAACCGCCAACTCTGCATTTCAATTTTTTTCTGACGATTTCAATAGTTGCTAGGAGCCCAGGTTTTTACAGCACAGGCTTACACAGCTAGTGTGTATATATCTCTATCTATATATCTATAATCCAACGTTTGTCTGTCTGTCTGTCTGTTTAACGAGAGGACATCTTAACGGATTTACAATCGGGTTTTTTCCTATAATTTGCTTGAACATTCCGGTTGATTTTGCGACTTCTCTCATCGTGCCAAGTATCAGTGTTCGATTTATTTGAGCAAATCTGAGAGAGAGGCTGTAGGCCAAGTGCCCTCCTCACTCACTTACTCACGCGCCAGCCACCATTTGAGTCACTCTACCTCTCGCAACATGTTGGAGCATACCTTGCCTCTGCTTAGCTAGCAATACCTGTTTGTTCAGCAGATATTTTCATCTACAGATTGTTAAGGAGTAACGTTTGACATTTTTGAGAGAAAGAGTTCAGGGCTATGTGTGTTTTAGAGGGTAGCTGCTGACTGCCAGAAATATATCACGGCCACATGCTCTTCTACCCACACTGGGGACACTCTCCCAGCTGTACACGATCAGATACAGTGCCAATGTTTGACGCTGGAGAGTACCTACCTTCTGCTTGGCCAGAATTACATTTTTTTAATTGATTTTTAAAGTTTGTCCTGTTTCACTACTACGTGGGCGAAGCTGCGGTGGACAGCTAATTCAATATATGTAGCTAAGTGTCTGTGTTTTATCAGACAGTTGTTATCAGTGACATCTAGAAACAGATAAGAACACAGAAGAGGCTGGAAGGCTGGCTCAGTGCTTGGCAGGACTGTTGATTCAATGGCAATTGTGCTGGAAAGGTGTATGGGGGGAAAAGTTACAGGCCATCCTTCACAATAGCAGTCACCCTTCTCCACAACCTTCTGGTGGTCAGGCGTAAACGTAGCAGCCATCTTCTCTCACTGTGCTGTAGAACAGGCCACTTCAGAAGATCATTTGTTTCTACTGCCGTGTGATTTTATAGTGCTGTTGTCAATACAAGTGATTCCTGACCTGGGGCCTCATGTATAACGCCGTGCATAGAATTTGCACTATAACATGGCGTAAGCCCAAAAGCCAAAATGTGCTTACGCACAGAAAAATCCAGATGCAGGAATCTGTGCGTACTCCAACTTCCACGTTTTTCCGCTACATAAATCCCGGTCAGCGTGAAAAGTAACGCTCGTGCATGCCCTTAATGTAACACCCCAACTCCTCCCAGAATTACGCCTCTGAATATGCAAATCAATATAAATCGCCCTTAAGCCCAGCCTTCTGTGAAAAGACAATGGGAAAAGCACGGGGGAAAATATAAGAATTTCAGCGAATACCAAGTGGAGGCAAAGGAAAAACATACTATTTGTTTAATTAACCCGTGGTATAATCAACAAAAGGAAGTTGATCGAGTGACATAGCGTGTTGGACAAACTTGAAAGCAAGAAGTCACATATCAAAGTCGCAGTGAAAAGGTGAGTTGTAGCCCACTGTCTGAGTGTCATATGAAAGCTTATTAGGGTACAGAGAAAAAAAGGCACACAGTGGGGAAAAAGCACGAAATGTCAACTTCAATCTCGAAATTTCCACTTTAAATCACGTAGTTTATTTTGTCATTAAAGTAGAACATCATAAACGTCATCCTAAAATCGTTTAATTAACCAGTTTCTCAAATCACATCGTAACTAAAGTAGCATGTTAAATGGTTTGTTTTGTATTTGATCTTCTATGTGCTCTGTGTGTGTGAATCACTACTTGCTTCTTAAACCGGCTCTCTTCCTCTGACTGGACACAGAATCTATTACATTCGTGATATCGCAGCTCTCTGAATAACTAAAATACTGAGATGTATACGTGATATCATTTTCATGATGATAGGAGTTAAAGCACGTTATTAAACATGTGTTTCACAGTGACGCTGTGATTATGCGCGACCTTCGATGAATTTATTGCAGCAGTACTCAGGGGCGGCTCTAGGCTTGTGGCGGCCCTGGGCAGAGGAAGAATCGGTGGAACCTTCGCCCGCCAATGTCAATATGGTATCTTATGCATGGCGGATGGCCACGTCCGTTGCGGACACTGCATAGCCGCCTCGTGCTCATGACACAAGCTTTTGTCGGAATTTGCCGCTGCGTTTTTAGCTGTGTCGTTATTTTCTCTGTCTGTTTTATATTCAATATATATTGGCGTAGCCGCCACTGCAGTCCTTGCTTTTTTCTCCAAGTAACCGATCGCCACAAAATCAGCTCTGTAATAGACGTGAAGCCATCTGTAAGCTTAGAGCGCCAATTCTCCAAAACGTTTAAGGAACATTGAAATATCTTCATAGTACATGTTTAATTATTCTATCCTTCACGCCAGTCCCAGTGAAGAATATAGATTATTTAAATGAAGTTAAAGTTTTATCTGTATAATATAATCAACATATTTTGCTGCATTTCATTTTAAAAATATCGTCATCATATGTAAATACGTGCTTTATAAAGTGGTGCAGGTTGTGCAATATTATAACTGTAGTGCAAGTTTACAGTGAGGTGATTGTACTTATAAGTACAGACAGTTCTACAAGGAGCAATTGATTTGAGTGTGTTTAGAGGTTCTTGGGATGAAACTGTTGCTGAACTGCGAGGTCCGTACAGGAAAGACTTTGAAACATTTTGCCGTGGCCGAGGCAGCGTGTGCTTGATGCTATATACCGATAATTCACTTTCCGATCAGCTGCTGCTGTGATTCACACTCAGATACAGTGATATAAATACTCCGAGTCGTGCAGTGAGAGTAATATGGAAAAAGATGATCCGCTGTGGCAACTCCTAACGGAAGAAGCTGAAAGAAGAAAAAGAAGGTGCATTGAGAGTAACAACGGTAAAGCAGTTATGGTATATGAAATACTATGGCTAATCCCTGGATCATTATATTGTTACAAGTTAATTACAATCAGATGCATTACACTAATAAACAATATGTGGTTAGTTTCAGTGTATTTATAAAGCCACGTCAGGAAAATAAAGAGTAACCACACAGGAGCAGTAGCACTGCTTTGACGCTGGGTGCCGCCAGTCTGCAAAACCGAGCAGGGAACTTGCGTACGACAAGGTATGAGGTACCGTGGAAAAGTGCGTGGCTTTACGCCAAGTGTAGGTTTTATACATCGCGATTTGAACGTGGAAAAGTTCTTAGGCAACATTTTTGTGCGTACGCACCGTTTATACATGAGGCCCCTGGTCACTACTCTGCCTTCCAGCACTAACAGCTGACCAATTTATTTATGTTTGTTCTCCTTTCTTTTATAACACTAATTTTTACTAATGTGTTTGAACTACTGGATACCTGAATTTCCCTTAGGGGATGAATGAAGTATTTATCTACATTTCTATCTTTAGGAGCCAGGGTCTTTTCAGAAACTCAAACTTTTGAAGCATTCCCACCGCAGGAATGCAGGCCATTTGTAGCCCCTGGTACATTTTTTTTTAGCTTCTACTCCAGGGTAAGTATGGACTTTTCATGAAACCAAGAATTATGTTGGGTGGGATTTGGATGCTGAATTGTGCCAACTGGTTGACCAATAGCATTGATGCCATTTTATAAATCTGTGAGTGAAGTTTGGGCTAAGGAGACTCAATCCGTGAAGATGGAGTGCTGCACTTTGCACTCCATCACTCTTCACAGCTGCCTCCCTGGTGTGCCCCATCAAAGCAAAAAGCTCCTCCATGAACTTACAATCGCTTAGAAACAATAAGGTGCAGAGGGTCTTCCGTGAACTCTCAAATTGCACCATGCCACTCTTCATAGCTGACTCCCAGGTGTGCAGTGCTATGCCCCCCATCTAAGCAATAATCCCTCCATTATGTACAGAAAGCATCGAAGCAACACCTCACTTTGCACCACACCACTCTTCTTAACACATCACATATTTGTATAAAAGGTTATAGCTACTGTTGTAGCTACTGGCTCCTGAAAAGAAAGTGTATACATCTGCTACACCAAATGTTTAATGATATATTACACATACTGTATGAGAGGGCAATTAGAAATGGGCCACACTTCAGCTGAGAGGTCACCTCTTCTGGGCCAGTTTGAAAAAAAAAAAATCACATGAACGACCATCGTGCACCCTGATGATTAAGGATGAACTCAACAAAATCAGTGAGTGAAACCTGTTGGGTCAGTCAATATACTGTAAAAAAAGTCTGTGCTGGTTGTTATGACTGGACAAATTATTATGTCATTTTTGCTTTGTATCCTCCCGCACCATAAACTATCGTCTACAGTTTTAGATCCGTCAAAAAATTTGATAAATGGTTTTTGACAGATGTCGAACTTTTAGGGTCCCCCTATACTGAAAACACTGATATTTTGATGATGGTTGTGTATGTGTCTGTGTGTCACAGTTTCTTGAGGACAGTTGTGTGCTAAAATGGTTGGATGGAAAGACACCAAAGTCGAAACTTAAATCTGCTATGAGATGACTATGCGCTGATTCGTCTTTGAGCCAAATTGTGCAAAAGAAAGAGGCACTCGAGAGGAGCCCTCAAATGAATTTTTGATAAACTCTCGAATTATGGCAAATACCATTATTTATTACTATTAATTTTGAATTCTTCTTGTCAATTGCTATTATAATGACCTATTTTATGATCAGAAAGATGAGCACCAGAGTGGTAAATGATGACTGAACTGTTAGAGAAGAGATTGGGTAACTTAGTTCATAGGGCGCACAGCCTACTGATGCTCATGTCTGAATGTTTTACACATTTATTGTTTTTTGAGAAATCTGATACTTCTTTTGCGTTTTTGTTCTTTTAGACTGTGATTCTGAATCATTCATTAGTTTTTAAATTAGAAGCTTACTTTTGTTTGTATTGCATTTGTCATTCAAATACGTGGTGCATCACAAGCAATAACACTGCTTTTATAAATCCAATACCAATTGGCATATACCACAGACATATGCATTGCATCTGTCATTCCAATAGATGACGCATCACAAACATATTAATACTGCTGTCATTAATCCCATACCAAATGGCATATGACAGAGACATATGCGTTGCATGGTGTACAGCACATATTAAGGTTACTCAAATTTCACCCTGTCTTAGATGGGTAGTACAGCCAGTTTATTAATAAACTACTCATAGAAAATAGGAATCATGATGGGACAGTGGTCAGCAGTACTAACTTGAAGCTCTAGAACGCCAGTCTACTTTTATGGCGTTTGCAAGTTCTCCCCGTGCCTTTGCGGGTTTTCTCCATTATAAAAAAGTCATATAGGTTTGATCAATGGGATCTCTGCGAGGGCCTTCTGATGGCCTGACATCCCACCCTTGACTGGCTCTGGCCAAAGATGGACATGTTAGGTTAATTGTACTGTTATGAATAAACGTGCAGTTGCACCCTATTCAGAACTGTTTCCCATCTTCTGTCTAGTACTGGATTCCCCCAGCATGCTAAAAGTGGGAGTGATAAGTGACAGATGAAGCCAGAATCCCATTAATAATGACATTAATTAAAAACTTAAAACACAATGCTCAAGCACATTACATTTTTTTTTAATCTCATTTCCGTATTTAGATATCGACACATTCCTGTTCCCATAACCTTCGTATGGAGGCTGGCTGTTGAAGAATTTTTTTTCTTAAAAGACCACTTAACCCAAATCCCCCAAGAGTCGTTAAAGAATTCCTAATTGTTGCCATTAGATTTACGGCTTCCCACACTCCCTGCCACTCCCATCACAGATGACACAGGTTTGACGCTTTGTCCAAATGTTACCAATTCTCATAAAGACTTCTTCTGCATTTTCATTTCCAGCTGTGTATTATAGGAAAGGCTTTTTCTTTGTGTGTGTGTATATGAATAATTAATTACAGTAACCCGCCTGGCTCTGTTGTTTCGCGTGGGGATGTCAGACCCCGTCCTCGGGGGGAGGCAATATGCAGCAGCTTCTGGTTCTCATTACACTGCTGTCTCTCAACAGCTGCTGCGTGTTTATTTGCACGGCGGCTCTCCTTTTGGCTTCTCTCTTGGTAGAAGGTGAAGTTAGCTTGACATGCGCTCTGAAAATCGTGTTACTAGGAGGAAATCCCCTGATGGCTTAACAAACGATGTGCAGATACTGCAGACTCCAACAAGCTAGTTAAAGGAAATTTAAGTCGAATTTGGTGCAGGGCTGCCCAGCTCTGACGGTCCAGGGTTCAGCTCTCAACCCATTCCCTATGTTGCTTCTCCAGATACTCCACCTTCCCTCTAGTCATGGGTGACTCGCAAGGGATTAGTTCTTTTTGAAATCATAAACCATGTGTGAGCTCCACCAAATCAATTCAAACCAGCTCAGCAGGAGTGCCAAAGCACATGCGTGTCTTGTGTAATGTCGTCAGTGTCTTTTGTTTAAAGCGCATGTGTAAGAACCGCCTGAATCGTAAGTCTCGACTCATTTGAGTTGTTAACGAGTCACTACCCAAGAACTAGACAAATGAACACTTCCCATTCTACCTGTAACTCTAGGACCACTCCATAACTGACTGCTGTGATGAATGTTCCATCTGCATGAAGTGAGAATTAAAGATGCAAGCAAACAAGTTTCCTCCTGCCTGGTTTTCTGACTCAAAGAGGTTCTATATAACAAATTTTATTTACAGTGTTTTCATTTCTTCCACACTGCACAACTGGACACCCATTGGACTATGGTTTTCTCTGGATTTACGTTCTCGTCTTGTGCTCACTTGTTTGTGCGATTTCGTCTGGGTTGGGAAAACATCTTCATCTTGGGGAGCGCTCCCAACTTCTACCAATCTTAGCCTAACTTTCATGAGGCTATACACAGGGGATTTCATTTCATAATTACACCACCATCATCTCCATCTGCGAAACTGGACTGTGTCGCAAGTGTTTGTCAGTCATTTTGTGCTTAGTGTCATGTTGGACTTCCTTTGTACCTGTAAGATTAATCATTTTTTGTTGTTTATTACCATAAATACACACACAACTTTATTATAAGAAGGTAAATTTTGTAAAAAGGTTTCACTTCACTAAAGAACTACAGAACACTTTGTTTGGGGGACCCCACACATCTTTGTCTCAGTAGTCAGCCTCACACAAGTGATTTGAGTGCCCAGGGATCGTTCTCTCTCGTGTTTCTCACAACTTTTTGCATCTTTAGTGTAATAAAATTGGAATACTGTATACACTAATCATGGGCCCAAAACGCATTCACGGATTTTTGCAGGATCCTTGGGATTACTGTAAAATAGAGCGTTGTTTTGTTGCACTTTCCCAAAACTGCAACAGTGAGTTTTGGAGGGGCGAGTATTTTAGGTATTGTGAGGAAAGCGGATGATTATTTCTGGTTACTTTTTTTTTATTTTATTAATTTTATTGTAATCATTCCATATAAATCAATCAATTTTTACAAAAAATAGGACTGAAAACAAAATCGACCCCCACCGTGGTTACTTCTGATATGACTGTTATTGGGCTCATGTAAAACAATGACGAGGCAGCATATAAAGGAGGAGGATCAGAATCTGACAGAGTGGAGTGACACCAGCAACTTCGTCTTAAATATAAAAAAGTCATTGTGGAATTTAGGCCCACTAAAAAGACCACTCACAGTCCAGTAACTATCAAAGCAGAGGCTGTAGACAGAGACTTCAGCTTTAAGTTTCTGGGACTCCCCAACATAGAGGACCTCTCTTGAGCTTACATTACCACACTGGTAAGTAGGCAAAACGCCTGCACTTTCTGAGAAAGCCAAGCGGAGCTAACCTCCCCCAGAAGCTGTTGGTCAACTTTTATAGATGCACTATAGAGAGCATCCCGACTAACTGCATGACAGCCTGGTACAACAGCAGCACCAAAGCTACCAAAAAAAGCCCCTCAGCAGGTCGTAAAAACATCACAGGGTATTTGTTGGCACTGAACTGCCATTACTTGAACATCCAGGCAAGAGTCGATGTGTGAGAAGGGCTAAAAACATCATCAAGGACATCACTTGTTTAAGCTCCTCCCATCAAGCAGGCACTTCAGATCAATTCATACACGCAAAAATAAAACTAAAAAATAGCTTTTTTCCAAACTGCCATAAATTTTTGAACTCTGATATCTCCTCAGTCTGAGATCATTTTTCATACTATTTGCCTTTTGGATTTAAATGCACCATTGGGGTTGTTACACAATGACAAAGTGCTTGATACCCCAAAATCCAGAAATGCTGGTACCATACCTATTAAAGTTAGTTTTTTTCTTTACTTTTCTAGTGCCAGTATAAAGTGAAACCCTACTATCGAGTAGGTGTGTCCTGCAGGGGACATGACTTGTAGTGCTCTGAGCCACAGAATCACCCTTCTCAGAGCTATGCACATTTAAGTCATGTGATATAAACATGCAATTTGATTGGTTGTTCAGCAGAGCTTGTGACTAGCAGAGTCCCGAAACTGCACAGCATCTCCAACGCTGAGCTCACAGTCTATACTCCAAGAAGTGCAGTAAAGGGTGAGCAGCACCTCCTAGTGGAGGAGTTCAAGTACCTCAGGGTGAGGGTGAGGGCAAGGATTCTGGGATGGACTAGTGGAATGGTTCAGCAGGTGTTGGACAGGACCAGTCCTCTAGTGAGGACAGCTCTAGGATCCCTTTAAATAATTTCTCCACCCAAAACATGGTGGAGAATTCAGACATCAGTAATAAACTAATGGCTGCAAATCCCATGATATCCTATAGAGCAGGGGTCTCCAACTCCAGTCCTGGAGAGCTACTGTGGCTGCAAGTTTTCATTCTAACTCTTTTCTTAATTAGTGACCAGTTTTTACTGTTAATTAACAATTTCCCTTTGTTTTAATGGACTTTTCTTGAACCTCTGACGGCTGAATTGATTCTTTTTTCCTTAAACATAAATTTAATGTGAAGTGAGCCAACAGATGAGCAACAAAATTGGGGCCTCAAACTCCAACCAACTTCACTTCATTCAGTTTCTTAATTTGAAGCCAATTCTCGTTGCTCATTAAACCCGTTATTTAATTCCATGACATTTCCAAAACTGTTGATTTTTTTTTTTTTTTTTTTGAAGAGCGCCGTCAAAATGTTTTGTGGACCCGAGCAGATCAACATTACTAAGGCCTTCACCTGTCTTTATTTTCAGTTATTGTGCGATGGACGCAGGTTGCTGTTTATGTGTTGGCACATTTTGTGACTTAAAAGAAATAATTAAGGGGCCTGAGTCTTAAGTTGTGCATCAATTAAAACAAAAGGAAATAGTTAATTAGCAGTAAAATCTGGTCACTAATTAAGAAAAGGGTTACAATGAAAACCTGCAGCCAGAGTAGTTCTCAAGGACTGGAGTTGGAGACCCCTGATTTAGAGGATGCTGTAAGTGTGTGCTCTCTTTGGGCTGCTGTATCATTTACACAGTGACAGTTAATTTACGAGTCCTAATGTGCTTAGTGGGTGATGACCACTTTCTTCAAGCAGCTAACCTGGGTTCAATTCTTGGCTGATACATCGAACACATGACATTGAGTGAGTATGGGCGTGTACCCCAATATGGACTTGCAGCCAATCCAGGGTGGCTTGCACACAGTGCTGCCATGCTCAGAAGTTTAAATGATGGATAAATGAACCAAGCTAGTGCAGACAGGGTGGAACATTTGCTAAGGACAATAAAGCCCAAGGACTTCAGTTCAATCCCAGCATTCAACTTGCTTACCTTTACCTACCTGTATAGCATACCATGCTCCCTATAAAAGGCACTATACAAATGAGAATTTGTTTTTCAAACTTTCACTTAAAGGAGGAGAGTTTAGTCTGGCCAGTTCATGCTCTTAAAAGCAAAACTTATAAGGATATAAGCATCCAGTCTTTGGCCCCTCCTGACCTGCTGCCACACCAGCCTGTGGGTCCTGCCCACCCAGCTCAGCCGGTGAAGTGCCAGCTTCTGGTGGCCGCTACCTTTTCGGTCAAAACCACAAATGGACACTGAAACACTTTATAAAACTATGGCATGTTTTCCAAATTTTAATTCAAGGATCCGCCCCACCATTTTAATTTTCATGCTTTCCAAGGGGTCCAAACAGTTCATTTGGAGGTCTTAAGACTATTAGAACAATCTGTATTTCGCAGTTGGAAAATGAAACACTAGTATAAGGCAGCGGACACGACAGCAGAGGTGTAAGGTTAGCAGCGGTCCAGCCGTCCATTCCCATCACTCCAGGGATGTGCGGCACATTCTTGCCACACTGGGTCATGGCTATCTTTATTAAATACGGCAACTCCCTTCAAATGGCTGAGAGACTCGTTTTTGTTTTTGAAGTACAGCATAATGTGGGAGGAAAACTGAACGATATGGAGAAAAATCTACACAGACACACAAAGAATGTGCAACCCTCACACCGACAGTGACCTTGGGCCTCAAACGATGCGTACGCACAAAAATGTTGCAGACACCCGTTTCCACGCACACTTGAAGATGCACACAAACTAAAGTTGGCTTCAAGCTAAGTGCATTTTAAACGGCAACCTCAGACTACACATATGCACATTTTTGAATCGTAGAGCGTATGAAAATATGAGAGCAACCATTAAGAAGGATATCAGGGAGGCTAAAAGACAGTTGGAGAGGAATATAGCAGATAAGGCGAAAGGCCACCCCAAGAAATTCTTTCAGTATTTTAGTAGTAAAAGAACAGTTAAGGAGGAGGTGAAGTGCATCAGGAATAGTAAAGGGGAATTAAAAGATACAGACAATGAAATAGCAGATGCCCTAAACTTACATTTTTCGGAGGTGTTTACAAGTGAGCAAGTGGATAACCTGCCAATGGTAACAGGGACTACTAAGGAGGTACTGAGGGATTTGGAAATTGAAGAGGGAGAAATGCTGCTCAGATTAAATAGGCTGAAATCAAACAAATCACCAGGCCCAGATAATATTTATCCTCGTGTTCTTAAGGAGGCTAGTGAGTACATATATAAACCCTTGACACATATTTTTAGGAAGTCACTGTGCACTGGAGAGATTCCGAAGGACTGGAAAATGCCAAATATCAACCCGTTATATAAAAAGGGTGACAGGGCAGATCCAAGGAACCATAGGCCAGTAAGCTTAACATGCATCACAGGAAAATTAATGGAAGGAATTATTAAGGATAAGATTGAGCAACACCTGGCAAGGACAGGAGTTATTCTGACCAGTCAGCATGGGTTCAGAAGAGGGAGGTCGTGCTTTACTAACATGTTGGAATTCTATGAGGTTGCAACAAAAGCATACGATCAAAGTGGAGCAAATGATATTATTTATCTGGACTTTCAGAAAGCATTTGATAAGGTGCCACATGAGAGGTTGGGTATCAAGTTAAAAGAAGTGGGAGTTCAGGGTGATGTTTTTAGATGGGTGCAGAATTGGCTCAGACACAGGAAGGCAGAGGGTGATGGTGCGAGGAACCTCATCAGAACTGGCCGATGTTAAGAGTGGTGTTCCACAGGGGTCAGTGCTAGGGCCGCTGCTATTTTTAATATATATAAATGATTTAGATAGGAATACAAGTAACAAGCTGGTTAAGTTTGCAGATGATACCAAGATAGGTGGATTAGCAGATAATTTGGAATCCGTTATATCATCACAGAAGGACTTGGATAGCATACAGGCTTGGGCAGATTTGTGGCAGATGAAATTAAATGTCTGTAAATGTAAAGTATTACACATAGGAAGTAAAAATATTGGGTTTGAATACACAATGGACGGTCGGAAAATCGAGAGTACACCTTATGAGAAGGATTTAGGAGTCATAGTGGACTCTAAGCTATCAACTTCCCGACAGTGTTCAGAAGCCATTAAGAAGGCTAACAGAATGTTAGGTTATATAGCACGATGTGTGGAGTACAAGTCCAAGGAGGTTATGCTCAACCTTTATAATGCACTGGTTAGGCCTCATCTTGAGTACTGTGTGCAGTTTTGGTCTCCAGGCTACAAAAAGGACATAGCAGCACTAGAAAAGGTCCAGAGAAGAGCGACTAGGCTGATTCCAGGACTACAGGGGTTGAATTATGAGGAAAGATTAAAAGAGCTGAGCCTTTACAGTTTAAGCAAAAGAAGATTAAGAGGTGACATGATTGAAGTGTTTAAAATTATGAAGGGAATTAGTCCAGTGGATCGAGACTTGTATTTTAAAATGAGTTCATCAAGAACACGGGGACACAGTTGGAAACTTGTTAAGGGTAAATTTCGCACAAACATTAGGAAGTTTTTCTTTACACAAAGAACGATAGACACTTAGAATAAGCTACCAAGTAGTGTGGTAGACAGTAAGACGTTGGGGACTTTCAAAACTCGACTTGATGTTTTCTTGGAGGAAACAAGTGGATAGGACTGGCGAGGTTTGTTGGGCTGAATGGCCTGTTCTCGTCTAGAATGTTCTAATGTTTTGCTTGGTTTTGTAAACGGGCGGCAACCAACACCAAAGCAGTGCTACTGTTTCTGCGCGGTTTCCTTTTCTTTTCTAGATTTATATTCATGATGCAGGCTTTGTCAAATAAACCGAAATTAATGGCGTATCGTTAACACTCATCTCAGTAAATCAGTTATGGGGAACTAAAATGCAAGGTACTTAGTGCCTTTCTACAGTGACTGTAAGAGCCATTTGTTAGCTATTTAGGTTATGTTGATTAAAGTATTTTCTCAGTTATGTTAAATGTTTGCCTATCTATTGGTCCTTAATATATAGGAGGGTCTATTTTAACCCCTAAAGCTAAAATGAAATGGAATATTCTAACTATTTCTTGTCCCTCTGACTCAGACTCGTGTCAGTTAGTGGCCTGCCTTGCCGTGAGTAGGGCATGGAGGGCACACATGTTCAAACCCTGCACTGTTTGTGTATGTCATTTAATGTGCTCTATTGAACATGCAGCGCCGTATGTATAGAACATACTGAATGTATTAAATAAAGCATAGAGAAAGAACTCATCTTTAAATATAGAAAACAACAGAAGTTTAAGAAAAAAAGTTTAAAGAAACATTTTTTCCTTTTTTGCCTTTTACTTTGTGTGTATAACAACCTTTTTCTCCGTTTTTGTGTGAACTGTTTGCTTTGAATTTTCACTAAACCTTTTTTTAAAACAAGCTCTACTGGACTGAATTTTCTTTTGGTACGCGTTTGACTCTTGATGCCTGATCCTGCCTTATCAACTTAGCAGATACAGCCAAAGCCATACAAGTATAGGTGAAGTGACTCCATATTGTATAGGATCCAAGTTCAGCGATCTGCTGAGGGTGAAATGGGAAGTGAATGAGAAGGATCTGATTGGCATCCTTGGCGTTTTAGAGTGCCTTTCTATGGAGAATATTCCAAGACACATTACAGTGTTATTACTGAACAACAGTTTTGAGATTTCTACAGCATGAAGCGGCTGACTCAGTGTTATATAGAAGTCAATTTTGGGGAATGAAATGTTGTGTTATATATATCACCTTAATCCACACAAATGCATTATGGGAGGATTCTCTCCATACTCGTACAGCTGGAGTTCAGGCAAGTTAAGCGATTTGCTGAGGGGCAAATGGGGAGTGAGTGGCAGGCATGGAGTCCAAACCCTTGTTGTTTTAAGAGTTTACAGCCTTTCCATAGTAAACAACCCAAGCCGTGTTACAGGTATGTAACTGAACAGCGTGACCTTTGATACACAGTCACGTCTTCACCTACCCAGGTCATTCTCACTCACAAATGGATTTGTTATTTTTTACCAAAATCCCTGCTTTTTCATTCACTGCAGAGACATTCACTTGAACTGCTGAAATACAACTTAAACATAGTGTGTGTGCGACTCGATGTTTGCAGCCACACACATACCTCCACTAATCCACAGGTTTATGTGCGTGGTGGGCTGTAATTAAATGACAGCCAGCTGGGAGGGGTGACAGCCGGCCAGTGAGGAGGACTGCACTGTGGCACAGTCAGTAAACAACAATAAAGGCGTCAGACAAGTAGAAAGAACGCGGATGAACGACTAGGCGTCGCTTAATATGGTGCCTTTCAATGTAAACAACTAAGCATTGTTGAATGTCGTTCCTTTCTATATTAAAAACACAGCATTATACAATGTAGTGCCTTCCCACATAAACATCTAGGCATTATTTAATATAGTGCCTCTCCATATAGATAACTAGCCATTATTTAGTACTAGTACCTTTCCATAGAAATAACTAAGTATTATACATGTATAATATAGCACTTTTCTATAAAACTACTTGTATTATATAAACTACTAGGGGCTAAAATCCATAGAAGGCTTTCTGCGCAATATGGAGACAGTGTTGTACCATGACAGAGTATACACCAATGGAAAAAAAATCTTAAACATATTCTGCCAAGTGTTAAGCACATGAGTGGAACCCCAGTCCATGTCTACTTCCAGTAGTGGTGCAACGGATCAAAAAACTCACGGTTCGGATCAGATCACGGTTTTAAGTCACGGATCAGATCAATTTTCAGATCAGCAAAAAAAAAAAAAAAAAAAAGACAAATTTAACTTTAAAGTATTTTTTGCCCAAAAAACATTCAACTCAAGACTCATTCCACTCAATTATATAAATACAAATTAAGGTGCAATATAAGGCATGATAACTATTTCCTTTAATGTGGACACAATAAAAACCAACTTTAAATGCAATTTAAGGCATCATTGCTTCTTACTTTGAACATGGAGAGAGAAATAAAAACTAGCTTATGTCCACATTATCAAAAAAGAAGAAAGAAAGCAAAGCAGACCTGGGCTTATAATTTAAATTTTTTTTTTCAAAAACATGCGGATGTCTACATTTTCTGGGGAAAGTGTAGATCTCTTTGGTGTAACTATGTCCCCTGATGTTGAGAACCCCCTCTCGCTAGGCACTGAAGTGCCAGGCACAGCAAGATGTTGTCTTGCCATTGTGGCAAGGTGAGGGTATTTACATTCGTTGCTTTTCGATGGATCACCATCGACTGGAATGCCACTTGCTGCCTCATAGGATACCACCTCCTCTTTGATGGTGTCAGCAAAAGCCTTGCTGACCATGTCCTTCTGTGCAAAGGTCTCGCCAAAAAGATCCGCCATTGCCGACTACTTTTGAGGAGATGTGTCTGCTCCTGTTGGTGCTGCATATTGACGCTGCAGGGAAAGTTACATTACTGATTAAAACTTTTTTTTAAAATGATGCTGGAGGTTTGTCGAGCTCCTCTGCTAAAACTGCTACCGCTGTGCATGACCACGCGTATGAAGCGGCAAACTGGACAAAAGTCGAGCGAAAATGCGTGAGAGAGGTTGAATTAGCGCGCGTCGCGAGAGAGACAGAGTTAGTGCGCGAGAGAAGTTTAATTGCAGTTCAGTGCACGAGAGCTACCGAGTTGCGCGAGAGCTGTTGAGAGAGTGCGCGAGAGACATGCGCACAATACAGTGGAACTTTTTTTTTCCTCGGATCTTCGGATCACGTGCGTACCGAACCGTGGACAGGAATCGGTTCGGATCACGGATCAACAGTGATCCGTTGCACCACTAACTTCCAGTGACAACAATGACCAAGTCCATACAATTTGATTTTGACGAACCATTGAGGATTTCATCCCCTCTTACACCTTCTGCAAATAAAAACTGGATCACTGTTCAGTGCTCTTCTTTTGGTGCAAATGGAGAGTGGAGTAGCCATGTTTACTCTTAGAAAACAACATTAGAAACTGACTGATCAAGGTCAAACCTTTACCACTGTGTCCACATGTGTGCAAGGAAAGTGTAGAGCAAACCCAAACAAACTTACCATAAATTGGCGAAGCAAGGAAGGGAATACAGAGACCGGAGCGACGGACGGCTTTATATAGGCAGGCAGCCAACGACGTGGGAGGCAATGAGATCGGGGACCCAACGCCGCCTCACACGGCGACCGAGCTGCAGGCTACGTACGTATATATGTACGCAAGTAGGATTCAGTTAGCACTGGGAACCCGTGTACCAAATTTCTTGAAGATGGGCCCATAAGTAACAAAGACCATTGGAAAGTTCAATATGGCGGCCGACAGTGGCATCATACCACTGAAATAAGTACGTACAGTAATCCCTCCTCGATCGCAGGGGATGCGTTCCAGAACCCCCCGCGATAGGTGAAAATACGCGAAGTAGAAACCATACGTTTGTATGGTTATTTTTATATATTTTAAGCCCTTATAAACTCTCCCACACTGTTAACATTATTAGAGCCCTCTAGACATGAAATAACATCCTTTAGTCAAAAGTGTAAACTGTACTCACAATTAAAAGAATGCAAACATATCTTCTCTTCAAATGAATGCGTGTCAGGAGCAGAGAATGTCAGAGAGAGAGAGAGAGAGAGAGAGAGAGAGAGAGAGAGAGAGAG
>JANRMT010062814.1:10016059-10052909 GCA_026402145.1 Polypterus bichir lapradei | reverse complement strand
AGAGAGAGAGAGAGAGAGAGAGAGAGAGAGAGAGAGAGAGAGAGCGTGCGAATGAAAAACAAACAATCAAAAAATCAATACGTGCTGTTGGGCTTTTAAGTATGTGCACCGCGATAAAGCAGCCGCAAAGAAGTGAGCAATGTGAAGGTAGTCTTTCAGCATTTTTTAGAGTAGTGTCCAACCGTATCTTCTAGGCAAACGGCCTCTGTGCAAACAGCCCCTCTGCTCACACCCCCTCCGTCAGGCGCAGAGAATGTCAGAGACAGTGAAAGACACCGAGAAAAGCAAACAACCAAGCAACGCTCGGGAAGCACATCGTATTTCATGGAGGAGTTTTATTTAATTTTTATTTCCTTTATGTAATACGTGATCTGATTGGGTTGCTTCAAAGCCATCCGCCAATAGCGTCCCTTGTATGAAATCAACTGGGCAAACAAACTGAGGAAGCATGTACCATAAATTAAAAGACCCATTGTCCGCAGAAATCTGTGAACCAGCGAAAAATCTGTGATATATATTTAGACTAGCAAAATACCCGCGCTTCGCAGCGGCGAAGTACTGCATTAAAATTTTTATTAAGTAGAAAATTTAACCTTTTTAAACTGAAGGAAAATATGCCAATAATTATTTGTTAAGGATCTCTTTGTATACCATGTTGTCAGTTCGGCACTCCGGTTGTAACATGACCAAGCTGTGCGCTGAGCTTACTCTTGAGCATGTAACTTACAGTTGGCCATGTGAACAGTAATCTTGTCTCAAATCTCACAGCTTGGATTGCTGCTGTCATAATCAGATTGAGGTTCATGGTTTGTTTCAATTACGACAGTATTTGCAGGACTTGTGTTTATTTGGCATTCAGCATCTGTCAAGCGTTGTAAGCTTACAACCGTTTTCATCGATAACTTCACATCCAGCTTTTGAGAGTTTAAACATTCATAAACATCAAAGTGTCCACTACTGAAATCGTCACCTGTGAATGTAAGATGTTTAAGAGGCATTGGCGGTTATCAAAAGGTGTAAAATATTTGGCCATTTCGGTACACTTGAAAGCACCAACCGAACAATTCAGTGGCAGCCATCAACTCACATGCAGAACCATAGGTGAAGGGCTTAAGCATTTCACTCTTCTAGTGCTCCTGTGTAGTATAATTATCTCCTGTACCGTCATCAGTCCACACCTTGAACCTGTCCCAGTCATTCAATACATAAGACACAATGTTCTTCCGGATATCAAGAGTGAGCCTGATATGGCCGTGCAATATGTAACACAGAGAATGGAAAAGGTAGGTGCCATCTCCGGGCATGGAAACCACTCAGTAAGTGACAGTTCTTTGATCGATGGTGATCACCTCGATAGACATGGTAATGGGGGTTGGAATGATGAAGGAAATGGGTACCTGAGCAATGTAAAGTAAGTCTAAAATACCTACACAATAACTATAATTGTAATAAACAAACAATAAAACAGCGGAGAAGCCATGGATTAAACAAAAAGGCTGTAGTTATCAGCAGGGAGACGTGAATCCCGTGGCGAAGCAAGGAAGGGAATGTAGGGACTGGAGCGACGGACGGTCTTATATAGGCAGGCAGCCAACAACGTGGGAGGCGTTGGGATGGGGGACCCAACGCCACCTCACATGGTGGCCAAGCTGCAGGCTATGGACGTATATATGTACGTAAGTAGGATTCAGTTAGCGTTGGGAACCCGTGTACCAAATTTCTTGAAGATGGGCCCATAAGTAACAAAGACTATTGAAAAGTTCAATATGGCGGCCGACAGTGGCATCATACCACCGAAATAAGTACGTACATTGGTTTTGGTTAGCTCAGGGAAGCCACCTACCAAATTTCGTGAAGATGGGGCCGTAAATAAGAAAGTTCAACATGGCGGACGTTGTTGACCGTTATGACCGTTATGTGTAGAATTTCGAAATGAAACCTGCTTAACTTTTGTAAGTAAGCTGTAAGGAATGGGCCTGCCAAATTTCAGCCTTCTACCTACACGGGAAGTTTGAGAATTATTGACGTTGGAAAGTTCAATATGGCGGCTGACAGTGGCGTCATACCACCGAAATAAGTATGTACATTGGTTTCAGTTAGCGCAGGGAAGCTGCCTACCAAATTTCGTAAAGATGGGGCCATGAATAAGAAAGTTCAATATGGCGGACGTTGTTGATCGTTATGACCGTTACGCGTAGAATTTCGAAATGAAACCTGCTTAACCTTTGTAAGTAAGCTGTAAGGAATGGGCCTACCAAATTTAAGCCTTCTACCTACACGGGAAGTTGGAGAATTAGTGATGAGTCAGTCAGTCAGTCAGTGAGTGAGTGAGGGCTTTGCCTTTTATTAGTATAGATTGCCTTACTATTTAAACAACTAAGTATTATATAATACAGTGCATCCTCATATAATCAAATAAACTAAGCATTATTTAATATATAGTGTTTTATATATAAAAAAAAAAAATCCTGGGACAGAAAGACTAGGGAGACGAGACATGATCTTCAAGTGACGATCACGGAAGACATTTAAAAGACCTGCGAAACGAAAGAGATTGACCCAGGACTGTCTCACAGGGTCGTAGAACATGAGATTCTTGCAAGACACACCCTACTTAACCAATATCAAATAAGACCATGGGCAGCAAAACACTCGTGTAAAGGCTTCTCAGGGCATATAAAGCGTATAAGGACAATACGTTATAAATGAAACATAGACGACTAAACGAAGAAGAAAGAGCAGCGCAAAGAAAAAAAGACTCAAAAACGTTAGAGAAAAAAAATGCAAAAAAGAAAAAGAATAACCTAGGCGCAAATTCAGAAAATAAGGAAAGTAATTATCAGCCCGGAACAAGTGGAACTGAAAAAAAAAAGCACGTCCAATCGGGCTCAGAATTAAAAGACAAAGAGTAAAAGACAAAGTACAACTTCATAAAGATGTTCAAAAATAATGGTGCGATACACATGCAGAGAAAGTTAAAGAATATGAAAGTAAGAAAATTAAAGTATTGAAAAAAAGTAAGTAAAGATCGCAGTAGCGCAACCAAATGGAAAATATTACTCAAAAAAAGGGAAAATAATCACCACGGACCAGATGTCATTGAAACAAAAGTAGGACAAAGCGAGGTCAGAAATAAAAGACAAACAGTACAAAAAAAAAAAGAAGTCATAAAGAGGTTAAAAAACAAGGGGGCCAAACACATGCAGAGCAGGTTAGAGAAAATGAAAACTGAAATTCATTCAAAAAACTAAAAAAAAAAAAAAAAAAAAAACCATGTAGGCGCAATACACATGCAGAGCAAGAAACAGAATATGAAAGCAGAAAAAAACTACAGTGTCAAAAAATAAAGTAAAGATCACATTAGCACAAACAAAGAGACATTATTATTCAGAGAAATAACAAAAAGGCGAATAGAGATCGAATATATGGATATGGGCGATATGTCAGAAGTATGTAAATATTGTAAGGCTTTGAAGTTTAAGTCAACAGAATTTCAAAAACGGAGTTTACCGCACATGCATTTATTGGTTACTTTGCAAAAAAATTTATTAACTGCTGATGATGAAGATCGTTTTGTCTGTGCTTAAATTCCAAACTGAGAAACCTATCCTGAATTAGGGTACAAAGTCATTAAACACGTCTCACTGACCTCATTTAAAAAATTCAGCATATTGAGACTCAAAAGATTCCAAATATTGCTTTTAACGAAGTTCTGAAATAAAAGTGAAACTAATGAAATAGCACAAATTCAAAAAAAAAAAAAAAAATCTTAAAAAGTGTGTGTATCCGGAAAACCAAAAACGGGGGTTGGTGAAAGAAGCGAGCAGGGGGCGAAGCTCCCTAGTATGTATATATAAAAAACCTACTCAGCACTATTTAATAGCATACCTTTCTATATAAACAGCTCAACATTATGACATATTAGTGCCTTTCTAGATTAGATTAAATTTATAAAAACACATTTAAAACAACAGAGGTTGCACCAAAGTGCTGTACAAATAGACATTAAAATAAACACAATACAAACAATCCTGTAAAAGCAGATTAATAAAACAACCAATTGTAACATTCACCACAATCCATTATACACAATGAAAGACAGAAGAAAACAAGTAGGTCTTAAGCTGACTTTCTACTCATTATATACGTACTGTAATATAGTGTCTTTCTATAGAAACAACTAAGTATATATAATATACAGTATAATGATTAGTCATTTGTATGGAAAGGCATTACAATATAGTTCCTTTCCATATAAACCAGGAGGCTTTATATGATAACTATATAAACAGCTATGTATTACTTCATATAGAGCCTTTCTATAGAAACTACTTAGCACTATTTAATAGCATGCCTTTCTATACAAACAACTCAACATTATATAACATAGTGCCTTTCTGCTCATCCTATAATAAAGTTTCTTTCCATATAAACGACTAAACATATATATATAATGATTAGTCATTTATCCATCCATCCATTCTCCAACCCACTATATCCTAACACAGGATCACGGGGGGTCTGCTGGAGCAAATCCCAGCCAGCACAGGGCACAAGGCAGGAACAAACCCTAACCCTGGGCAGGACGCCAGTCCACCACAGGGCGAGCGCACACAAATACCAAGCTCACACTAGGGACAATTTAGAAATCGCCAATGCACCCAACCTGCATGTCTTTGGACTGTTGGAGGAAACCGGAGAACCCAGAGGAAACCCACCCACGCAGACATGGGGAGAACATGCAAACTCCACGCAGGGAGGACCCGGAAAGCGAACCCAGGTATCCTTACTGCGAGGCAGCAGCGCTACCACTGTACCACCGTGCCCCAGTTAGTCATTTACATGGAAAGGCATTACAATATAGTGCCTTTCCATATAAACCGCAAGGCATTATGTAATATAGTGCCTTTTCATATAAACAACTTGACATTATATGATATAGTAAGTACCTATCAAGAAGAGGAAGAGAGTGAGGGCACAGCCAAGGATCAAATGGTGGAAGTTGAAAAAGGAAGACATGCAAGGTTGAGTTTAGGGAGGAGGTGAGGCAGGCACTGGGTGGTAGTGAAGAATTACCAGACAGTTGGGAAACTACAGCAGATGTAGTACGGGTGACAGTAAGAAGGGTGCTTGGCGTGACATCTGGACAGAAGAATGAGGAAAAGGAAACCTGGTGGTGGAATGAGTAAGTACAGGAGAGTATACAGAGGAAGAGGATGGCGAAGAAGAAGTGGGATAGTCAGAGAGATGCAGAAAGTAGACAACAGTAAAAGGAGATAAGGCGCAAGGTGAAGAGAGAGGTGGCGAAGACTAAAGAAAAGGCGTATGATGTGTTGGACACTAAGGAGGGAGAAAAGGACCGGTGGGCTACAGAGAGGGGCCGAGGTGGGAAAGATGTGCAGCAGGTTAGGGTGATAAAGGATAAAGATGGGAACAAACTCAAAAGCGAGGAGAGTGTATTGAGCAAATGGAAAGAGTACTTCGAGAGGCTGATGAATGAAGAGAACAAGAAAGAGAAGAGGTTGGATGATGTGGAGATAGTGAATCAGGAAGTGCAACGGATTAGCAAGGAGGAAGTAAGGGCAGCGATGAAGAGGATGTTAAATGGAAAGGCCGTTGGTCCAGATGACATACCTGTGGAAGCATGGAGGTGTTTAGAAGAGATGGCAGTGGAGTTTTTAACCAGACAGTTTAATGGAATCTTGGAAAGTGAGAGGATGCCCGAGGAGTGGAGAAGAAGTGTACTGGTGCTGATATTTAAGAATAAGGGGGATGTGCAGGACTGTAGTAACTACAGTGGAATAAAACTGATGAGCCACAGCATGAAGTTATGGGAAAGAGCAGTGGAAGCTAGGTTAAGAAGTGAGGTGATGATTAGTGAGCAGCAGGATGGTGTCATGCCAAGAAAGAGCACCACAGATGAGATGTTTGCTCGGAGGATGTTGAGGGAGAAGTTTAGAGAAAGCCAGGAGGAGTTGCATTGCGTCTTTGTGGACCTGGAGAAAGCAGATGAGAGGAGAGAAGAGAGGAGCTGTGATATTGGATGAGGAAGTCGGGAGTGGCAGAGAAGTACGTAAGAGTTGTACAGGATACGTACGAAGGAAGTGTGACTGTGGTGAGGTCTGCGGTAGGAGTGACAGATGCATTCAACGTGGAGGTGGGATTACATCAGGGATCGGCTCTGAGCCCTTTCTTATTTGCAATGGTGATGGTCAGGTTGACAGACGAGATTAGACAGGAGTCCCCGTGGACTGTGATGTTTGCTGAGGACACTGTGATCTGTAGCGAGAGTAGGGAGCAGGTTGAGGAGACCCTGGAGAGGTGGAGATATGCACTAGAGAGGAGCGGAATGAAGGTCAGTACAAACAAGACAGAATACATGTGTGTGAATGAGAGGGAGGTCAGTGGAATGGTGAGAATGCAGGGAGTAGAGTTGGTGAAGGTGGACGAGTTTAAATACTTGGGATCAACAGTACAGAGTAATGGTGATTGTGGAAAAGAGGTGAAGAAGAGAGTGCTGGCAGGATGGAGTGGGTGGAGAAGAGTGTCAGGAGCGATTTGTGACAGACGGGTATCAGCAAGAGTGAAAGGGAAGGTCGATACGTGATCTTCTCAGAAAGACACTTTGACGTCCCGTGAGACTAGACTTTACAACCTTTGGAAGCAAAACTCGTGAGACGGTGACTTTTGCATGTCACGCCCTACTTACAAACAATTTAAAACAAGATTACGGACATCTAACCATTCAGTGGTTGTAATGCTTTTAGCAGACACACTATGTGCTCCCAGCTCTTAAATCTTTTATACGTTCTAGATGGCACATCAACGACTAAGTAAAATAGCCCAGTCCAAGTGGAACTGAAAACCTTGTAGGTCCAATCGGACTTCATAAAGACGTACAAAAACGTTGGCACGATGCGGAGCAGGTTAGAGATTATGAAAGCAGTGGAATTCGAAAGGCTCAAAAAAAAAAAAAAAAAAAAAAAAAAGTTAAAGAATATGAAAGTAGTAAACTTCGAAGGTATAAAATAAAATTAAAAAAAAAAAGACAGTAAAGATCGCATTAGCACAAAAAAAAAAAACCCAGAAATTATTACTCGGTGAAATAATGGAACAGCAAAAAGAGATAGGTGATATGTCAGATGTATGTATGTACTGTAGATATTGTAAGGTAAAGTTTAAGTCAGAGACTTGTAGATCGTCCAATTCGTGTTGCTATCAGGGAAGAAAAGGAGTGTTGCCTCCCAATGAAGAGGCCTAAGCTACGACAAGTTTAATTTCGAAGAAACCACAGTTCGCTCAGGTGTATATTTATGATCATGGAAAAGCGATGCAACATAGAATCGATAGAGTGGGTAACAATTCCCATGAAAATAATCTTTTTAAATTGTATATCCAGATAACCAAACTCGGTGGTGGGCGAGTGAAGCGAGTAGGGTCGGAGCCCCCTAGTATCCTTATATATAATTTGATACTATCCGTATGTATGGTATTCGCGTCAATACCCATATGTCGCGTCAATACCCCGTATGTATGGTGTTTGCGTCAATACCTCGACTCAATACAAGTTAGAACCATGCAATGGGACTCTGCCTCTGTAGTTAGAACATAACGTGGCAGACTGGAAATGTTTTTAAATAAGAAGGGAGCAAAAGATATAATGTAGCGAATGCACAATATATAGGAAAGTATCAAAATGGCAAACAAATCCTAAATCAAAAGGAAAAATTAAAAAAAAAAAAAGCTTATATATACTTGTAGATAGGGGAAACCCATCCTCACTATTTCTGCAACTTCCAATATACATAGGAAGCCCAAATTTCCTCATTCCTTTACACTGTACTTACAAAGTTTCATTTTGCGTCGTGCCTCGTAATGTCCTCTTTTTGGCGGTTCTCACCATTATGCTGCAAGGAACTTTCACAACTGACCTCTCCTTTTGCCGGTTTCTTGCATGCTCAAGAGTAAGCTCAGCAGACAGCTTGGTCTTTACAAACTCTTTACAATCATCAAATTCACTCTCAATACTAAAATAAGCCTTCGACAATTACATTGACAATCATGTTACGTTATTTTTAAAATGTTTCCTTTTCTTTTTCATAACTTCTTTAATACACTACTTCTCCGCTGCGAAGCGCTGGTATTTTGCTAGTTTTTAATATTTCAGAGTTTTGAACTTTTAAAAAACATAAGCCACAATTTGGCCTGCGCAGGCCTTGAGGCCTACTTTTTGTGTTGGGGCCAGGCTGCCTGGGGTAAAGCCTATTTCTGAGGCAGATCAGGGAATTCCTGGTAAAGTTTTCATTTGTTTTGAGGCCTGTTCATCTTTTTTATCAGTATCCAATGCAAAAAGAGAAGGGTACAGGAACCCAAAAATAGTAAAATGTAATATAAATTAATCTAATTCATTAATAATTGATGACATCTGCTTTGAATTTGAAATACAGCATTAGATAATGAGGAAAAAATGGCACCTCGTAGTGTCTTTTGAGATGTGTCTCTGTCAAGCATTTAATGCATTTTAAAAGTGGTTAACTGTGAACTCACTGGAGACTGCTGTGGAGCAAACAATGATGGTCAACAGTGGATCAGCTACATAAAAAAAGGACACCGGTTCATGCACTGTACTGGAGTGATACCTTTGTGACCAAAATGCGACACCACCCCGATGCAACTGTAAACCCTGTAAAGACTGACTATTTTTATTTAAACTTTGCCACAACTGTTTGTCGCTCCATCAGGTTTATTGACACTCTAATGCCACACTGCCATTGGCCAAACAGCAGAGAAGAACTCACTCCACCTCTACTTTTATTCACTGCCAGTGCCCTGGGCATTATCAACATGAAATAAGGAGATGGCACAATTTCTAAATAATTAATCAGCAGCTGCAATTCACACACACCATTTTGTTACACATGGATGGCCCGTTGTTCTCAGAAGTGTGGGGTTCAAGTCAGGCCAGAAAGTTTGAGAACCTACTATGTATAAAATTTTAGGTTTAATTAAATACTTGGAAAGAAAGTGAAGAGAAAAAAGTGAAGGACTGAGAATTACTCCTCCATTTTAGCTTTCAGATTATTTGGATGATATTCTTAGAAAGGGGAAGAAAATCTAGGATATGAGAATGATCTAACATAGCAGAGTTAAAGCACTAACAAGCCATGAAATTAAATTACTGGCAAGAACTGCTTTCTAATTAAGCAACCGGGTTCCTGCAGCCACTGCGACCCTCCAGGACTGTGACTGAGGACCCCTAGTCAAGACCATGGACCACATGGGTAATATGGGTAAAGCTATGGAGCACATAACCAGAGTGGCCTAATGGATAGGCTGATGGACCATACAGCTTCTGTGGCCAATTGGCCCAGGATATGGACTACATGAGTAGTGTGGAATGATTGGCAAGGACATAGCTAATTTTAGCTAAAGGGTTAAGGCTATGAACCATATGGCTAGAGTGCCTATGGACTATATAACCGCAGAGGCCTTTAACATGGCTTTCTCCTAACTTCACTTTAACTTAATACTGATACTCTGTATATTCAAGTCATCATAATAACTATTCATGGTGGCTCTAAAATCCGTACTGACCCTTACTCTCTCTTCTGTTTCTTTTTCCGGTTTCTTTGTGGTGGCGGCCTGCGCCACCACCACCTACTCAAAGCATCATGATGCTCCAACATTGATGGACTGAAAGCCAGAAGTCTACGTGACCATCATCATCAAGTCCTTCCGTGAGAACCCTAAATACAAAGAGGACTGTTTCATTTATGCTAGGTAGATTGCCCAGAGGGGACTGGACGGTCTCTTGGTCTGGAATCCCTACAGATTTTATTTTTTTTTCTCCAGCAGTCTGGAGTTTTGTTTTTTCTGTCCACCCTGGCCATCGGACCTTACTTATTCTATGTTAATTAATGTTGACTTATTTTTATTTTTTATTGTGTCTTCTATTTTTCTATTCTTCATTTTGTAAAGCACTTTGAGCTACATTTTTTTTGTATGAAAATGTGCTATATAAATAAATGTTGTAGTAATGAACAGGCTGACTGGTGGTGGCATTAAACTGATGAGGGTTCAATCCCACCACCCTAAGGGAGTCACTTCACTGGACAGACCTGCAAGTTGCAGACACCTGGAAACAACCGCAGCACTCCCGTAAAGTGCCTTGGAATAGAAAGGCACAAAGCAAAGAAGAGCCTGTTTGGACTAGCTAGGGGGCTTTTAAATAAATGAATAAAGTATTCAACAGAAATTCCTAAAGGGGAGGCACAACACCTCCGTTTTTAACTGAAGGGTCCATTGGTCAAGACTATGGACCATACAGAAAACAGGAAAATATCTGTTTGTTGGGCTTTCTGTAAAAAAGCCAAATTTCTCTATTGGGACAAATCCAATTCTGTCTGTATCTGAAGTGGCCTAATGGATAGGAAATGATGATGGACCACACAGCCCGTGTGGACAAATGGCCAAGGCTATGCACCGAATGACTACTGTGGTTTAACAGGTTACAGCTACCGACTTTACGGGTAGTGTGGCCTAATGGTCAGGGCTACAGACTATATAGCTAGCGAGGCTATGGCCTGTATAGTTAGACAGGCCTACTGGATTGATCAGTGCACCGTAAAACTCATATGGCCTAATGGTCAAGGCCATGGACCACATGGGTAATACGGCTAAAGCTATGGAGAATAAAACCAGAGTGGCCTAATGGATAGTCTGATGAAACATACAGCTTCTGTGGTCAAATGGCCCAGGCTATGGATGACATGAGTAGTTTGGCATGATTGGCAAGGTCATAGCTAATTTTAGCTAAAGGGTCAAGGCTATGAACCATATGGCTAGATTGCCTATGGACTATATAACGGCAGAGGCCTAATGAACAGGCTGATGGACCATATAACTTGTGTGGCCAAATGGCTAAAGCTATGGACCATATGGCTAACGTGACCTAATTGGTTAAGGCTATGGCAATATAGCTAGTGTAGCCTAAAGGTCTAGGCTATGGACCGTATGGTGAGTGTGGTTTAAAGGCCTAGGCTATGGACGGTATAGCTTGTGTGACTATGGACTAAATCATAGTTTCTTAAAACTATAGGAAGGTGGTGGTGGTGGTGATTTAGTTGGATTTAGATTGCAAGAACCAAAAAAAAAAGTTTAAGAAATACTGGATTAAAGTTGCCTGATGGATTATACAGTTTATATGGCCAAAAGTGTAAGGCTGTGGACCATATGGCTAATTTGACCTAATGGGTTAAGGCTATGGCCACATGGCTAACGTGACCCAATGTTGAAGGTAATGGACTGAATGGCCAGTGTGACATACTGGCCAAGGCTGGGGGATATAAAGGTAGTTTGGTCAAGGCTATGATTTTCTGGCTAGTATGACCTAGAAGACGAGGCTATGAACCACCAACCACAGCCTAATCCTATTCTTTGTCTAAGCTGAGCTACATTTCCACAAAGCAACATGGTATTCTTAACCTGGAGGATGCCACATTAAAATGCTCACCTCAAGTTGGACAGGACAGGCCACCTTACCTTCAGCAACATTTTCCAGCTCTTCCTGGGAAATTCCCAGACATTAACAGACAAGGGTGTGGCATTTGCTGGGTAATCCATGAGGCTGGGTGTAGGATGCGGTGTGTTGATTCACCACTTCATCAAATGTCAAGCTATGTTTGTAACCTGTGAGGTCCCCCCCCCCCCCTTATGTAGAACAGGGAAGAGAGTTCAAAAGTTAGGTAGCCACAGTAAGAAACAACGGAGCTCTCAAGGTCTCCTGGGCCAGATGACTTCTGCAAAATGCCAGTCAACTCTGCAACTTTACACTTTCACAATCCAGCACAGTGGCCGGCACACTGCCTTTTGAGCATTTGAAATGTGAAGCCTGAGGCTAGTGGCTGATCTCCTCGTAGAGTAAACGAGCGCATTCCTCAGGTTAAAGGTCGTGACTTGGGCCTATGTTCAGCCCTGAGCACACAAGAGGTTTTGTGAGGTCCTATTAGGGGGGCTCATAACTGGATAGGGTGCTGAACAATAAACCGCCACGCCAAAGAGTCAAGACAGACCTGTGTGACTTTGTGTAAACTATTGAACTCCTCTGGGTGCACATTTGAAAAATGTGCTTGTACAGCACCTGGGAAACACACACTACATCCATACAAAACTCAGACCCTCCTTCATATCCATGAGTAAGCCACTTAACCTGTACAGTACTTGAAAAGCACAATATAAAGTAACAAGCTTATGGTTAGCAATTCCAAATTGGCCACCTTCTGAGTGTTTGCTGCTGCCTTGTACCCAGTGCTGCCAGTACAGGCTCCGGCCTCCTGCGGCCCTTAACTGGATTAAAAAGGTTTGCAAATGTGATGGCTTTGTCAAAGGAAATAGTTACAGTTGTTTTAAAACTGAAGTCTTTCATCACGCAAAAGGATCAAACAACAGAGTTGAGCAGTTTTAAAGTGGAACAACTTTTGTCAACTGTTAGAAATTACTGGGATGACACATTGGAGCCCCTCCGCTTTTAGCCAAACAAATAGGCTACAAACAAACTGGATGACTTCCTCCCATTTGTGAGACGTCTTATGTGTAACACCGATATGACCCTCGAGTGAGTCACTTCACCCACCTCAGCGCACAACAGAATTAAGGAAACTGTTACACTGAAACTTTTAAGTACATTTTGGCATTTCTAGTCTCAGAATCAATTTGAATAAAAGTGTGCTCTTTCCAGTGAATTCTCAAGCACACAATTTTAGATTGGACATCTTCCCTTTTATCATCACAGGTCAGCTTAAGTACCTGGGTGTAAACATCACAAGTAAACAAAGCTCGTTATCAACAAAATTTAGCAAGACTTGCATAGATGGTCGACTCTTCATCTCACTTTAGCTGGAAGAATTAACGTTGTTAAGATGAATATCCTTCCTAAGCTTCTTTTGCTATTTCAAAACATTCCAATATACATCAATAAATCATTTTTTTTTTTAAGAAGTTAGATTCAACCATAATCTCACTTATTTGGAATTCAAAACATCCACGTATCCAAAGGGCGACCCTACAAAGACTTAAATCAGAAGGTGGTATGGCACTACCTAACTTTCAGTATTATTACTGGGTGGTGAATATACAAACTATAAAAACCTGGACATGGACACAAATAGATGAACACACACACAGGCTTGGTCTGCAATAGAAATAAAATCCTGCAGTAGTTCTTTATATTCTTTGCTTTGTACTAAATAAGTACAAGTCATCGCCAATATACTAAAAACCCAATAGTGCTTCACTCACTCAGAATATGGAACCAATGTAGAAGTATTTTACGATAGAGAAGCTTTTATCTGTGGCACCTCTGCATGATAACCACCCTTTTCCATCCACGCAAAATATATGCAGTTTTTAATGTCTGGAAAACATTTGAGATTAAATCACTTAGAGATCTGTACATAAACAATGTTTTCACATCCTACGAACAATTACACTCCAAATGTAACTTTCCAGCACTACATTTCTTTCACTACCTTCAAAAAACCTGACCAGTTCTCCTCACCTCCCACCCACCTCTATGCCGGAAAAAATATTGATCAGTCTTGAGGTCTCAGACAGTATTTCCATAATATATAAAAACATTTTAAAGTCCCTTTCTTTCAAAGATCCAAGAGTACAGCGGGAAAAGGATCTCTCACTCAACATCTCAGAAAAGGAGTGGAAGGCAGCCATGCACAGAATTCACTTGAGCTCCATATGTGCAAAGCATTCAATTATTCAACTTAAAATTATCTATCGAGCATATCTCTCTCGTTTAAAATTGTCCAAAATGTTTCCAGGGTAACCTGCAAACGTTGCAATCGAGTTCCAGACTCACTGGGCCACACGTGCACCAAATTAACATCATTTTGGACCAAAATCATTAAATGCCTTTCAGACAGCGTTGGGGTCGCAATCCCTCCTAACCAATTAACAGCTGTGTTTGGGGGGCTCACAGAGGGGCTTAAAGTGGAGAAGGACACACAAACTGTGATTGCCTTTACTACACTATTGGCACGTAGACTTGTCTTGGTCAACTGGAAGAATCCTAACTCTCCTCTGTTAAGTTAGCAGGTAACTGATGTTATATATGATCTGAAATTTTCACTTAGAGGATCTGTGCAGAACTTTTTCAAAACTTGGCAGGATCTAATCAGTAACATTTTAGAATAAGCATTTAAACTGAGGAAGCGGATTCTCTCCCCTCTTTTTTTTATTCATTTATTAATTTATCTATTTACTTATTTTTACTAGTTTAAAGTTTCACTCTGCTGGCCTAGCGCTCTCTCTCATGGGTGGGGGTTGATTTGTTTCAAACCCAGCTTTGTTAAACTTCACTTGCTTGTATGGAATGTTGTTAGATTTTAATAAAATCAATAAAATGCAAAAGAAAAAAAAAAAAACATATGTTTCTGCAGTGTTCAGCCTGAAACAACAACATTTATTTATATAGCATATTTTCATACAAAAAGTAGCTCAAAGTGCTTTACATAATGAAGAATAGAAAAATAAAAGACACAGTAAGAAAATAAAATAAGTCAACATTAATATAGAATAAGAGTAAGGTCCAATGGCCAGGGTGGACAGAAAAAAAAAAAAAATACTCCAGATGGCTGGAGAAAATAATAAAATGAAAGGCACTATTTAAAAATCACAGGCTTATGGGCTCAAGCCCTGTGTAACTCCAACTTGTCATTTAACTCATCTCAGCTAACAAGACAGAAATTTGAAGATTATTACACTTGGATGAATGCTTACAATGAAAGGCGCTATATTTAATAAAAAAAAAAACAAAACAAACACACAAGGTTGTCTCTTCCGTTTCCCCGCCCTGCGCTTAGTCCCAGCAAGCAGTACAGAAATATGAAATTACTGAACTACACCCACATAGTGCCTTTGGGCAGTATTCATCATGAAAGGCACTATATAAAAATGACAGGCTTAAGAGTTCAATTCCTGTGTGACACCAAGTGAGTCACTAAACTCATTTCAACAAATGAGACAGAGAAATTGTGAGACTGTCATACAACGCTCTTTATAAAGAGGCACTACCGAATATACTCACGTTTAAGTTCTTCCGCGGATAAGTCGGGGCTTGACTTTATCGTATAATTTCCGGTATTTTATACTGTCGGTCATATAAGTCGAAAGCTGAAGACTCACGCTATTGGTCCAAGAGATTATGATATGCTAACACCCACCTGAGAGAGGAACCACGGAGCACACGGCCTTTTTTTTCCCCCTATGTACAGTATTGTGCCTATGTGACCACACGGTAATACCTGAACTATTCCGAAACGACATTTGCACTGTTTTGTGTATCTCACACCATTATACACCTTTATCGTAAGAGCATCCCTTACCTACGACGGAGCATTCAATCAGAACAAAATATGAAGCTGGTTTGAAATTAAAAGTCATTGAAGTGGCAAAAGAAATTGGTAACTGCGCTGCTGCAGTGGCAGCCTTAGGCATGTGCAAACTGTGCACCTGCACAGGGCCGCCAAGCTAATATATATTGAATATAAAACAGAAAGAGAAAATAACGACACAGCTGACATCAGATGCGAGGCTAGTGCAAGTGGGCAAGTCGTCTTACAAGTTAATGTTTCACCTAGTTTTAATAAAGTATTAGTGTTAGCGCAATAGTCATAGTGAATATCTGGTCAGATAGGGGGCACGAGACATTCGCATACCCATTCTAAGCAAAATGAAGAGATTTCGAGTACACTAATCTGGTCATTCGAAACGAAAGAGAAAGGCGTCTCAGGAGGCTTCCATTGCGTCACAGGAAGGAGCAATCCTGAACTTTATCATAAGTTAAACGCTTGTGTCATGACCACGAGGCAACTATGCAGTGTCCGCAACAGACGTGGCCATCCGCCGTGCATAAGATACCATATTGACATTGGCGGGCAAAGGGGCCACTGATTCTTTCTCTGCCCAGAGCCGCCACGAGCCTAGAGCCACCCCTGGCTGCTGCAACAAAATTTGATGCGTCTGAGAAACTTAAACGAGATTGGAGGAAGCAAGAAGATGTTAAAAAAAAAAAAAAAAAAAATTGGTCGCATTTTTGAATGGGAGTCGGAGTCTGATTTTATGATCAATTTTTTGGATTTCAAGACCCAACTTATACGCAAATATATACGGTATATAGAAACACAAGGTTGCCTGTTCAGTTTCTCCGCAGGCTGGCAGCACAGAAAATATGGAGTTACTGCACAGCACACATATAGTGCTTTAAGGCTGCATTCTGCATGAAAGGCACTATATAAAGTTACAGGTCTTAGGAGTATAACCTAAGTGCACCCCCAAATGGTTTAACTTTACCATCCTCAGCCAACAAAAGAGAAATGTGGAAATGAACGCACTTGGAAGATTATTCACTATGAAAGGTACTACATAGAAATCATAAGGGTTACCAGATCAGTCGCTCCACCAGACCCATCACAGCTCAAAATAAAGAAAGGAACTATTGACCTGTACCCATATAGTTCTTTAAGCAGTATTAAGAATGAAAGGCACTATATAAAATGAAACATTTATGGGTTTAATCTTCATGCGTCTCCAAGTGAGTCATAAACCTTTTCTAAGCAAGCATGAGAAAATCTGGACTCTATCAAACTTGGAAAATTACTCACCGGGAAAGACAACGTATTGAAAATCACAAGGTTTGCCGTTCAGTCTCTGTGTTCCTGACATGACAGAGCAAACTGTGCTAAAATATGGAATTACTGAACTGTATCCAATACCCATATACAGATAGCACTTTTAGGGTAAATTAGCAGGAACTACACTAAAGTAAGATAACAGGCTTATTGTATCAATCCCAGTGTGACTCCAGGTGAGTCACTTAACTTGTTCTCTGCTAATGGGACAAATACAGAAATTGTTTTCTCCAAGTGTAATATTCACTGTGAAAAGCACTACAAACAAAAAAAAAAAAAAAAAAAAAAAAAAAAATCACAAGATTGCCAGCTCAGCACTTTCACCAACTCCCTGAGCCTTCATGACCCAAAATAAAGAACTGAGCAGCACCCATAAGCCACCTTCAGGCAGTACTTAGCATGAAAGGCACTATATAAAACAACAACGGTATTGCTTCAGCCCCAGCATGCCTCCAGGTCAGGTAAAGTGCCACTTATCATTAAAGGCGTTATATATAATATGACAATCTTATTGGTTCAATCCCAGTGTGACTCAGTGTGGGACACTTTTCAGCTCATAACAAAGAAACACAGGAACGGTAGCATTATACCTGTGAATTTATGTGGAAAGGCACTACATTAACTGTTTTAGGGCAGATGTCGACTTTTGTCATCACAAGGGGATTGAGAGCAGATGTCGACTAAAGTCAACATCCAGGGGCAGAGGCTGTAAAAAACAAAAAAAAGCTGTAAACATTGATAAAACTTGCCGTTATGTTACAGGTAGACCCTCTTGGCTAGGAGGGCTGTTTGACTCTTCGACTTCACATCGAATGCGCGCGAGTAGCATAGAATGGCATCAACATCAAGCAAAAGAGCAAAGCGAATGCGCAAAGCAAAATGCTCCTTGTGTATTATTTATTTATTTATTGCATATTATTGCTGAATCCGATTCTGACTTATCAGATTCCGATTTTGATGCAAGTGATCTGGAGATCGAAAATGAAAGTCAGGTACCTGCATCAGCTGATCATTCCCCAGCTGATCGTGCAGGTGACGAACCTGCGGCGAAGTTCACCCTAGGAGGACTAGCACACAGAGAACTGTGGGAGGCAAGCTGGCAAGTGGACTTCATCAAATGACACGGCCTGCTAGTGGACGCTACAGATGACTGGCCACTCGACTACGTCAAGCTGTTTTTTCCCCAGAACGTGCCTTTCAGCTTATGAAAGGTGATTCTTATGGAAAATTGACATACTGTAGTGGCTCATGGAACATAAAACAGAATGACATTTGTCATAAATAAGTATTTTATGCCAATTTTTTTTGTGTCACCATTGCTTTGCAAGTTTTTTTTGGAAAAAATATTCAGCCCTGGGACAAAAGAAAAAATAATTAGCCCTAAAAGAGTTAAGAAAAATAATAATTAAGGTTGCCAGTTCAGCCTGAACCCAAATATTGGTATCCTGGCAAAGTTCACAACACAGAAATATTGAACTGTACCTGTAACGTGTCACTAAGTAATTATCACCCTGAAAGACACTATATAAAAAGGACACTCTTACTGACTCAATCGCAACGTAACCCAGAGTGAGTTACTAAGACGCTATGTAAAAATCCCACTACTGACACAAGTGTACATCCATCCATATGGTCACAGGGCATTCTAGAATCAGCTGGGACAAAGGGATGGGCTGAACAAGTAAATGAACGTAAAATGTGAACGACAGCGTTGAATCCATTTCTCACGTACCTTGAATCCTGGGTTTCAACCCTGTGCCGCGACAGGCATATTCGTTCAATCCCTGTGCAGCATAGAATGGGTCATTCAACCAATTTCAGTTTATAACAGTTGTGACGGACAGCCGGGTCCCATGCCCGGCTGGGACGCCTCTGCTGCATACGTCCCGGGGGAGCCATCATGGACATTGCAGTACCTTCCCCGGGGCGCTTGGGGGCAGCCTCCCTGGCCGTGGATCCCTCCTCAATCTCCCCCGTGGCTCCATGGGACATGGAGTCCACCACAGCAGCCCAGTTGGGAGATGGGGTGGCCGCTAGGGGGTGCTGTGGACGACCAGCCACCACGCTGGACGGTTTATCAGCCCCACCCGGAGGTGCAATTAAGACCAGCTGGTCAGGCACCTGGAACACTTCCGGGTGGGGTATAAAAGGGCGTGCCTCCCAGCAATCTGGGCCAGAATCGGGAGGAAGAGGACGAGGTTGCCTGGGAGGAGTGGTGGTGCCAGGAAGCATTTGGTTTGTGTGTTTTGTGCTTTGGGACTGTGTTGGGCCTGTGGGACATGGAGAAGGCGTGTGCCCACGGCTGAAGAACTAAAAATAAAAGCCTTTGAGTGTGAACACGTGCCTCTGCGTAGTCTGTGCCGGGTCAGCCGCTATATAGCGCCTTTTTCACACAGTATAAATGTGGCAACTGTGGCAGTATACTTGTAAAGCAACTTGAAACAAAATTTATCTCAAAAGGCATTACATTAATAACAACAAAAGCAAAAAACTCACTGATTTGGCCTGTCCCCAAATAATCAATGCCATATCATATCTCACAACACAGAAGTATTGAATATCACCTGCAAAAACACACTGAAGAGTCCGTGAAATGACATGCTTATTGGCTCAATCCCAAAATGACCTGAAGTGAATCGGTTAACCCGTCTCAGCTCACGCTGGAGAAAAACAGAAAGTAAAGCACCTTGGGAGAATGTTCACCATGAAGGACACTACTTACAATCACACAGTTGCTAGTCCAATCCCACTACTGACACAAGTGTCCAGACATCAACGTGGGCACAAGGCATTTTTAAAAATCAATTAGGATTAAGGGATTGGACAACCAAATAAATGGAAAAGGAGAAAGAGTCGTTTCTTTCTTGCTGGAAGTTGGCATGGCAGTGTGGTGGGTAACACTACTCTTTCACGCACACAACATCATGGATATGAAACCCATGCCATGAAGAGCTTAAAAGGTTGCCTAGAGGGGGCTGGCTGGATGGTCTTGTGGCCTCGGAACCCCTGCAGATTTTTTTTTTTTCTCCAGCCATCTGGAGTTTTTTTTTTTTTTTTTTCTGTCCTCCCTGGTCATCGGACCTTACTTTTATTCTATGTTAGTGTTCCCTAATTTTAATTCTTATTTATTTTGTCTTTTTTCTCTTTCCTCGTCATCTAAAGCACTTTGAGCTACATTGTTTGTATGAAAATGTGCTATAGAAATAGATGTTGTTCAATTCCTGTGCACCCCAGAATGGGACTATTAACCTATTACAGCTCCGAACACAAAACAATTAAAATAATATTTACTAGCCGACGCCCACCGTAGCATACGGCGGTGTAAGAATAGGAACGGAAAACGGTGAGAAAGGAATTCAGAAATTAAGAAGAAAGAAATACTTCTTGAAAGACGCAGTTGTGAATAGGTGTTTTGTTGGAGACGACAGATAATGAGTCGAACTATCTAACCCTAGAAAAAGCCACGTGCAACTGACCGTGGCTGAAGACTGGTTGTTGTAGATTAACACAAATCTTTGCAAACGTAATGCAAGGTGGGATGTTTGAAGTAAATGACAATGGTAGCATGGAGAATCTCAGAAAGAGCTTGAATTTCAGCTTCACCACCATAAACTCCAGATGTTGCCATGTATCGATATTACTCATGACTTGTTGTGATAACTCGACTTGCGTTGGAAAGAACAACAGGAAGAACGTCTCCAAATCTGCCCCAATGTGATGCAACAAAATCTACTGTCCTATGTCGTAGTGAGAGTGCATTACCTTCACCAACCGTTTGTGTCAAGAAATAACCCACTGATAGGAACAGGCAGTTGCTGTATCCCGGAATAGAGATGATGTTATACAAAAACCCGTCAACAGAGAAGATATTGTCGTTCATTTTATAACAAAGGCTTAGGAAACAACAGTCACAGTATAACTAAAATAGCAAGGAGTGAAACCAATGTCAATGGTCGAGAGAGTAACTTCCTGTAGCAGGCTACGGAAAAGACTCACAGGCGCACACATGGCCGAAGTGAAAGGTCATGCGGTCAGGCTAGATATAGGGCGGTGACGTGACACCAATGGGGTCATGAGAGAGGAGCGGGGAACGCGGTAGTCCGAAGAGGGAATAGGAATCGAGAAAAGCGGCATGGGGGTGTATGTGAGGCCGCAGGCAGCGTTGGGAAGGGTTTGCAAGAGGAGGAATAGGAATCGAGAAATGATGTGTGGGCTGCGTGTGGAGGGGGTTGGGGACTGGGTTTGAAGAGGAAGCAGGACGACCCAGAAGAGAAATACAGTGGAACCTCGGTTCACGAACATCTCGGTACACGTACAAATCGGTTTACGACCAAAAAGTTCGCCAAACTTTTGCCTCGGTTCACGACCACACACTCGGTATACGAACAAGCCAGTTTCCCTTTCGGTTTGTACATGTTCATTCTCTCCCTGTGCAGTGAGCGAGCGAGTGAGAGTTAGAGAGAGAGCGCGACACACACACACAGGCGCGCGACATAGACAGAGACACACACACACACACACAGGCGCGGGAGAGAGAGACACACATACACGAAAAAGAGAGCGAGCGAGGAGTGCGCGCAGCAAGGCTGGACGCATAAGGTAGAAAAGGCTTGTTTTTGTTTTCAGTTCAGTTTACAGCGATCGGTTCATAGCGTGCATTGTGGCAATGTTACTTTTCTTGGTGGTTTATTAAATTACAGATTTTTCAAATGTTAATTTTTTTCCCTGTGCTTAAAACACATTAAAAAAAAAAAAAAAAAAAAAAAAAAAAGTGTTTTTAGCGAGCGATTCCTAGCGCTATAGCGCAAACTATTCCAGAGTTAGTTTTCTCTGTTGTTCAAGGTTTTCTCAGTGTTATTCAATGTTTTTATATTTAGTTTACTATTACGCTGTGCATTCTATGGTGTAATTAACTATGTTTGTGCTTAAAAACTAAAAAAAATATATATTTACATACAGTTCGTACGGTCTGGAACAGATTAATTGTATTTACATACAATCCTATGGTGGAAATTGCTTCGGTTCAAGACCAAATCGGTTTACGACCAGAGTTTTGAAACGAATTATGGTCGTGAACCGAGGTTCCACTGTTATACACAAGAGATTCTGAAAAAAAAAAAAAGAAAAATTAAACCACCACAAACATAAGGTTGTTGGTTCAGCCCGTGGCGAGATATTCCGGGCACAAAGCAGCTTACAACACAGAAAAATTAAAGTGTACCTGCAAAAGGCCAACAAGTAATGATCACTCTGAAAGAGGCTATACAAAATGACAAGCTTCTTGGCTCAATCCCAATTATTATCACTTGTTACTTGCCTAAAAACTTACAGCATTTGAGAAGTACAATTGGTTACATTTCTTTTGTTTTTTCCAACTGGAGCACAGGCAGGTGAAGTGACTGGTTCATGGTCAGTGTCAGGATCTGAACCTACAACTTCTGGGTATGAAGTCCAAAGCCTTAATCACTACGCCACCCTGCCTATGTCACCTGGAGCTTAACGCTGCTTTGCTCACACTGGAGAAAAATGGAAACCAAATCCCTTTAGGAGAATGCTCACCACGAAAGGCACTACATAAATCCACAGGGCTGCAGGGGGTTCAAGCCCACTACTGACACACAGACATCAGTATGGGCACTAGGCTTTTTTTTTTTTTTTTTTTTTTTTTTTTTACTTCGAATGGGATAAAGGAATCAGCCGAACAAGTAAATAAATGTAAAATCTGAACGATGTATCTGAAAGATGCCAGAGGGTGACATGGTGGCGCAGTGGGTAGCGCTAAGCAGGATGCACCAATCTGCGCCATGACAAACTTAATCGGACACATAATCCATTTATCTCATAAAAGACAAACATGGAAACAGTGGAACTATACTTGCAAAGCACCTTGAAATAATATACATCTGGAAAGGTGCAACATTAAAAACAAAGTAGCAGATTCAGCCCGGCCCCAAATATACATGTCCAGTTACAGCAAGTCAGGTCAAATCAAGTTGGGGCAGCATGCACTGGTATAGTGCGTTGCCGCACCCACTACATGACGAAACAGCTCGGGATCCCAGTTGGCAACCCCCCAGGCAGACACGCAGTCCAGTCCCACCCTCAGGAAATGACCCTCTAACTGCTGCAGCCAGGTGTTACGTGGGCGATCCCTTGGCCTGGTCCCCAACAATGAGGATCCTACGAGCTGGATCACCCTCGGGGAAACGCGCCACATGGCCGTAGTGCCGTAACTGACGCTCCCTCACAATGCAGGTCATGTGCCTCATTCGGGACTCCATGAGCAACACAAAGTCAAACCAATGGTACTCAAGGATTTTCCAGAGAGTCACAGTACCAAAGGAGTCCAGTCTTTATCACAGGCCACTGCATAGCGTCCATGTCTCACAAACAGGAAGCACCAGGACTCTAAAGACTTGGACCTTCATCCTTTTGCAGAGATATCAGGAGCGCCACACACCCCTTTCCAGTGACCTCATGACCCCCCCCCCCATGCTCTCCCAGTCCATCTAATGACTTCATAGGAAGAGTCCCCAGACACATGAATGTCACTGTCGAGGTAAGTAAACCTCTTAATGACGAGGTCGACACTCTCTCCGCAGACAGACACATTGCTGATGGCCGTGCCCAAGAGGTCATTAACGGCCTGGATCTGTTTTTATATCCAGGACCCTCTCAAGCCCAGACACTCAGACCCCTCGCTCAGTCTCTCGAGCGCCCCAGTCACAGCTCACCGCGCAAAAATATATTGAGCTGTACCTCTAAAATGCTACTAGGCAGTGAACACCATGATAGGCAATATATAAAATGCCACCCTTACTAGACTCAATCCCAATATGACTCAGAGTTGGTCATTTAACCCTTCTTAGTTCACAATGGAGAAACAAAAATGGAAACTAAATCACCTTAGGATAATGTTTTCCATGACTGACACTAGGTTGCTGGTTCAATCGCACGGCGGACACAAGTGTACAGACATCAATATGGGCACTGGGCTTTTTAAAATTGATCAGGATAAAAGAATCGGCTGAACAAATAAATTAATAAAAATTCTGACAGATGGGCTTAACCCATTTCTTCCATGCTAAAGTGTGGCATGGTGGTGCAGAGGGTAGCGCTATCCCCTCATCCTGGCTTTGAACCCTGTGCCTAGGGTGTTGACTTTGTAAAGTTTGCAAGTGTTCTTCCTACATCCTCGAAACACATGCAAGTTAGGGTGGGTGAGAGAATTTGTGACAGACTGGCAAGGGTTGGTTCCTACGCCACAACCTCCAACCCTGCGCAATCCCATATGTGATTAGGTGGGAACGAGTGCGGCAGCTTAGGCTTCTTAAAGGATCCCTCAGTTAAACCAGCACTGGGGGGCCTACTGGGGTAAATTGAAGCCAACTGAACTGAGGGGTGACTTGGCAGACCTCTCACCCTTACTGATGCCAGTCCGGTTTTCAAAAGTTAACTGGCCTGTGTCACCTTCTGCTGCCAGAAATGAACCCTCGTCTGCGGACTGGGGTTTTATACATTTATCTAAATTAAGAATGCCAGCGAATAAAACCGAAGCATCAAATGCGCAGGTCTGACTTGTGAAGGGTTGGAGGAGACGGACAGACCGATGGGGCTGCACAAGCACACCGAACGCGCCGGTAAAGGCAGGATTTAGAAATCACTGAAAGTAGAAACAAAAAAAAAAAAACGAGTCCCGCCGAAGTAGCCTCAAATTTTATAAAAGTAGCAGAAGCGCAATCACAGCCCCCCCACCCAAACTTAAAAAAAAAAAAAAAAAAAAGTACACTTACTGGGTCTGGTCGGGTTTGTAAAAGTCCACCGAGTAGCCGAAGTAGCTGCCCTGGGGTCCCGAATAGACGAAGGGGTTGTCCGTGTCCAGATTGAAGGCGGCCGCGGACGACAAGCACAGCCAGAGTGCCAATGCTAGTGCCAGTGCCGGGGCCGGGACGAAGCAGACGCGGCGATGGTAGCAACAGCTACGGCGGCGGCGGCCACAGCGGTCCATCACGCACAGTCGATAAGGCTCAGGGTTACGAAGTCTGTCTGTTCCTCTGACTGACTGTGTGTGTGTGTGTGTGTGTGTGTGTGCGGAGAGCCTTGGGGGCGCCGCGTCTCTCACCTCTTCTCTCTGCGTCTCTCGCTCTGGCTCTGCGAGTGAAGCAACAAGGGTTTCACGCCTCGACGCTCATCTATGATTAATACTTTCTGCCAGACAGATAAACCGCAGCTGCCGCCTTATTTACATAGCTCGCTCGCTCGGCCGCCGTCCGTCACTCTGTCACCCCGTCCTGTCGCCTGTACGAGCACGAGCGCGTCTCTCTCTCTCTCCGGCTCTGTCTGTGCGGTGGACGCGCCAGACTCGGCAAAACAAACTCGCATTCCGAAGCGATGGAGCCGAAAACGACTGAGCGAGCGAGAGAGAGAGAGAGAGAGAGAGAGAGAGAGAGAGAGCGACAGGAAGTAGGGAAGAGAGGAAAAAAAGAGCGCCTAGCTGGAGGCCGACACTTCCGCAATCCGAGATTTATCAATGGACTACGGAGAGGGGCGGAGCTTCGAACTCGGCGCGGTCACTCAGGACTGCGGTCGGCAGATAAGCAGCACTAGGGTGACCAGACGTCCCCCCGATCTTAGGCTGTGAGTCCCGGTTTGGCACACCAGACGTCCCTTTTTTATGAAATTAAACAGAACGTCCCGTTTTCAGGCGCCCAAAACGCGACCACCCGACGTTTAATGATTTCATGTGTAATTTATACGAGGCTCACGATACTCCATGGGGAAGAGAGCACTTACAATTGCATGTCCATTTTTACAAATTATTTTAAAGAGAGCACTTACAATTGCATGTCCATTTTTACAAATTATTTTATCTTTTATTTTTTTATCTTATTTAGAGAAAAGCCAAGCAAAATGACACCTTTTATTGGCTAACTGAAAAGATTACAATATGCAAGCTTTCGAGGCAACTCAGGCCCCTTCTTCAGGCAAGATGTCAGATGTTTATCTTATTTACAAAGAGTCCATCTCTGACAGCAGTCATAGGGCGCTAAACAATATTTACACAATATAGTAAAAACATTAAACATTTAAAAAGTGACTGCCAAACTCGGCAAATAAATTTACTACCCAACTTAATGAAACGCTGCTGAATGAAGAGAATCCATGGGTAGTATTTGGAGATGGAGTCTCAGATGAAGAGCTGGTATACCAAAAATAAGGAGGGAGGAATAAAAGGAGGAACTGAAGAGAATGAAGAATGGAAAGACAACAAAAAACCAGAACATGGAAAAGTTTAGGTCAGTGCTTTTCTTTGCCCGGACTCCTAGAAAATGTTTGATTTATTTTTGCACCCTGTACAATACAATACAATTTATTTGTTGTATCGCCCAAAATCACACAAGATGTACCGCAATGGGCTTTAACAGGCCCTGCCTCTTGACAGCCCCCCAGCCTTGACTCTCTAAGAAGACAAGGAAAAACTCCCAAAAAATCCCTAGTAGGGAAAAAAATGGAAGAAACCTCAGGAAAGGCAGTTCAAAGAGAGACCCCTTTCCAGGTAGGTTGGGCGTGCAGTGGGTGTCAAAGAGAAGGGGGTCAATACAATACAATACACAGAACAGAACAAATCCTCAATACAGTATAAAAATACAAATTTTAGAAGTACATAGCAGAATTTAACAGTAGATGATATCACATAATATGATTTGGATTTGTTTACAATCTTGAAAACCTCATCCATCAAGCTGCCTCCCCCCATTTGGCCATTCCACAGCTGAAACAGTGCTGGGCCAGCCAATCCAATGTAAGGACCCCTCTTTCCCACGATTCCTGCGATCCTCCATCAGGGATGACTTTACCTTAGGCAGGCAAAACAACTTGGCAGGTGGGCCGTGGGCACCAAGTGTCACATTTGAGTACCGAGAAGAGAAACAGAATAGGTGAGGGTTAGTAACAAATTAGAAGTATCATGTTACTTATGTTTTAGTGCTAATGACTAACAACAGAGATGCAGTCTGTACAATTAATCAGCAGCTCTAGTCAGGGTGTGCTAAACTGAAGTAGTGAGATTTGAAAGCTGAGACCGAAGGGGCATCTCTTATAGTAGCAGGCAGACCACTCCACAGTTTAGGGGCCCTGTAACTAAAAGCTCGACCTCCCACTGTTATTTTATTAGTTCTTGGAATCATAAGCAGACCGGCATCTTGAGATCTTAATGTGCGCTCTGGTTTGTAAGTCATGTTAAGTTCAGACAAGTAAGCCGGACCTCTGCCATTTAATGCTTTATATGTTAAAAAGAGGATTTTGAAATCTGCCCTAAACTTAACCGGGAGCCAGTGTAAGGATTTAAGAACTGGAGTTATGTGTTCGTATTTTCTTGTTCTTGTAATAATTCTTGCAGCAGCATTTTGGATTAACTGGAGGCTGTATAAAGAACAGTTTGAACATCCAGTGAACACCGCATTGCAGCAGTCAATCCTACTAGAAATAAATGCAGGAATTAATTTCTCAGAATCCTGTTTATTTAGAAAGCGCCTTAATTTCCTAACATTTTTAAGATGGAAGAAACACGATTTGGACAACTTTGTAATTTGCGTTTTAAATGACATGCTAGAGTCAAAGATAACTCGGAGATTGCGGGCTGATTCAGTAAAATGAATGGGGATTCCAACTGAGTTAAATGATGGCAGAATATTGCTGTGATCAGCGTCATTCCTCCCAACAATTAACATCTCTGTTTTATCTGTATTTAAAGACAAGTAGTTCTCATCCACCCACTCCTTTAATTCGCTAACACAACTAATTAAAGAAAACATTGGAGAAACTTCATTTGATCTAAATGAAAGGTATAACTGGGTGTCATCTGCATACGAGTGAAAATTAACATTATGTTCCCTAATGAGAGATCCCAGTGGAAGCATGTAAAGTGAAAACAACCGTACAAACATAACATCACATTTGAATTTGAAGAAGTCTAATTTCTAATCTGTGAAGTACTGCAGGTGAACAAATTGAACTAAAAAGAAATAAGCGTTTAACTCGGTGCATAAAACTGAAATATAAATTGAGCTATTTACCTTTTTTAAATCTTAATAATCTTGTAAATGTGCCCCCGGTGAGGCTTAGACACCCAACTGGAGATCTGGGAGTTTGGATACCTGGTGGAACATCGAGTGCCACAAAAAACACATGATCAACAAATCGAGGGGTTTGGGGGATTGGAGACCCCCGTGAAGCAACAGGTGCCGGCACGCCACTAAGCAATGAAACACAGTTGATGAGCTTTATCCCCCGATAACACCTGAAGTGCAGTTTAAAAACAGATGTGACGCACAATTGAAATTGGCTGACAGGACCACCAGTAGGAGAGGTAAGCAGCAGGTGTTGCAACCAATTCAGTCCCCCTTGATGGGCAAAAATGTCAATTAAACCTCAAAATCAGTGACGGTTCATGATCAGGGCTTGCACAGAAATCAAAATTAGACCTCACACTTCTCTACATATACTGCAAGGTTCAAATTCCATTCTCTTAAAAATGGTTATTCTCCCTTACAAATGTGCCACCCGCATCAAGGAACTAGCAAGAATGTGCATTTCTGTGGCACATTTAGAGGTGACAATTGTGTGCGCAATGGTTGATTCTTGTCATATCACAGAACAGGAGCACCAACTGACCTACAAATGATGGCGCACTACAAGACACCGATTGCATCACGATAAAGTCGGACAATGTACCTCACTCGATTTTGGCGAATCGTGATGCAGTTTTCCTCTTTGTCGCACCCCCTGAAATGCCAAGTCACACCCTGTGTGGTTTGGGAACCCCTGGTTAAGGAGAAGAGGAAGTAGATGTGTTGTGGGATCAAATGCAGAAGATCTATGAGCTGGAGAGAATACCAGAGGAGTGGAGGGACAGTGGGATTGTACCCATGTATAAGGACGAGGGGGATATTCAAGATTGTGGAAACTAGCGCGGATAAACCAGATCTCGCACACAATGAAAATTTTGGAAAGGGTTATAGAGAGAAGGGTAAGGGAGGAGACCACTATAGGGGCCAAGCAGCTTGGTTTTATACCAGGAAGAGGAACATCTGATGCAGTCTTTGCATTGTGACAGCTGATAGAGAAGCATCGAGAAAAACAGAAAGGTTCACATATGGTGTTGATTGATTTGGAGAAGGCTTATGATGGAGTGCTACATCAAGATGGTGCATAACAGACAAAGGACAACCAGACAAATCTGGGAGGATTGTAATGAGTACTTGGGTTGCAGCAGCGTTGGGGTAACAGACAAGATCCCAGTTAGAGGAGGTGTGCACCAGGGGTCTTCTTAAAGTCCTTACCTCTTTGATCTGGTCAAGGATGTGTTAACACATGGGATAAAAGACAGATCCCCGTGATGCCACCTTTGCATTGAGATAGCTGATAGAGAAGCATCGAGAAAAACTGAAAGGTGCACATAAGGTGTTGATTGATTTGGAGAAGGCTTATGATGGAGTGCTACGTCAAGATGGTGCATAACAGAGAAAGGACAACCAGACAACCAGACAAATCTGGGAGGATTGTAATGAGTACTTGAGTTGCAGCAGTGTTGGGGTAACAGACAAGATCCCAGTTAGAGGAGGTCTGCACCAGGGGTCTTCTTAAAGTCCTTACTTCTTTGATCTGGTCAAGGATGTGTTAACACATGGGATAAAATATATCCCCTTGATGCCACCTTTGCATTGAGATAGCTGATAGAGAAGCATCGAGAAAAACTGAAAGGTGCACATAAGGTGTTGATTGATTTGGAGAAGGCTTATGATAAGAGTGCCATGTCAAGAGATCTGACGATGCATGACAGAGGAAGGAGGACCAGAGAAGTGTGTGAGGATTGTCCAGGATTTGTATGAGTTAATGAGGACTTGGGTTAAAGCAGTGTTGGGGTAATAGACACGATTTCAGTTAGAGAAGGTCTGTACCAGGGGTCTTCATGAAGTCTTTACCTCTTTGATCTGATTAATGATGTGTTGACTCTTGGGGTAAGAGGCTTTTTGCTGATGTCATTATGTTGTCCAGGACCAGATAAGAGGAAGAGGAGAGGAAGTTGGAAGACTGGAGAAGGGCTTTGCAAGATAGAAGATTGGAGATAAATAAGAAGAAGATGACATAATATCTGAGATTTATTGATGATCATGATTCATCCCCTTGTGATGACAAAAGTCAACATCCGTCCTAAAAGAGTTAAAACTGTTTGTTCTACTAGAAACTTCCACATGCAAAGCAGGAGGAAGGCTGTTCCATAACCTCAGTGCAACAGACTGAAAAGCTCCATCACCGCATGTCCTCAGTCTCGTACATGGAACAGCTAAAAGATCTTGGCGAGATGACCTCAGAGCCCAATTAGAATAATGACAATGCATAAGATCAACAACATACAGTACTGCGGAGCTCAATTGTGCGGCACTCTATAGGGTGGTCCAGATCTAAATATGCAATTTTCATTACGCTATAACTTATTAAGTTTATTATATAGAAAATCACCCGAAAAATCTCGAACCATCGAGAAGTGTGTGAACTGACGACATGAAGAATCGTCTTTGCACCGAACTGGAATTGTCCCTGCATAAATCAAAGTTATCCAGACGATCTGGATCTACATAATTAGATCTGGACCACCCTGTATGAGTGAATAGCAAGATTTTAAAAATGAATTCTATATTCCACTGGAAGCCATTGTAATGATTACAAAATTGGAGTAATAACCAACTATTAGACCTCGTCAACTACCTGGCAGCGGCATTTTGTATGGAATGTTAACAAGACCGAGGTGTTTTACTAAAGCAAGTAAATGTTGAATTACCATGATCTAAGTGTGTTGAACAAGCATTTCCATACAAACATACTGAATGCCATTGATATCAACTTACAAAGGCTCCTTATCTGAAAAAGCAAGAACGAGGAAAAGAAGTGTCTCGATACATGCTCAATTATCCAGGTAAGAAAATTCTAGAAAGTTGATTCAGTTCATCTGGCGTGGTGGGCGGCTGGGGGTGGTACCCAGCCGGGACGCCCAGGAGGACCGGAGGAGGGCTTGCACCTCCTCCAGACCACAAGGGGGCGACCGCCCTGGTTGTGTTGGGGGCCACGGGTAGAGGGCTTGGAAGCCCAACCCTGTAGGGGCCCGTGGCCACCGCCAGGGGGCACCCTGGTGCCTGAAGAACCCTGGACCTCAGCACTTCCACCACACCAGGAAGTGCTGGGGGGAAGAAGACTGGGGACACCCGGAGGGCTTCCGGGTGCGCAGCCGGCACTTCCTCCACACAGGGGCGTGTCCGCGGAGGAGCGCCGGGAAGCAGCTGGAGCCCATCCGGGCTGGTATAAAAGGGGCCGCCTCCCTTCATTCGGAGTCAAGAGTCGGGTGGAAGAGGACGAGAGACGAGAGAAAGAGAGGAGTGGAGGCGGCCGGAAGGAAGGCACTGGGAAGAGAGGCCTGGACTTTGGGGGATCGGTGCTGGAGGCACTGGGTTTGTGCACTGAACTTTATCGTAAATATTGTAAATAAAATGTGTGTGCTGGGTGACAAAGCGTTGTCCGCCTGTCTGAGTCCGGGTCACATTTCACACTGGACATAGTTCTTTTCCGGGGAGATACGTTACATCACTCATCCAAGTGACTTCCTCAGTGATGAAGATGTGCACATCCTGGACAGGGAGGAACGCTGGTTTTAGCGAGGAGTCAAGGAGGCCATTTACGTGAAAAAGAAACGGCCATCTCTGAACCGAGGAGGGGGCCTAAGGTACATCTTTCACCATCTTACAATGCGGTGATTGCAGCCATTCCCCAGCTCCCTGTAAATGGTACTCATGGCCATTGATCAATGGACAATTTGCAATATCATTGATCACACGGCCCATTGTTAGTCAAAGGTACTGTTTAGAAGGTTGGAGAAACCTGCAGTCAACTGAGACTGAGGAAGTCACTTGGATGAGTGATGTAACGTATCTCCCTGGAAAAGAACTATGTTCGGATGAACAGAATCAACTTTCTAGAAGAAGAAAAGAAGTGAAAAGAACATCCAAACTCAGTTGCTGGTAAAAAAAAAAATCACACCTCACTTACGAAGACAAGGCTGAGGAAGAGGAGTAATGGCCATTAACTTGTGACTAACCAGCAGGAGCTGTAATCAAAGCCTCTGATTTTTTCCCATTTTAACTGTACAGAGATAGAAGACAACCTTCGGTTCATCTCAGACAAACACTAAGAGAGAACATACTGTGTAGACCCCAGGGCTTAAAAGCTGGATATCGTCAGCATAAAAATGATAGGAAACACCCTGAGAAGATCAAATAACGTGTGCTGAAGAAAGAATGTTTAAAAAACAAAACAAAATGGGACCAAGAACAGACCTCTGGGGTACACCACATGTAAGAGGAGCAACACCCCAACAGAACAATGTCTACCCATTAAATAAGAGGAAAACCAGTCGACGGCACACCGGAAATGCCTTCACGACAACTAAGTCTGTTTATTAGAATATTGAGGTCCACCGTGTCGAAAGCGGCACTCGGGTCAAGAAGCACAAGTAAACAACACTCGCCATTATCGGCAGCCATCATTTGAGACTTTAAGGAGTGCGGTGTCTGTAGATTGGTGTCTCCTAAAGCCTGACTGAAAGATCGTCTAAGACCTCATGCTTTTCAAAGAAGGTTTCCAGCTGAACAGCAACCAACCTTTATTTACATCCTTGGCACTCTCTGGATTAATGAATTGAGTGGTGTCCATTTTGGGCCCAGACTTGAACCCTGGACTCCATACTGTGAGGAAGCAGCGCTACTGTCTAATCTAATTCAATTTAATCTAATCTAACCGATCCACTGTTATTAAAAGGATAAGAGTGTGTATGTGTCTGTCTGGTTGCTATGCCTCTGTCATTCCAAAAGATAATACATCAAAAACCTTCAGTAATAAAATTTGTTGTGTTTGTCATTCCAACACATGGCGTATCACAAACATTTGTAGTAATGTATTTTATTACTACAAATGTTGGTGATGCCCCATCTGTTGGAATGACAGATACATACCAACTGAATGGACACATAGATATACACTTTATTATATTATATTACATTACATTATATTATATTTTACTAGGGGATTCGCCCCCTGCTCACTTCACTCGCCAACCCCCCCTGGCCTGCAGTGCACACCAGCCACTTCGTTTCTCTGCCACTCGAGTTGTGCACCCCAAGGAGACGCAGTTGCTCCTCTGAAACCCCCTCTTAAATGGTGATGTAGTGGGAAACAAATACATTTTTTTTTACCTCCTCTTTGCTCAATCAGCTGCTGTCGTGGCCTTACAGCAGCTGTCCCGCTGCTTGTGTTTTACTTCCGGCCGTGCGTGGCTAAATCTCTTGGCACAAAGTCTCGTCTCGTGGGACAGTTGTTCTTGATAATTTTTTTAGTTTATAATTTAAAAACGGAATAAGAATCTGAAAATCTAACAACATCACATTAAAGTCCGATAAATTCTGAAAAGAATGATACCAAACATATATATGTAGGTTTTAAAATACGACTGTTTTAAAGCGTGACAAAAAAGTCACATAAAATCTTTGCACAAAATCGTTGCACTTTTAGGCTTAGGATTTTATATATAGAGAGTAGATTACATTATACCAGCTGTGCCACCCAACTAAGAGGGGTTGAAATCAATATAGAACTCAGTGTTAACATTTGAATGGCACCATATCAACTGGAATGTATTTTGTAGTGTATGCAGTAATAAAATGCATTGCATTTGTCATTCCAATAGATGACACATCACAAAATTTGTAATAACAAAATGCATTACTGTAAATGTTTGTGATGTGCCATCTGTTCGAATGACAAATGCAGTGTGTATGTCTCTGTTATATGCCCTTTGAAATGGGTATCGTAAAAGCGGTGTTGTTTATGATGTGCCATCTGTTAGAATGACAAATGTAATTCATTTTATTACTGAAAATGTTTGTGATGCCCCATCTGTTGGAATGACATAGCAATTGGATGGACATAGAGATAAACAGACACTTTAATTAAGCTGCCTTATATTATATTATATTATATTATATTATATTATATTATATTATATTATATTATATTACATTATATATACCATCTGTGTTACACAACTAAGAGGGGTTGAAATATAAGTAGTTGATGTAGACCTCACTCTTCCATACGAAAGTATTTTATAATGCATGTAGTAATAAAATGCATTGAATTATGTCATTCCAAGAGATGCTGTATCACAACATTTGTAGGAATTAAAAGCATTACTATAAATATTTGTTGTGCGCCATTTTCTGGAATGACAAATTCAATGCATATGTCTCTGTTATATGCCATTTGGAATGGGATTCATAAAAGCAGTGTTAATGTTTATAATGCGTCATCAGTTAGAACTTAGGGTCCTCAATCACAGTCCTCAAGGGCCGCAGTGGCTGCAGGTTTTTGCTCCAACCCAATTGCTTAATAAGAAGCACTTATTGCTCAAGTAACACCTCATGGTTTCATGGTTTGGGAGATTTCGTGATGAGTGATTCAGTGGTATTTGACTTTTATATTATACTAACAAAATACTCGCGCTTCACAGCGGAGAAGTAGTGCGTTAAAGAAGTTATGAAAAAGAAAAGGAAACATTTTAAAAATAACATAACCAGCAGTAAAGCAAGGAAGACTCTGTAATAAGGACGGTTGGGTGCACGTAGAAGGGGTGCCTGCTAACCTAAAAGGGATATTCGGAGCTGACGGCTTTACTTGTCTGCTGTGGAGCGGGCGTCGGCCATGGATGGACGCTAACGCCGAGTCACCCGGGTGAGACGGACTTCATTCTTCAATAAAGGAACTGTCGCCAGGCCGGTGAGGCCACTTCTTTACATGTAAATTAAGTAAACGCGTCCGCGGCGTACATCAGGATTGGTGACTGGATTCACTGCAGACTTCCCAGGCCGTGTGATTATAAACTTTTAAAAGAAAGTTCAGATAAAGGACTGGGGAACGTGTGGGGATTGTGTGTGCCTGGGTGTCTAATTTATATGTGTATATAGTTGGAATATACACTCACCTAAAGGATTATTAGGAACACCATACTAATACGGTGTTTGACCCCCTTTCGCCTTCAGAACTGCCTTAATTCTACGTGGCATTGATTCAACAAGGTGCTGAAAGCATTCTTTAGAAATGTTGGCCCATATTGATAGGATAGCAGCTTGCAGTTGATGGAGATTTGTGGGATGCACATCCAGGGCACGAAGCTCCCGTTCCACCACATCCCAAAGATGCTCTATTGGGTTGAGATCTGGTGACTGTGGGGGCCATTTTAGTACAGTGAACTCACTGTCATGTTCAAGAAACCAATTTGAAATGATTCGAGCTTTGTGACATGGTGCATTATCCTGCTGGAAGTAGCCATCAGAGGATGGGTACATGGTGGTCATGAAGGGATAGACATGGTCAGAAACAATGCTCAGGTTGCCCGTGGCATTTAAACGATGCCCAATTGGCACTAAGGGGCCTAAAGTGTGCCAAGAAAACACCCCCCACACCATTACACCACCACCACCAGCCTGCACAGTGGTAACAAGGCATGATGGATCCATGTTCTCATTCTGTTTACGCCAAATTCTGACTCTACAATTTGAATGTCTCAACAGAAATCGAGACTCATCAGACCAGGCAACATTTTTCCAGTCTTCAACTGTCCAATTTTGGTGAGCTCGTGCAAATTGTAGCCTCTTTTTCCTATTTGTAGTGGAGATGAGTGGTACCCGGTGGGGTCTTCTGCTGTTGTAGCCCATCCGCCTCAAGGTTGTGCGTGTTGTGGCTTCACAAATGCTTTGCTGCATACCTCGGTTGTAACGAGTGGTTATTTCAGTCAAAGTTGCTTTTCTATCAGCTTGAATCAGTCGGCCCATTCTCCTCTGACCTCTAGCATCAACAAGGCATTTTCGCCCACAGGACTGCCGCATACTGGATGTTTTTCCCTTTTCACACCATTCTTTGTAAACCCTAGAAATGGTTGTGCGTGAAAATCCCAGTAACTGAGCAGATTGTGAAATACTCAGACCGGCCCGTCTGGCACCAACAACCATGCCACGCTCCAAATTGCTTAAATCACCTTTCTTTCCCATTCTGACATTCAGTTTGGAGTTCAGGAGATTGTCTTGACCAGGACCACACCCCTAAATGCATTGAAGCAACTGCCATGTGATTGGTTGATTAGATAATTGCATTAATGAGAAATTGAACAGGTGTTCCTAATAATCCTTTAGGTGAGTGTAGGTTAAGTACATGTGAATATATTTGCACCATTTATAAATAAGATATTCTTTTCGTTTCTTTACCTTGCTTTCTTTCTTTCCTGCTTTCTTGCATTGTTTCATTTTCGGCAGCGTCTCTATGAAGTTGTGGATTTGCCTGCGAGTATTTAGTGACAGCGTGTCTATTAACTTGTGGATTTTTCTGTGACTATTTAGCGACAGCGTCACGAAGTTGTTTCCGTCTAGCTGCATCAGAAAATTTACCACGACGTCTGACACACCTCCTTTTTACTGTTTCCTCACAGCTTGGATTGCTGCTGACAGATGGCCTTATATGGGCAGGCACTCAATTACGTGGGAGGCGTGATGATGCAGGACGCAACTCCGCCTCACACGGAGACCGAGCTGCAGGCTATGGCCGTATATATGGTCGAAAGTAGGATTCAGTTATGACCGTTATGTGTAGAATTTCGAAATGAAACCTGCTTAACTTTTGTAAGTAAGCTGTAAGGAATGAGCCTGCCAAATTTCAGCCTTCTACCTACATGAGAAGTTGAAGAATTAGTGATGAGGGAGTGAGTGAGTCAGCCAGTCAGTGAGGGCTTTGCCTTTTATTAGTATAGATTATATTATATTATATTATATTATATTATATTATATTATATTATATTATATTATATTATATTATCTATCCATCCATCCATTCATTATCCAACCTGCTATATCCTAACTACAGGGTCATGGGGGTCTGCTGGAGCCAATCCCAGCCAACACAGGGCGCAAGGCAGGAAACAAACCCCGGGCAGGGTGCCAGCCCAAGCAGTATATTATATTATATTATATTATATTATATTATATTATATTATATTA
>JANRMT010062814.1:9973252-10016049 GCA_026402145.1 Polypterus bichir lapradei | reverse complement strand
TATATTATATTATATTATATTATATTATATTATATTATATTATATTATACTAGCTGTCCCCCGTGGCTCCGCCCACATAGCAGTGAAACAGGACAAACTTTAAAAATCAATAAACAAGCAGGCATCGCTAGCTAAGTGGAGGCAATGTCCGCTGTAATACATGGTGAGAGGCAGAGCGACTCAAATGGAGGCTGGCGCTTGAGTGAGGAGGGCACCATACCCCAACCCCCGCCCCCCCCCTCGGCTCGCAGCCTCGATCTCAGATTAGTGAGAAGATATCACTCCTGCAAGCGAACATGATGAGAGAAGTCACAAAATCAACTGGAATGTTCAAGCAAATTATAGAAAAAAATCCAATCTAGATCCATTAAGTGGGACAGACAGATGTTGGATTATATATATATATATAAATAGAGAGAGAGATTATATTATATTATATACACTGCATTAGAAAGGTGATGGATGGATATTAGGCACTATGTAAATTTCATCTACCTAAATAGAGTGGAGCTGTGGCATAGCCAGTATATCATGCTGCCTAAATTGTGTCTCTTTGGCACCAGCACAGGCACCCACCTCCAAATGGACCCCCTTATTTACAGAGCACACTATTTTTAATTAATATTGAAGACCCCATCCTCTGCAGCCTGGGTGCACTAATGAAGTCTGCTCAGTATAAATTCATATGGACAGCATGGTGGCTCAGTGGGTGACACTGCTGTTTGTAAGTTTCAGCAACCTCATGTCACTTCTGTTACAGCATAGTGATCTGGTGCTGCCACACGGCTTTGGGGTCTTGGATTCAACTCCAGAGTGTGCAGTTTCTCCCGATGTCACCTTTTTTTTTTTTTTTTTTTTAACCTCCAACCTGAAGAACCCAACCACAGGGTCCCACGGGCACAGAGCCCACACTGTGGACTGGAGGTACAGACTGGCATGTGAGCTTAATTGGCGCTCCGTATGGGAGTGATGTCCAGTCCAGGGTTGATTCAAACCCAATGCTGGTTTAAAAATGAACGAATGAACTGCTTCTTAAGATTTATAGCATCCAAACCTAAAAACAGCTTTTGAACGCCAGAGCTAAATTTACTGGCACCAAGACATCTGTTAAAAGCGAGCCTGAACCAACCTGCCAATTTAGAGAGTGTGCCAAAGTGTGAATTAGAGAAGATTCAAGATGAAGCGGTGTCCATTTATAAAGACACCACAACAGGCTCCACAGGACATTCCACACCTCGGTGTCCACCATCTTTATATACTGTATATATATGCTGCCTGAGCTGCCCGTAACTTATCAGGTCTTCAGTATTAACAGATAAACACACACACATGTCTATCTCATTGAGACACAGTGATCCGCATTGTTGACTTACAGCCATCTCCAGAGACCTGGGTTCAAACCCTAAGTTGGTCGCCATGTCTCCCCAAGAGTGTTTCCCAGCTACATCTTCAAGTAAAGAGTGTTTGGAAAACTGAAGACTTGAAACTGAGCCTCTGTGGATGTGACTCTGTGTGAGCTTGGCGTCCATTCCAGAGCTTATTCTTACTTTGTGCCCCCATGCTGCCCTTCTCAGCTCCCTGTGGTCCTAATATGGATAAAGAGAATTCAGAAAACAGCTGGCCGGACGAGTCACTGCTGTGGCCCCAATGGGGTTAAGTGCCCCTAATGCCAGGGCTAAGTGAGGGATTTAAAGGAACTCTGCAACTGCCACCCAGCTGCCATGTGGGCTTTCCTTTCAGCATCGAGCCTCTTGGTAAATCTGCTCAAACACGGCGCTCTATTTATAATCATCTGGGGGGATATTTATAATTTGTGTCTTGTGGGGAGAGGGGCAACAGTCATAGGTCAGAGCGCTTGGATGCCGCCTTGGAGTGCCCTCTGGGGAGAGGATCAGAGTTTCCTGACATTCTTCCATTTTCCCACTGCTCCATTTAGATGTCTGCCACTCTCAGGATTCAAAACCAAAGGCTTGTTGGAATGGGCTGTGGCTTCCCCATGACCCTACTCTGGAGAAGCGGCTTTGGAGGATGGATGGATAGATGGATGAATGGGATGAAATTCTGAGGCCAGGCAGATGCAGGTGACCCGTCCATTCTCTATCTGTACACCACACTGATCTTAGGCCATCCCATCTTTCACGGGCCCATCACCAGTAAGGTCCAGTCAAAGCCTTGGCCCACACTGACATTATGTGGTGTATTGGCTAAGCCTTTAGACATTAAACTCTCGCTACTGACATTGTGTGACCACGAGCCTGTCGCTTCACCTGACTGTGCTCCAAATGAAAAAAAAAAAAACAAAGAAATACAACCCAATCATATCTTAAATGTTATACGTTACCTTGGAAAAAAGGCATCAGGGTCAAATAATAAAAGATGTCTGTACACTGGTGTCAGCGGTGGGATTGAACTAGCAACCCTGTGCTTTTATGTAGTGACTGTCATGGTGAACATTATCCCAAGGTACTTTCATTTCAGTTTTTCTCTATTGTGAACAAAGATAGGCTAAAGGACTCACTCGAGGTCAGTTGGTTAAGGCTTTAGACTCCAAACCGTGAGGTTGTGGCTTCAAATCCCACCGCTAACACTTTGTGACCCTGAGCAAATCACTTCACCTGCCTTCTCTCCAAAGAAAGAATGAAAAAAAATGTAATCAATTGTATCTCAAATGTTATATGTTGCCATGGATAAAGGCATCAGCAAAATAATAAAACAGTTGTCTGTACACTGGTGTCAGTAGTGGGACTGAACCAGCCACCCTGTACTTTTATGTAGTGACTGTCATTGTGAACATTATCCTAAGGTACTTTCATTTCAGTTGTTCTCTATTGTGAGCAAAGACAGGCTAAGGGACTCACTTCAGGTCAGTTGGTTAAGTCTTTGGACGTCAAGCCATGAGGTTGTGGCTTCAAATCCTGCTGCCGACGCTGTGTGACCCTGAGTGACTCATTGGAAAGCAAAAGAAGTGGACTTTCTCAAATGTTGTAAGTTGCATTGGATAAAAACATCAACCAAATGATAACATTGATGTCTGTACACTGGTGTCAGCGGTGGGATTGAACCAGCAAACCAGTGCTTTTATGTAGTGACTGTCATGGTGAACATTATCCTAAGGTACTTTCATTTCCGTTTTTCTCTATTGTAAGCAAAGATAGGCTAAGGGACTCACTCGAGGTCAGTTGGTTAAGGCTTTAGACTCCAAACCATGAGGTTATGGGTTCAAATCCCACCACTAACACTTTGTGACCCTGAGCAAATCACTTCACCTGCCTTCACTACAAAGAAAGAATGAAAAAAAATGTAATCAATTGTATCTCAAATGTTATACGTTGCCATGGATAAAGGCATCAGCCAAATAATAAAACAGTTGTCTGTACACTGGTGTCAGCAGTGGGATTGAACCAACAACCCTGTGCTTTTATGGAGTGACTTTCATGGTGAACATTATCCTAAGGTACTTTAATTTCCATCTTTTTTGCTCCATTGTGAGTAATGTGGATTAAGCGACTCACTCCAGGTCAGTTGGTTAAGTCTTTGGACCTCAAGCCATGAAGTTGTGGGTTCAAATCCTGCTGCCGACGCTGTGTGACCCTGAGTGACTCATTTCACCTGTCTGTGCTCCGATTGGAAAGCAAAAGAAATTGAACCAGTTGCATCTCTTAAATGTTGTAAGTTGCCTTGGATAAAAGCATCAACTAAATAATAACATTGATGTCTGTACACTGGTGTCAGCAGTGGGATTGAACCAGCAACCCTGTTCTTTTCTGTAGTGATTTTCATGGTGAACATTATCCTAAGGTACTTTAATTTTCTTTTTTCTTCAACGTAAGCAAAGGCTAAGGGACTCACTCTCACTGGTTAGGGCTTTGGACTTCAAAATTGTGAGGCTGTGGGTTCAAATCCCACCACTAACACTGTGTGACCCTCAGCTAATCACTTCACCTGCCTGTGCGTTAATAAGAAATGACAAGAAATATAATTAATTGTATCTCAGATGCTATACGTTACCTTGGATAAAGGCATCAGCCAAATAATACAATAGATGTTTGTACACTGGTGTCAGCGGTGGGATTGAACCAGCAACCCCGTCATTTCATGTAGCGTTTTTCATGGTGAACATTATTCTAAGGTACTTTATTTTTAGATTTTCTACATTGTGAGCAAAGGTAGGCTGAGTGACTCCCTCTCACTGGTTAAGGCTTTGCACACCAAACCCTGAGGGTGTGGGTTCAAATCCCACCGCTAACACTTTGTGACCCTGAGCAAATCACTCCAAAGAAAGGATGAAAAAAATGTAATCAATTGTATCTCAAATGTTATACATTACCTTGGACAAAGGCATCAGCCAAATAGTAAAACAGATGTCTGTACACTGGTGTCAGCGGTGGGATTGAACCAGCAACCCTGTGCTTTTATGCAGTGACTGTCATTGTGATCATTATCCTAAGGTACTTTCATTTCAGTTTTTCTCTATTGTGAGCAAAGGTAGGCTAAGGGACTCACTCGAGGTCAGTTGGTTAAGGCTTTAGACTCCAAACCGTGAGGTTGTGGGTTCATATCCTGCTGCCGACGCTTTGTGACCCTGAGCAAGTCACTGGAAAGCAAAATAAATGGAATTTCTCAAATATGCAAGTTGCCTTGGATAAAAACATCAGCCAAATAATACAATAGATGTCTGTACACTGGTGTCAGCAGTGGGATTGAACCAACAACCCTTTGATTTTTTCTTAGTGATTTTCATGGTGAACATTATTCTAAGGTTTCCTTGTTTTTCTCCAATGTATGCAAAGACAGGTTAACTGACTCCTTCTCACTGGTTAAGGCTTTAGACTTCAAATTGTGAGGCTGTGGATTCAAATCCCACCAGTAACATTAAGTGACCCTGAGCTAATCACTTCACCTGACTGTGCGGTAATAAGAAATGAAAACAAATGTAATCAATTGTATCTCAAATGTCGTACATTGGGCGGCACGGTGGCGCAGTGGGTAGCGCTGCTGCCTCGCAGTTAGCAGACATGGGTTCGCTTCCCGGGTCCTCCCTCCGTGGAGTTTGCATGTTCTCCCCATGTCTGCATGGGTTTCCTCCCACAGTCCAAAGACATGCAGGTTAGGTGCATTGACGATCCTAAATTGTCCCTAGTGTGTGCTTGGTGTGTGTGTGTGCCCTGCAGTGGGCTGGTGCCCTGCCTGGGGTTTGTTTCCTGCCTTGCGCCCTGTGTTGGCTGGGATTGGCTCCAGCAGAACCCTGTGACCCTGTAGTTAGGATTTAGCGAGATGGATGATGTATGTTACCTTGGATAAAGGCATCAGCCAAATAATACAATAGGTGTCTGTACACTGGTGTCAGCAGTGGGATTGAACCAGCAGCCCTGTGCTTTTATGGAGTGACTTTCATGGTGAGCATTTTGCTAAGGTACTTAAATTTCCGTTTTTTTGTTTTTTTTTTTTGTTCCTTTGTGAATAATGATGGGTTAAGTGACCGTGAGTGACTGAGTGTCACCTCAAAGCCATCTCTCAGTCGTTTATGTAGCACCGGTCACAATTAATGCTCAAAAATGTATATTTTGCAGAAAGCCCTACTACACAGCAACCCATCCGTCTTTATATAGCGCCTTTCCCTTTAAAAATGATTACTAAGTAATTCATCTCTTGTATTTGTATATCGCCTTTCATGACGTACAACATGACAAAGAGCTTGAGAAGCGACTTTTTAATTCCAACCCGCGCAAACCAATCCACCGAACTTTCCTGATAAATTGTCTTTCAGCGTCAGTACTTTGGCGGTTTACAGATTCATCCCTCTTTATATTGGGGTCCTTCAAAGTCATACATCTACATCTGCATTAGCAGCTACCAAATAAAACGATATGTCAGCTTTTTTATATCGCCTTTCATCACATATCACAGAACCAGCCTTTGTGCGCTAATGCAAGTTGTCATGCGGGGAAAATCCATAAACCATACAAACTGAATCCCACATCATTGTCTGAGTCTTTATATAGTGCCTTCCATACTGAATGCAATCACAAAATGTACTACAGGACCTCTCATAATTTAACCCGTCAGACATAATATTGCATCTTGAAAGCAACACAAGACGGCAGAAGTCGAACGACGCGCACGCGCAGAACGCCCGGCGTGCTTTTTCCCTGCGCCCAGCACTCACAACCACAGTCCACCCCCGGGGAGATTCCTCCTCGCGCGTGCGGGTGTGTGTTTTAGCGGGTGCGTGTGCGCGCAGCGGGCAGGAAGCCCTGCAGTCAGTCAGCGTCGGCTCAGCGCCTGAGTCATCGCCGTGCAGCCCCGACTGCTGAGCTCAGCACGGCTGACGTGAACAAAGTCGCTCTTTTTGGACATATTTGGAATGGCTCGGGCGCGCATACTAATTGGCGCTCTGACGTCGCAGTCAGATTGTTAGAGGGGGTCAGGGGGTGAGAACGAAAGCCATCGGGTTTATTACACTGAAACAAGCGAGACTCCAGCTGAGACGTTCAAAAGTGGCGGAATTTGGCAACGTCGTCCGGAACTGGCACTGGACGGGGCAGCAGTCCATCGTAGGGCACACCCACGTACATTCCCACACAGGGTCACCAAGAGAATGAATATTAACGTCATTAGGATCTGGGAGGAAATCCCACCTGAACAAGGCAGAACACTCAGACACCACACACAGGAAGAATCAATAAAAGCCACAGCTGAACTGTTCTGAATCTGTGAAGGTGAAACGCACAAGTTAGTGTTGAACAGTCCGGGAAAAAGAGGACAAAACTAAAACTTAAATGAGAGCAAACACTCCTGTCCTAAAAACCACACCATCGTTAAAAAGTTAAGAGACTCTAAAGAAACGTTTTACAAAGGCCAAACGCGTAGTCTCGACCCCTCTGATTCAGGGGGCAACACAACAGCCAGACGACCAGCAGACGGACTGTGGGAACAAAAACGGGACAAGCAAGCGCGACCTTCAGGGTGACGCATTCCAGGCGCGGCGCGGGGCAGGGCGGCGTTCAGGGAAATTAAAAAAAACAAAAAAAAACGAACTGCGGCTTGGAAATCACAGCCGGGGGGTCAAAAGAGTCCCGCACTACAGTGCGTGGGGGTCGGACTATAAATGGGGGGTCTGCGTCTGCCTTCGGAATCGGCCACGTGCGACCAGGCCATTCATGTCAGTCGAAGTCTGATTTAAAACAGCAGCTTCGCTGTTTATCTGCCTATTATATAGCCCCTTTCCAAACTATCAATCTATTATATAGTATCTTTCATGTCTGTGATATAAAGTCCTGTCCTATCTACCTATTCTATATTGCCTTTCCTACCCATTTACGTCATAGTTATAGTGCCTTTCCTATTCATCAATTCATCTTTTACATAGTGCTTTTCATAATAATCCATCTATGATAAAGTGCCTTTCCTACCTACCTATCTGTCTATGATATAGTGCCTTTTCTATCTATTTATATATCTATTATAAAATACTTTTCCTGTTTATGTATTTTATGGTATCTTTCCTACATAGGAGAAGATATGGAAAGGCACTATACAAATGATAGATGTGAAAGGCACTATATAATAGATAGACATGAAAGGCACTATATAATAGATTGATAGATAGATGAAAGGCACTACATAATATTTTTTTTTTTTTTTTTTTTTTTTTTTTTAATTTTTATTAATTTTATTACAATCCATACAAAGCAATCAAGTTTTTACAAAGAGAAAAATTAAGAACAGATCGATCCCCACCCCTGAGAGAGAGAGCAAGCCAAACGGCGTTAAATTTAAGACTTGGAGACATACCTAAATTAATAAATTCTCTGTGCCTTTTGAACTTATTTTAAAATATTACTGATTAGATCCTGCCATGTTTTGAAAAAAGTCTGTACGGATCCTCTAATTGAATATTTGATTTTTTCCAACTTCAAATAATATAACACATCGGTTTCCCACTGACTTAAAAGAGGAGAGTTTGGGTTCTTCCAGTTTATGAGAATAAGTCTACGTGCCAAAAGTGTAGTGAATGCAATCACAATTTGTTTGTCTTCCTCCGCTTTAAACCCATCTGGAAGAACACCAAACACAGCTGTTAATGGGTTTGGAGGGATTGTAAGTCCAAGGCTATCTGAAAGGTAATTAAAAATGTTTGTCCAGAATAATGTTAATTTGGTGCAGGACCAGAACATGTGACCTAGTGAGGCTGGGACTTGGTTACAACGTTCGCAGGTTGGATCATGCCCTGGGAACATTTTGGAGAGTTTTAGTCGAGACAGATGTGCTCGATATATAATTTTGAGTTGTATAATTGTATGCTTTGCGCATATGGAGCTCGAGTGAATTCTCTGCATTGCTACTTTCCACTCCTTTTCTGATATATTAATTGAAAGATCTTTTTCCCAGTGTCCTCTTGGATCTTTAAAAGGGAGGGATTGTAAAATGATTTTATATATTGTAGAGATGGAGTCTAAATCCTTGAGATTGAGCAATATTTTTTCCAGCATGGATGAGGGTGCAAGATGAGGAAAATCTGGAAGGTTTTGTTTAACAAAGTTTCTGATTTGAAGATAGTGAAAGAAATGTGTAGCTGGAATGTTAAATTTGGAATGTAATTGCTCATAGGATGCAAAGACGTTGTCTATATAAAGATCTCTAAGCAAGTTAATTCCAAATTTTTTCCAAATATTAAAAACTGCATATGTTTGTGAGGGTTGAAAGAGGTGGTTCTCTTGCAGGGGTGCCACAGAAAGGCACTACATAATAGATAGACAGACAGGAAAGGCACTATAAAATAGATAGATGTGAAAGGCACTATATAAAACAGACAGATAGATAGACAGGAAAGGCACTGTATGAAATAGATAGATTGATGTGAAAGGCACTATATAAAATAGATAGATAGGAAAGGCACTATATAAAACAGATAGATAGATAGATAGATGAAAGGCACTACATAATAGATAGATAGACAGACAGGAAAGGCACTATATAAAATAGATGTGAAAGGCACTATATGATAAAGGTGCTATATAAAATAGATAGATGTGAAAGGCACTATATAAGATAGATAGATAGATAGATAGATAGATGAAAGGCACTACATAATAGATAGATAGATAGACAGATAGATAGACAGACAGGAAAGGCACTATATAAAATAGATAGACTTTACAGAAGTTCTTGAAAGTATGCGGGTTGGATAATGGATGGATAGTACAAATTAAGTAACAATTGTACAGTTCTTGTTGAAGTGCCCTTTGGAGATGGAGGATCTGTGAAAGGCGCTATAAAAACTATGAGGACACACTCTTATCCAGCTCCTCAGACCTTTCTGTATTCACATTGTACAAATTAGATTGTACAGTTCAAGTGCCCTTAGAGAGATGAAGGACCTGTGAAAGGCGCTATATAAACCACAAGGGTACACTTTTATTTAATTGCTTTAACCTTTTTATGTTTGCATAGTACAAATAAAGAATCAATTGTACAGTAACTGTAAAGTCCCTTTGAGAGACGGAAGGATCTGTGAAAGGCGCTATATAAACTATAAGGTCACACTTTTATCCAGTTCCTCAGACTTTTCTATATTCATGTTGTACAAATTAAGTAACAATTGTTCAGTTCTTGTTAAAGTGCCCTTTGGGAGATGGAGGAACTATGAAAGGCACTAAATAAACCAAAAGGTCACACTTTTATTCACTTGCTTTGACCTTTATACTGTATGTTCACATAGTACAAATAAAGAGTTATACAGTAACTGTAAAGTCCCTTTGAGATGCGGAAGGAACTGTGATAGGTGCTATATAAACCATAAGGTCATGCTTTTATTCAGTATCTATGACATTTTAATGTTCATGTTGTACAAATTAAGAAACAATCATGAAATACCTCGAGGGAGGAGGAGGTAACTGTGAAAGGCGCTATATAAAATTCAACAGTCACAGGTTGATTTCCCACTACCACCTACTCACTTGTTTGACGGAGTCACTTCATTTTTCTGGGTATTATTTCTCTTTGGCTGTAAAGTGCCTTGGGGTGGTCCTTACTGTGAAAGGCGCTATATCAAATCACAGATTCTTTGCACTCGCTGTTTGGCCCTGAGTGAGTTGCCTGTCATCCTATATGCACTCATATTACAAATATCTGTAAAAGTACCTGAGGGTGGTGTGCACTAGGAAAGGCACTATATGAAACTACAGTCCTACAACGTCACAGGTTGATCCTGAGGAATTCCCTGTACTCTCCTTTTGCTTTTGTTTTAGAAATATGGGAATAATCACGCTAGGATTCTAAACTGGCCTAGGATGGTGCTCAATGTGAAAGGCGCTATATAAAATCCATATCTTTCAACTTACCGTTTAAGCCGTAGTGAAGCACTAGTGTTGCTTGCATTCACACTGTAGAAATAAGAAAGTAAATGGTAAAATATTTGTCAATTACCTTGGACTGGTATGCACGGTGAAAGGCGCTATAAACAAATTACAAACTCACAGGTTTAATTTGCACCACTGACTCATCATTGAACTCATCACTGAGTAGGCCACATAACTTTAGCTTTCTACTTTTAGAAATATGGAAGTAGCCATTCTATAGCTCTAAACCACCTTATGATGGTGCTCAAAGTGCAAGGCGCTATATAAAGTCACACACAGGTTTTTATCTCTTCTTTTGAATTTCTGACCAAGTCTGAGTGACCCACCTCCATTCTAGAACTAAGTCAGAAGACGATCAAATATTTGTGAATTGCCTTGGGGCTAACGTGCACTATGAAAGGCGCTATATAAAATGACACAGGTTTCATTCAAACCACTGTCTCACAGCTTGACCCCAAGTTATTCATTCAACTTTTCTCTTGTTTTAAGTTTTAGAAATATGGAAATAATCATTTAATATTTCTATAGCAGCCTGGAATGGTGCACACCGTGAAAGGCGCTATATAAAATCACGCACAGGTTTAATCTTGTCTTTTGAATTACCATTTAACTCCACTACCTGCACTCAACGTTGTAGAAATGAGTAGAAAAATGATAAAATGTCTGTAAATGACCCGGTGAAAGAAGCTGTATAAAAATGACAAAGTCACAGGTTTAATTCACGCCACCGACTCACATCTTGACTCCGAGTTAAGTCACTTCACTTTCCCTTTTTTATATTTTTAGAAAGACAGAAATAATCCTTCCTTCCCTGTAATGCACCCTAGGATGACGCTCACTGTGAAAGGCGCTATATAACATCAGTAGTGATTGGACTCACCACTTGATTCCGAGTCAGTCGCTTCTTCTGCCTGCACTCAAGTTGTGCGGACAAAGAAGGAAATGACAGCAAGGCGCTTGATGACTTAGGCAGGTGACTGGACGACTGACCCAGTTTGCAATTCTTGAGCCACTTCATCAAAGACTCAATCGCCTTGTTATACAGCAATGATAGAACAAAATGGTATGTGTTAGTAGATGGCGTCCTATCTTTATCATTTCAGACCCCAAATAGGCTGGTGGTGGCTCAGCAGACATCCAAGTCCTACTGAAGTGACGTCAAAGTGGCTTTGAGTGACGCGTGTCAGTGTTGGAAGGCCTGTGGCTAACTGGTGTTCTTAACCGTGACATTTTTGTCAGGAAGTACTTTTTCACATGACCGAATTTTAACTCTTTACCGGGTACAGCTTACAAAAACGTGTCCATTTGGCCGAAATTGCAGCAACTCCAAATTTTACTCAGATGTTTGTATGCAACCCCCCCCCCCCCCCCGGCATTGTGGTGCACCATGGAGGATCTGTGATAGGGTCTGACAATGAGTTCAAGGACTTCATCCCAATACCTAATGGCAGTCAAGGTGCCGTTGTTTAGCCCGTAGAGGTCTGTGTGTCCCTCTATGGATATGCCTCCCCAGACCATCACTGACCCCACTACCACACCGGTCACGCTGAACGATGTTACAGGCAGCATAACCTTCTCCACAGCTTCTCCAGACCCTTTCACGTCTGTCACATGTGCTCAGGGTGAACCTGCTCTTATCTGTGAAAAGCACGAGGCACCCGCCAGGGGTGGACCTGCCAATTCTGATATTCTATGGCAAATGCCAATCGAGCTCCACGGTGCCCACTAGAGGATGTCATGAAGTCTGTTTCTGATTGTTTGGTCAGAGACATTCACACCAGTGGCCTGCCTGCTGGAGGTCATTTTGTAGGCTCTGCCAGTGCTCATCCTGTTCCTCCTTGGCCGAAGGAGAAGATACTGGTGGGTCCTGCTGATGGGTTAAGGACCTTCTACGAGGGGCCCTGTCCAGAAGGACATGGAGGAGCGAGTTTAGTGGGGCTGCACAGAGAGAGCGCTAAGCTCAACCTGACAGAACATCTTTTGGATAAATTGGAGTGGAGACTGCGAGCGAGCCAGGCCTTCTCGTCCAACATCAGTGCCTGACCTCACAAATGCTCTCCTGGTCACCAATTCCCATCAACACACTCCTACACCTCGTGCAGAGCCTTTCCAGAAGTGTTGAAGCTGTTGGAGCTGCAAAAGGTGGGCTGACTCCATATTAAAAATGGGATGTCGTTAAAGTTCATGTGTGTGTAAAGGCAGGAGTCCTAACACTTTTGGCAATATGGTGTACGTCAATACAAGTGGATCAAGAGAACATCAAGGGGGGATCATACAGCATAGAGAATTTAAACGTTTAACATAAAATTTCAAGATGGGACATGTATGGAAAAATATGGAGGTATGGATGTATGTGAGCGAGTCCTGTGGTGGGCTGGTACCTTCTGAAGCAGAAACCTTGACAACCTTTAAGAAGGGGCTGGAGGAGACATCAGGACAAGCTGAGCTTTCTCCTAAACAAAGTCTGCCTGATGGACTGACTGGTCTCGTGTCACTTCTTGTTACATTCCTTATGCTGCACTGTCCAGAACTCCTTTTTTTTTCTGCCCAGTGCTAAAAGCTGCTGGGATGACCTGAGGCCACCTGTGATGCTGGGCTGGATTAGGGTGGTTCAAGTTCCATGAAGAGCTGCTTATTTTGGTGGTCTCGATGTCCAAGATCATACAGGAACGGATGGCAGAGACCCACTTTTGCGTCCCACCTTCCCATGTCATTTAACTCACATATCTGGACACAATGGGGACTGAGAAGGTCTACAGCTAGTCACTGTGTCGTCACGTCTCATACTGTTAAATGTGCGCCCCCCCCCCCCCTTTGTCCCCCTGTCAACCACCCACCACCAATAGGGCAGCATCATGTGCTTCCCTGGGGCCAAAGTTGAATGTGACGTGACTCATCTGGTTGGCACTGGTCCGTCCGCATCACGCCACTGCTTACAATCCCCGTCAGTCTCCCAGACAAAAGAGCGATTGTTTGGAGAAGAAAAGCCCCCAATTAGAGTGAAAAAAAAGGATTGTCAGATCTGAGCTAATCAGACCAGCAGTAACAACTAGAAACTAAAGTCGTGTGTGCCCTTAGCGGTGCCACTCAAGCTACACCAACTGTCCCGGAAGCTGAGCCCCACCATATCCAGACTGTGGAGGTTGAGAGACACATTGTGGAGTGGTCTTCAGCTGAGTGGGTACTACAGCTCATCAAAGTCCTCCTGCAACACTCGGCATTAGCAGCTTCTGGCTTTGAATTGTTCAGACCCCACTGTTACAGCCCTCTCTGCCCTTCCCCTTCTTGTATTTTCACTTAAACTTTAAGGGCCATCTTCTATACTTTATGGCAAACCTGGGCTGCCCGTGGCCTCGCTTCTCTATTCTCCCACTGAGTCAAAATCCCTCGCTTCCAAAATGCTGACAGTTCCTCAAGGAATACAATTATTGACTCATGCAACTTTAATACGTACAATGGAGTCAGAAAGCCTTCGGGCCCCTTCACTTTTTTTTTATGTTGCAGCCTTGTGCTACAATCATTTCAGTTCAATTTTTCTCTCATCAAGCAACACTCAGTACCCCAGAATGACAAACCAAAACCAGGACTAATGGCTTGACCTCAGTGTTAAAACCTGCAGTGCACATTCTACTGAAATGTAATGCACATAGTAATAAAATGCATTGCATTTGTCATTCTAACAGATGGCATATTACAAACATTAACGCTACTTTTACAAATCTCGTACGAAATGGCATATATTAGAGACAGAAGCACAGTGTTTGTCATTCCAACAAATGGTGCATCACAAACATTAGCCCTGCTTTTACAAATTCCATTACAAGTGGCCCATAATGGAGGCATATGCACTGCATTTTTCATTCCAACAGATGGTGCATCACAAACATTAGCTCTGCTTTTACAAATGTTGATGTCAAATTTATTTATATAGCACATTTAAAACAACATAGGAATGCTGTGGCCAAAGTGCTTTACAATAATAAAAGAAAAACATACAATTAACATAAATAACAAATAGAAATAAAATAAATGAACATAAATAAAATAAATAATAAATAGAAGTAATGTTACATAATCACAATGAGGAAACCATCAAATCCCATCACAAGTGGCCTATAATGGAGGCATATGCACTGCATTTTCCATTCCAACAGATTTCGCATCATAAACATTTGAAGTAATAAAATGCATTACTCATTATTACATATGTTTGTGACATGCCATCTGTTGGGAAAACAAGAGATTGTTAGGATTTGTAAAAGAAGGGCTAATGTTTGTGATGCACTCTCTGTTGGAATGACAAACACAGTCTCTAATATATGCCATTTGGTACGGGATTCATACAAGTAGCGTTAATGTTTGTGATGTGCCACGTGTTGGAATGAGGAATGCATTACATTTGTCTCTGTTATAGACCGTTTTGTAAGAGAGTCATAAAAGTAGTGTTAATATTTGTGATGCACCATCTGTTGGAATGACAAATGTAATGCATTTTATTACAATTTACTACAAATGCTTGTAATGTATAATCTGTTGGAATAACAAATGCAACAGATGGCACATTACCAACATTAACATTGCTTTTACAATGAAGGCTGATGGTGGGTCGCTCCCCAGAGATGTTTGACTGGGTTCAAGCCTGGACTCTCTAGGGACACCTCTAAGCACTCCAGTGTTTCAATGTGAAGCTTTGGCCTAGATGGAGCTCCAGGGCACTCTGACCAAGTCTTTCCTAACCTCCATGGCATTATTAACCCGGAGCGGGGTTGGAATACTATGCAATTACGGTTAACCGCAAGTTGGACCCGGGGTGACTTTATATTTTCAAGTCCAAATAACAATTGGGAGACAGTATTCTGCTGCCATCTAGTGGATGAAATAACATCATGCTGCAAAAAAAAAAAAAAAAAAAAAAAAATTACTTCTATGCGTTTTGCCACTCATCAATATTCATGTGGGAGGCGGAGCTTCCACAAAAAACACATAATGGGAAATGAAGCTGTAAAGCCATAAAGGCAGTTTTAGAATAAACTGACACTGAATCATCGCTCAAATCAAGTGTCAGTGATGACGATGCAACTTGGTCCTCAGACATTGACACGGAAAGTGAACGTAATGCATGATATGGTGATGGACGACCAAACTGCTGACATGCCCAGTGAATTGGTTTGCATGACACTTTGGCATGGTGCGACAGTAGCTGTGTGACAAAAAGGCAAAATACGAGGGAGAATCAAAACATAGACGCCACTTAACCCTTTAATGGTGGTAACTGTAAGCAGATGAACATTATAGTTGTATCACTTTCTCCACATCTTCTCTCCTTGCAGGTCGATGCACTTCTGGTCTCATTCCAGTATGGAAAGGCGCTATATAAATAAAATGTATTAATAACTTCATTCCCCCACCCGCCATATCCAGGTCAGCACCACTTCCTTCATCAGTGGTGAAGCATTTGAGCCAAATCAGGATTTTCATGGTGGAGGTGTGATGTTCGAATTTCTTCTTTACTGGAGAAGACGGGTCTTTCCCCTACATGCTTTGTCTTTTGCTTTCTAGCTCACAGTCTCTCATTTCCAGGTGACAATCTGCTACAAAACACTTGGATCTTCTTCGTATCAGGAATTGGAATGCAACCTTCATGCGCTGTTGGCTTGTGAGATCGTTAAGCTGTTTGGGAAGCCATCTTGCACAAACTTTATGCTACGCCATGTCATCCTGCCCTATGGCACGTCCAGATCCGGAGCCGATATCCAAATGTGCAGCGGCAGCGGACAACATAAGCGGTCAGTCTCTGATGAAGGCATTCGCCGTGTTGATGTGTGCGCGCATGCTTCATGTTGTTGGTCGACCAGATTGAGCTTCGCCAGTTACATGTTCTTCCCACTTTAAACCTTTCTGCCCATTCATAGACTTTTTGTTAAGTTGCTGTTATCACCTCCGCACTAAGCCAACATCCTTTGGTGAATTTTAGCAGATTTCACTCCCTCTACCGAAAGATATCTCACTGCAGCACGTCATTCAGCAATGGTGCCATCCCGCAGTGGGGCGTCCATCTATGTTCATTTGACACTTGGTTTCAGTGCCGCACTGCGCATGTTCAAAACTACCCATAATTCGTTGCAAACCTGTCGTATTGTGTCAACTTCTAATTACTGCGGTTACTGCCTAATTTTCAAATTGCCTTTACTTTTCAAATCACCCTCGTCATCGCAATTGAGTGCTGGAACAAGCAAGACGTTAGCCCACTAAGTGCTATTCAGAATGTGGCAACTGCCAAAGACAAGGGACACGTCAATCATGAGGATAAGGCACTGACATTCGCATCCCCTCATCAACGAGCAACAGTAAAAAATTTGAAAGGTGCACAAAGAAACACGCGTCTGTCTTGATTGTGATGTCGGGCTGTGCGATGGTGACCCTTCTCAAAACACGTCACACAAAGGATGTGCGTTACATCTGCATCAGTACAGCAGTGGACACCAGATAGACCTGTCCTACTGTATTGATGCTGACATTTCGGTATCTACATGTTTCTGTTAAATGGAGTAACGTTTTTTGTTATTGAAAAAAAATTTCACAGTATTTTGGCTTGTTTTTTTCTGGGGTAAACATAACACTAAGGGGGCTATAGCAGCCATACCACCCCATACTTCAGAAAAGGTCATCCACCTGAAGCTAAGACTGGTCAGGCCCGGACTGCACTTGGATGGGAGGCCATCTAGGAAACGCTTGGGTTGATGCTCAATGAGGCCAGCAGGGGCCGCTTACTCTGTGGTGTGAATGTGATCCCAATGCCCCAGTGCAGTGACAGGGCCACTGTACTGCAAAAATGGCAACATTCTTCAGATGAGACGTAAAACTGAGGTCCTGACTATCTGTCACATCCCTGGGCATCGTCATTTGATGGGAAGCTTGAGTGTCTGATGTTTTGTGTTTTACTTACCACAGCAGAATTGGAAAAAAAAGAAAAAGATGATGATATTCTGGTCAAACTCACCGTACAGAACTTCCTCTGAAGCTGTCAAAAAAGAGGGGCAAGCACAGCTGTGAGGGGAAAGTCGTCACACAGTTCTTAAATATGACATGCAGATTTTCTCTAATGTAAACTGACAAGTTCTGGGGATAAGATCAGCAACTGCAGCAGGTAAGTCTGACAGACTCCATGAATAGAAGAGGTGCCTTTTCAAAAACTCCAAGCAGCTTTCAATGCGCATTTTGACAAATACGCGTCTCAAGCCACAAGTTGGCAGTGATCGGTTCAGTCAAATAAAATGGAGTGAAACGGAATACAAATCCACTAAACAATCCTGCTGCCTTGCAGTTAGGAGACCTGGGTTCACTTCTTGGGTCCTCCCTGCGTGGAGTTTGCATGTTCTCCCCGTGTCTGCGTGGGTTTCCTCCCTCAGTCCAAAGACATGCAGGTTAGGTGCATTGGCGATCCTAAATTGTCCCTAGTGTGTGTTTGGTGTGTGTGTGTGTGTGTGCGTTGTGGTGGGCTGGCGGCCTGCCCGGGGTTTGTTCCTGCCTTGTGCCCTGTGTTGGCTGGGATTGGCTTCAGCAGACCCCCCATGACACAGTAGTTAGGATAATGGATGGATGGATGGATAAACAATCTAAGTCCATATCCGGAACTACTTTTATTTTTTTTCTCTGATTTCTTCCTAAGAACACACTTCAGCCCATTTTTAGCCTTCAGTTTAGTCAACTGAAGTTTGAAGTTTAAGATTAACAGAAGTTTAGTCAACTTTCTTCTAAAACTTTGTTTAAACAAAGGGCAACGTGCACCATCTTTGACTCCTGCTACATGGTTGTGTGGCTCCACACCACTCAAGAGCAGCTGCAACAGGCAAGCTAAAATCTACACACGCTGAGCTTGACAAAACGTACACAATGGAAAAAAAAACCCATGTTAATTCATATGTAGCAAATAAGGCACAAATATAAAACAGTAACTTTAAAAAGATGAAAGAATGCTTTATCATATGGGAAGAGCAGGAGTTTTACTGAACAGTCAGCATGGGTGCAGTACAGGGAGGTCGTGTTTTACTAACATGCTGGAGTTCTTTGAGGAAGCAACAAAAGGATACGACCAGAGTGGAGAATATGATATTATTGATGTGAACTTCAGAAAGCATTTGATGAGGTGCCACATGAGAGGATGGGCATCAAACTAAAAGAAGTGAGAGTTCATGGTAATGTTTGTAGATGGGTACAGAATTGGGTCAGACTCGGGGAAACAAAGGGTGATGGTGTGAGGAACCTCATCAGAATTGGCCGATGTTAAGAGTGGTGTTGCACATGGGTCTATGCTAGGGCTGCTGCTTATTTTAATATATACGATTTTTACGTATTATTTTGATAGAAACATAAATAAGAGGTTGGTTAAGTTTGCAAATGATGCCAAATTAGGAGGATTGGCAGATAATCGAGCATTTGTTGAATCATCACAGAGGGACTTGGACAGCACACAGGCTTGGGCAGATTTGTGGCAGATGACAAATAATGTCAGTAAATGTAAAGCACTACACGTAGGAAGTAAAAATGTGAGGTTTGAGTACACAATGGGATGTCTGAAAATCGAGAGTCCACCTTATGAGAAGGATTTAGGAGTCGTAGAGGACTCTAAGCTATTAACTGTCAGACAGTGTTCAGATGCCATTAAGAAGGCTAACAGAATGTCAAGTTATATAGTGCCTTGATGTGTGAAATACAAGTCACAGGAGGTTCTGCTCAAGCTTTGTAACACACTGGTGAGGCCTCATCTTGACTACAGTGTGCAGTTTTGGTCTCCAGGATACAAAAAAGACAAAATGGCACTGGAAAACGTCCAGAGAAGAGCAACTAGGCTGATTCCAGGCCTACAGGGGACGAGTTATGAGGAATGATTACTGAGCCTTTCTAGTTTAAACAAAAGGAGATTTATGAGGACTAAGAACATTAAGAGGTCCGACTACACAACTGACAGTCACAGGAATGTGCCATGACTGCCTCCGAATCTCTACGATTATGTAAATGATGAGGGTGACTGAAAAACCGCTGGCAAGTCATGTAACGTGACACGGCCTTTACTGTAACACTGACTGGACCCTGTGCACCTCAATGGGTTTCTGAATATTTGGGGCTCAAGCCCCAATAATCTCTCACTCCTGTAGACAACAAGTTTTGTCAGGTTAAGAATAAAGTTTCAAATACATTTTGACATGACCTGAAGAAAAAATAAAATCCGAAAAGATTTACATGTTTCATTCAAAATAACGCTGCTTCTAGAAACAGGCAGTAAGAGAGCTCTGTACTCCCACCTTATGAAAGGTACAACATAACAAGAGATTAAAAGCAAGAATAAAATAAATGCATATTCAAATTTAATTTGATAATCTTTATTTACAACTTAATGTTGGCATCATGATGGAAAACTGAAACCAATATGGTGTAATGTGTAGGGTCCAATTTGAATCAGTTTTGCATTTCACATTCCAGTTTAAAATCAGCTGATATCCAGGAAAAAAAAAATGAATTTGACTTACGTATTTGTCTTGCCTGTGTCGTTCTGCTTATTCAAAATCTGCCGCTGCAATTGAAATATAGCCTATAGGATTGTTATTTTTTATTTTTTACACCTGGGGAGACCAATAGATTGAGTCAGAAATAGATGAACTACAATTTTTCTTTAAAAGCCAATATACTGCAGGAAATCATTAGGTCTTTTAAAATAAAGGTGTTGCTTTTTGAGAACTGGGATGTTGGGACCAGCCGCTTACTCAAAGTTGGATGCAAAATGAATTTGGTTGTTCGTTCTTTCAGCAGGATCATTTCTCTTCTGTCAGTGGGCTTCGTGTAGCAGCATGTTAAGTCAAAGGAAGTGCCTGGGGGGGGTTTATTTTTTTCTTCCCCCCCCCCCCCAAGGATAAATGATACAGTCTCAGTCCACAAATAGTCAAAATAAATGCGGGTCAACCTTGACTGCTGGGAAACTCCTTGGATAAACACCGTTGTGAGTCAGAGACTGGGGCTGAAGGGGTCCAAATGTTCTTGTCCCTTTTTCAAGTTTAAGCTCATATTTGGTATTACAATGAAATTTGGAAGTGGAGAGAAAGTTGTTGTGACACTTAAAAACTTTGGAGTCCTGAATGTGCACTGTTTCATTACGCCCTTCTGCGACCTCTAAAGAAATCGTCAAGATAACCTGGGAGACGACACTGTCCTGCTAACTCGAGCCAAACACAGCATTACATATTCCTCATCTTTTTCTTTTTTGTTTAACTGATGAACATTGTTTGAACAAAAAAAAAAAAAAAAAAAACAGCGCAATACATTCACTCAAAATCTGTACGCATTTTTTGTTTTCCCTCCAAACACACCATATGAGGTGCACTTGCAGTCCATGTGTTTTGGCCATGATGGTCCCAACTCAGAGTGCTGCTAGGGTCCAACAGAAAGATATTTTACATGAAACACTGTCACTAACGGCAGCCATTTTGATGTCCATGAAGCACAGCTAACGGGTGATATTCCTATTCGTCCAGATCCAATGTGTTTAATTCTTCTTCAAGTTCATCTAGATCTTCGCCAGTGAATAGATTTTCATCCACAGGTACGTCTTCAGATTCTCCATCTGGCTGATTATCTTCTTCAGACTCATCCTTCTCCCCGTTTTCTTCTCCTCCCCCTGAAGCTTCGCTGAGCTTGTTATCTGCAATACAAACATGGCTTCAAGTCAGTTCGTCATACCACTAGACATGCACTTTTATGCAAACCTCTGATTTTATTTCTTTCTTTTCACTAAATCATTTTCCAAACAAGGGCTGTGAAGAAACGCAAGCTTGCTGGCGTTCATTTCAGAAAGATTTTTCTGTAAGTGGCCAATTTGGGCCTTTAACCGAGAAACCTACTTAACCTTGAACATTCCTTTATTTACTCAATGCATCAATAAGGCTGAGAATTGCATGTTTTAATTTAAAAGGTGTCAGTAAGGTTTGTGCGGTTTACATAGACTATGGGGCAAAGGCCCCTGCTTGCTTACCGTCTGAGCGTGCTTCGCGCCAGCCACTTCGCATCTCTGCTGCTCGCGTTGTGAAGGGGGGGGGAGGGGGGGGGGGGGGGGGAAGGGGGGGCTGAACGCACACTAAGAAGATGCGGACAGATCAACTGCTGGCTTGCTGCTGCTGGTGAGATGTGTGTTCTGCTTGTTGCGGTGCGCGTTGATCATTTAAAAGCCTGTAGAGCAGCTGTCCTTTTGTCTCACGGGACATCAAAGTGTCTTCCAAGAAGATCACATATCGACCCAAGATTTTATTATAATAGAGAGACATCTCAGTATAGTAAGTCCCCTATAGATGAAAGAACACATTTACAAGTCCACTATGCAAGTCCAACCAAAAGCACTCAAACGCAATGCAAGCCCCAATCCCCAACTCCTACAGAAAACATGTACAGCTATTTGTACGTAAGAAAATGCTTTTAAAAGTTAGTATCTCAATTTTGTTGTTTTATCACTCTATTATATAAAAAAAATAAAAATAAAATCTTGGAATGAGACAAGACTGTTTTTCCTGTGATGAGATGTGATCTTTTGAAGAGAGACGATAGACACCTTCACGTCCCGCGAGACGGTCAAGTACTTACAACCTTTGGAAGCAAGTCCCATAAGACGGTGTCTTCTGCAAGTCACACCCTACTTACAACCATTTTCAAACAAGACAACGGTCATTTAACCTCTCAGTTGTTGGAATGCTTTTGGCAGACACACATCCTGTGTTCTCAGCTCTTAAAAATTGTATACGATCTAGATGACATGTCAACGACTAAGCGAAGAAGAAAGAGCAGCATGTCGAAAACAGACCCAAAAGCGTTGGAGAAAAAAAGAACAAAAATAATCTAAGTGCAAATTCTGAAAATTTAGTAAAGTAAAAATCAGCCCCTCCCGTGAGACTAGACTTTGTGCCAAGAGATTTAACCACAACCGGGGTCAGAAAAAAACGAAGTAGAATGTCATAAAGAATTCAAAAACGTTGGCGCAGTACACATGCAGAGCAGGTTAGAGATAATAGAAGTAGGAAAATTCTTAAGTCTCAAAAAAATGATAGTAAAGATCGCATTAGCACAAACAAATGGAAAATATCCATCCATCCATCCATTTTCCAACCCGCTGAATCTGAACACAGGGTCACAGGGGTCTGCTGGAGCCAATCCCAGCCAACACAGGGCACAAGGCAGGAACCAATCCCAGGCAGGGTGCCAACCCACCGCAGGACACACACAAACACACCCACACACCAAGCACACACTAGGGCCAATTTTAGAATCACCAATCCACCTAACCTGCATGTCTTTGGACTGTGGGAGGAAAACGGAGCGCCCGGAGGAAACCCACGCAGACACGGGGAGAACATGCAAACTACATGCAGGGAGGACCCGGGAAGCGAACCCGGGTCTCCTAACTGCGAGTTTTCCCAATGGAAAATATTACTTAGTGAAATAATGAAATAGCGAAAAGAAATTGAATAGTGTTTGACGATGTCTGGGGGAGAAGAGAGACAAAAGGACAGCTGCTGTACATGTTTTTAAACGTTCGAAGTGCCACACGAGATGCAGATCACGTGGCATGGCGGTGGCAGCAGCAAGCCAGCAGCTGATCGAACAAAGAGAAGATAAAAAAAAAAAAAACAAAACAAAAAAAGCCAAAACTGAATGTGTTTCCCATTGTATCACCGTTTAGGAGAGTTTCGGAGCGACCGTGTCTTCTTGGGGTGCGTTCAGCTCCCCCTTCACAACCGCATGTATCATTGGCTGCTTGGGGGGGGGTTGTGGTTGGTATGAAGCCTCCTAGTTTTAACAATAAATAACAAAGTTAATGTTTGTTTCCATTGTTTCCCGTCAGCCATTATTGCTGTTTATGCCATCAGCCAGGCTACGTATGTAGACCGAACCTCCTACTCCTCAACTCCTATTGAAAACATATTTGTACTGTACAATACACAAGAAAGTGCTTGTAAAAGTTATTTTTTTTCCATTGATGTCACAGATTTCTAGTGCATTTTATCTTTAACAACAAACAACTGAAAGTTATTTTTTTTATTCCCAATGTTTTCCATCAGCTGATCTCTGGACGGTAGACTCGCTTACCGCTTCTTCAAATCCAATTCTGGTTGCCACCCACAAAGTAAGCAATCACATGGCATCACCACTCAGCACTTACTGCCCATCATTTAATATTAAAGCCCCTTAAGTGTTCGCAGTGAAGATTCATGGAAGGTTTTGAAGCGAGGAAAACAAAAGCCATCACAAAAAAAGTTCTCCCACCGCTAACTCCAGTTTAAGTGTATCAAAAGAAAAGTATTTGCTATGAGCATGGTACACCTGATGGGATGCACATATCTGAAAATCATACGTTTAGAGTTGATTAGTGCAAGCTGACGAAAACAAGATGTTCACAAGATCCAACCAAAGGTCCCTATTGTGCCTGCGCTTTGCCACAATACTTGGTTTTCTATTGCATGTTAATGTGGTTCTCTGAGTGAAGAAGAACTTACCCTTAACGAGTTTCTAACTGTGTCCCCCTGTTCTTGTTGAACACCCCTATTTTTGGACATTTTGGCTTGAAATAAAGTGTGTTAACTCAGTGTAAACACTGATACAACCACTGGTAGAGGATGCACACATACAACTGACAATTTAAACAATAATAGTGTAGGTTTTGCACTCCGCCTAATGCCAGACATGCAAACTTATGTGCTGCCGCGCAATTCGAAGTTACGCTACAATTTTTCATTTTTCACTTATTTAAATGAATTTTCAGTTTTATTGGACATGCACATTCACATCTTTGAAAGTTCGTATGTAGGGGACTTACTGTACATCACCTCAATCTACTTATTCAGAGATTATTTTTACACCGTTGCAATGCACACAAAACAGGTTAGGAATTCTGTGATTGTACTACATCCTGAAAATGTGACTGAGGGCAATATTTAAGGTATATGTCAAATCATCTTATATCCGGGGCAGACTAGTCACCGTCACTGAACATTAAATGTTCTGAGCTTAGTTACCTTGAGCTGGGATACCACATTACAAGAGGCACAGTCATCAGCCACACAGAAGAGGATGCAGGAGCTAAAAGCCCAGCTACCCATAGCCAATAGACTTACTCTAAGGAAGGACACCTGACAGTGCAAACAGCTGGGTTCAATTACAATAATGTGTCACCACACAAGATTGACAGATAAAAATGGCGATATAACTAGCACAAAATTATCCAGACAGATAAATAGCTGGATGTCATGCAGGAAAGCTGTTACCATGGAGAAAAGGGGACTCGAGGGATGATGGTAATGAGCAAAAGTCCCTTAATTTACTCACCCCTGTAATTCAGTCCACTAGGGCATATTTCACTTATAAACTGCAACCTCTAACTAAAGATGGACTTATTAAGCACAGTTGTCTTGTGCACCCATTCGCCATGAAAGTGAGCATTAGTGAAAACATTTTGGGCCCATGATTAAATATTACGTTTCTTGCACTAAATAAGAAGCAAAAAGTTGTGAAGAGCGTGAGACAAAATGATCACTGCGTTAGCAAATTAAGTGTGTGAGGCTCGCTGCTAAGACAAAGGGCGTAGTTTCTTAGCTCTTTACTTAACCGTAACTTTTTACAAAATTTAACTTATGATACGTGAGTGTGTATATTTATAGTAGTAAATGATAAAAATGATTCATATTGCATATAATTTACACATTTATGACTTAGTAGATCTTTTAAGTTTTCCTTAATTTTACTAGTCTGCATGTGTTGTAGTAGCTACGTGTTGCTCAGATTCCTATTGCTTTAAAACGGTGATTTACTAAATTTATCTGGAACACACCCAACTTTGATTTTGCTCACACAACTCAATCAAAAGGAAAATGAATGTACTTAATAAATAATGACGCAAAGACATATAACATGTACAGAAACTCTCAAAAAACGAACAAAGATAATAAATACAGTGCCTGGCGAAAGTACTGATCCCCCCCTTGGTGCTTATCCTGTTTTCTCACTTTACAACCTGGAATATAAATTGAGTTTTGGCGGATCAGCACCATTTGATTCATACAGAATGCGTAGCACTTTGATGATGTCAAATATTTTTTTTATTGTGGCAACAACCAAGACAAAAAAAAAAATCATGAATGTGTCAATACTTTGTAGAGCTGTAATTGCATTTGCAAGTCTCTTGGAGAATGTCTCTATTAGCATCTGTAGCATGACTTGAAGATTGCTGGCCACTAACGCAACCCATCAAACCAAAAGGAGTCAGAGCAGTTTTGCCTTGAGGAATGGGCAAAAATCCCAGAGGCCAGATATGCTAAGCTAATAGAGACATTCAACAAGAGACTTGCAGCTGGAATTGCAGCTCTAAAAAGTATTGACATTGGAATACTTATGCACACTCAGGATTTGTTTTTTTCTTTTGTCCTAATTATTGTTTGTGTCACAATAAAAACATTTTGCAAGTTCAAGTCGGTAGGCATGTTGTGTAAATCAAATGCTACTAAACCCCCTAAAATCCATATTAATTCCAGATTGTAATGCAAAAAAACAGGACAAAAACTGAGGGGGAAGAATACTTTCGCAAGGCACTGCATTTAACTAAACACAGATACAAAAGTAATTCAACAAAACATTAAGCGCAACAGCTGCACTTGGGCCCTAATCTAGGATCCTGAGTTGGTTTGTCATGTGGTGGGTGTGGCAATGCACTGTATCAGCGCATGTTCCTAACCTAACCTAACCTCATCTCACCTCGCCTCATTAAACACAAAATGATAAACACTCAAGACACAGTCCAGTTTTACAGAGGCAGATGATGGCGGTGGTGGTGTAATATTGAAATGAAATCTCATGTAAACAGCCTCCTGAAGGTTATGAAAAGTTTTGTCCTACCATGATGCACATGTAAGATTTGTAGTTGGAAGTGCTCCCCAGATGAAGACTTTTCCAACCCAGATAAAATACAGGACAACAATATAAATCCAGAGAAATCATATGCAATGGGTTTAATAGTAAATCAACTAGGTAGTGAAGCAATGAAATAAAAAGACACCAGATGACTGTCACCCTGCTGTCTTTTTATGGCTCCCTTTTAAAAGTAGTGCCTCATCTCATTTTACCCAGTAACCCTTGCGGCAACCACCAAAGCTGCCCAATGGCACAGTAATCCTGGGAATGCTGGGATTTGCAATTCATTTCATTAGTGCTGCTACAGTATTTTCTGCAATAGGTCGCAAAACTGGCAAAGTAATTTCCATTTAATTGTTTATAACCAACTTGCAAATTGGTAGATCTGCAAATCGTAAAACCTATGTATCTAATCGCAACACTCGCATACATACAAGACAAATGACTACCAAGAGCATCAATATGTGCTTACTGCTAAACAAAAATGTATGAAGCCTTCTATTGTAATGTAAACAAACAGTTTACTCGCCCACCCAGGTCTGCTAGTGAATGGCATCTAGTAATGCCACAGCTGCATGGCATCAAACAAATTTTTTTCACGTGCAAGTCCTGGCTGGTGAATTAAGCTGCCCATCTCCATTCTAACGGGTCACTCCCTCAGTATGTTTAAGAAGCGTGTGAAGATTCTTGATGTGTGAATATCTAATTGATAATGGCTTTGATAGGTTCTTGTAACCAAGGAAGTGTAACTCACTTGTTTTTTGTAATGAACTCTTCCCTTGTAATGATCAGTTTTGTAACCTTGCCCTGTAACTCTTATTCCTTACTGATGTTTACTCTTTAGGTTGACCTCTTTTGTAAGTCACTTTGTATAAAAGCATCTACTAAACAAGTACATGTAAAACAGTGTGCAACAGGTTTTCAAGATCACTGAAACAAATTCTTACATGCAAAAAGCAGAAGTAAACCCTTTCCTGTTATATTAAGCAGGGTGTCTGTTTTCAAGTAATAATAGAAAATCTATACTAATAAAAGGCAAAGCCCTCACTCACTCACTCACTCACTCACTCATCACTAATTCTCCAACTTCCCGTGTAGGTAGAAGGCTGAAATTTGGCAGGCTTATTCCTTACAGCTCACTTACAAAAGCTAAGCAGGTTTCATTTCGAAATTCTACACGTAACGGTCATAACGGTCGATAACGGTCGACAACGTCCGCCATGTTGAACTTTCTTATTTATGGCACCATCTTCACGAAATTTGGTAGGCGGCTTCCCTGCGCTAACCAAAACCGATGTATGTACTTATTTCGATGGTATGACGCCATTGTCGGCCGCCATTTTGAACTTTCCAACGTCACTAATTTTCCAACTTCCCGTGTAGGTAGAAGGCTGACCCCATCTTCACGAAATTTGGTAGGTGGCTTCCCTGCGCTAACCAAAATCGATGTACGTACTTATTTCGGTGGTATGACGCCACTGTCGGCCGCCATATTGAATTTTCCAAACATCACTAATTCTCCAACTTTCCGTGTAGGTAGAAGGCTGAAATTTGGCAGGCTCATTCCTTACACCTTACTTACAAAAGTTAAGTAGGTTTCATTTTGAAATTCTACGCGTAACGGTCATAACGGTCAACAATGTCCGCCATGTTGAACTTTCTTATTCATGGCCCCAACTTCACGAAATTTGGTAGGCGGCTTCCCTGCGCTAACCGAAACCAATGTACATACTTATTTCGGTGGTATGACACCACTGTCAGCCGCCATATTGAACTTTCCAACGTCACTAATTCTCCAACTTGCCGTGTAGGTAGAAGGCTGAAATTTGGCAGGCTCATTCCTTACAGCTTACTTACAAAAGTTAAACAGGTTTCATTTCGAAATTCTACACGTAACGGTCATAACGGTCGATAACGGTCGACAACGTCCGCCATGTTGAATTTTCTTATTTATGGCCCCATCTTCACGAAATTTGGTAGGCGGATTCCCTGCGCTAACCGAAACCGATGTATGTACTTATTTCGATGGTATGACGCCACTGTCAGCCGCCATATTGAACTTTCCAATGTCACTAATTTTCACAATGTCCGCCATGTTGAACTTTCTTATTTATGGCCCCATCTTAACGAAATTTGGTAGGTGGCTTCCCTGTGCTAACCAAAACCGATGTACGTACTTATTTCAGTGGTATGATGCCACTGTCGGCCGCCATATTGAAGTTTCCAACGTCACTAATTCTTCAACTTCCCGTGTAGGTAGAAGGCTGAAATTTGGCAGGCTCATTCCTTACAGCTTACTTACAAAAGTTAAGCAGGTTTCATTTCAAAATTCTACGCGTAACGGTCAACAACCTCCACCATGTTGAACTTTCTTATTCATAGGTAGAAGGCTGAAATTTGGTACTTATTTCGGTGATATGATGCCACTGTTGGCTGCCATGAACTTTTCAACGGTCTTTGTTACTTATAGGCCCATCTTCAAGAAATTTGGTACGCGGGTTCCCAACGCTAACTGAATCCTACTTACGTACATATATACGTCCATAGCCTGCAGCTCGGTCACCGTGTGAGGCGGCGTTGGGTCCCCCATCCCAACCCCTCCCACGTTGTTGGCTGCCTGCCTATATAAGGCCGTCTGTCGCTCCAGTCTCTACATTCCCTTCCTTGCTTCGCCACGGTATTTACGTCTCCCTGCTGATAACTACAGCCTTTTTATTTAATCCACGGCTTCTCCGCTGTTTTATTGTTCATTTATTACGATTATAGTTATTGTATAGGTATTTTAGACTTACTTTACATTGTTCAGGTACCCATTTCCTTTATCATTCCAACCGTACCCCCATTAACATGTCTATCGAGGTAATCACCATCGATCAAAGAACTGTCACTTACCAAGTGGTTTCCATGCCCGGAGATGGCACCTGCCTTTTCCATTCTCTTTGTTACATATTGCACAGCCATATCAGGCTCACTATTGATATCCGGAGGAACATTGTGTCTTATGTATTGAATGACTGGGACAGGTTCAAGGTGTGGACTGATGACGGTACAGGAGATAATTATACTACACAGGAGCACTAGAAGAGTGAAATGCTTAAGTGTACCGAAATGGCCAAATATTTTACACCTTTGGACAACCGCCAATGCCTCTTAAATATCTTAGATTCACAGGTGACGATTTCAGTAGTGGACACTTTGATGTTTAGAAATGTTTAAACTCTCAAAAGCTGGATGTGAAGTTATCAATGAAACTGGTTGTATACTTACAACGCTTGACAGATGCCGAATGTCTCTTCAACACAAGTCCTACAAATACTGTCGTAACTGAAACAAACCATGAAACTCAAACCGATTATGACAGCAGCAATCCAAGCTGTGAGATTTGAAACAAGATTACTGTTCACATGGCCAACTGTACGTTGCATGCTCAAGAGTAAGCTCAGTGCACAGCTACAGCTTGGTCATATTGCAACTGGAGGGCCGAACTGACAACGTGGCATACAAAGAGATCTTTAACAAATAATTATTGGTATATTTTCCCTCAGTTTAAAAAGGTTTAATTTTCTTCTTAATAAAAATTTTAAGGCAGTACTTCACCGCTGCGAAGCGCGGGTATTTTGCTAGTAATCAATAAATCAATAGAGATAAACTGTTAAATATAAAACATGCCCATGAAACAAACAGATCAAGAGTAATCTGTCACATCCTCACACCAACTTAAGTTTCTAACCCGATTCATTTGAACTAGCATTTTACAAAGCGGGCTCACTCTTGCACTGACATAACTACACACCAAGGTTCTATTTTAAAGTGCATTTTAGACAGGTCTACCTCCCATCTGCTGCTGGGACTGAGTGTTGGTTGACTAGCAACATTACAAAAATGTGAAAACTTTATTATGAACTTACTTGCTCATTAAACATACAGTTTGCAGTTTTTGATTAAGTTTGAACAAGAATAGGTACTATTTGTTCAACTTTGGCAAAAGCTAAGAGTTTACACCATGCAGCTGTGTCCCTTGATCTTCTCCATACCTGCTTGTCATGTTGCCTAACAAGAGGGTGGCTACAACCTCACTTAATCCTCTTTAAGGAGAGGATAAATTAAAATACCAGTTTCACATTTCACAGCAAAACCATGTGTATTACACAATGCTCCATTTAGCATGCTCTAGAATTATTTTAAATAGGAGTTCCTGACATTGAAGAACTCTTTGACTATCAGCCAAAAACAGAAAAACTGAAACCCGAAATGTCGAGCTTCAGATTCTGACATTTTAGTCTTTCAAGGATAACAGAGTGAAAGTGCCTCAATCACTATTATGAACAAGTTTTATGTTATGGGTATCCATTTCAACAGATTATTAAAAACTAGATGTTTTAGTTTTTAGCTTTGTAACTACAGTGCCCTCCATACTGTTTGGGACAAAGACACTTTTTTCTTGTTTTCCCCCTTTGCTCCACAGTTTAACATTATAAAACAAACAATTCAGACTTGTGATTAAAGTGAACATTACAGACTTTCATTAAAGAGGATTTCGCAGACGTTTTGGTCACACCACAAATGTTAACACTTTTTCTACATGGTCCCCCATAATGTTTTGGACATGGCAATGGCAGGTTTATTAAAGGCGTCATATTTGGTACTTTGTCACATATCCCTCACATGCAGTATCTGCTTGAAGTCCGCAATTCACAGACATCACCAGGTCCTGAAGATCTTCTCTAGTGATGCTCTGCCAAGCCTCTAATGCAGCTATCTTGTTGTAGGATGAAGCACCATCCAATGTGTTTTAGACGGATTTACTGGAACTTGAACAGATCAGATGTTTCTGCACATCTTGGAATTCATTGGGCCGTCAGCAGTCACATCATCAATGAAGAGAAGTGTGCCAGGACCTGTGGCAGCCATACATGCCCAAGCCATAATACCCCCAGTACCATGTTTAACAGGTGGAGTGGAACTGCTTTGGATCTTCGACAGTTCCTTTTCATCTCCAAACTTTGCTCTTGCCATCACTCTGATGAGGTTCATCTTTGTCTCGTTTGTCCACAAGACCTTTTTCAAGAATTCTGCAGGCTCTTTGAAATCCTTTTTAACAAACTGTAATCTGGTCATCTTGCAATTCTGGCTAACCAGTGGTCTGCATCTTGCAGTGTGGCCTCTGTATATCTGATCATGAAGTCCTCTGCATATAGTTGTCTTGGACACGTCCACATCGGCTGAAGACTGTCTATGATCTGTCGGACAGGCATTTTTAGCTTTATCTTTACCATAGTAAGGATTCTGCTCTCATCAGCAGTTCAGGTCTTCCTTGGACTACCAGTCCCTTTGCGATTACTGAGCTTCCCCAGTGTGTTCTTTCTTCTTCATGATATTCCAAACGGTTGAGTTAGATCACCCAAATGTTTTAGTCTCGAACGGTTTTAGTGTTGTTTTCAAGGCTAATAATGGCTTCTTTGAATTTCATTGGCACAGCTCTCGTCATCATGTTGAACAATGACAATTACGGACTCCAAAGGGTAGAAGCAAGCTGAGGTGTCTTATCAAGCCATGAAACACACTTGAGGAATCACAAACACGTGTGATACAAATTTCCCCAGACAATATAGTGCCCTGAAATGGTTGGGCGAGGGGGTGCATTTATAAAAATTGCAGTCATTTCTATATGGTGCATCCAAAATGTATTCAAATCCCCTTAAATGAAAGTCTGCCATGTGTACTTTGAATTGTTTGTTTTGTAATTTTAAACTGTGGAGCAGGGGCATTAATCAAGGAATAATGGGTTTTTGTCCCAAACATTATGTTGGGAACTTTATATTATTTTATTATTATTTTATTACCACACTTATTTTAATTTCACCTGTTTTGTTGTCTGGTACAAATCTTGTAATTGATATTTAACCCACTTCCTATTGTCCAAATGACTTGAATTTTAAACACTTACTCACTTCCGATGATAATACATGAATCAATAATCAGTTTCACTAATTGATCAATTAATCCATGTGAATTAAGAAATGAAATTTTCGTATGAAGACTAGTTCAAGATTTCACCAATAGATGGCGCTAGTAACGGATAGAAATATTAAAGGAAGTGTTAAAATATTGATTACAAAATTATACTAAAACAAACCCAAGACTAAAAAGTTGAAAATAATATATATATATAAAAATACGTTTTAAAAATCATGCTTATATTAAGTTAAAAAGTGTACTAAAAAGTAAAAAATAAGTCTCTCATACATCACTCGTAAAATAAAAGCATGGGCGCTGTTCATCAATCAATATTCAAAAGCGCCCACCTTTACTTTTACGAGTGATGTATGAGATATTTTTTACTTTTCAGTACGCTTTTTAACTTAATATAAGCATGATTTTTAAAAAGTTATTTTTTTAAGGGGAGAATCATCTTTTTATATTTATTTTTCATCTATAAGTAGTTAAATGTGTCCTCCTTTTTCTACTAAGATGCTATATACATCAAAAAATTTAAAATGTGAATTTAAACTGCATTATCTAAGTTACAAATCAAAATGTAACGTGACATTTTCTTACTTTAGAGTGGCCTGAAATGTACAAGGCAGAAAAAAACTACAATGCCAAATATAAATGAGCTCTCTAAAATGGTGGCTTAAAGTTAACTCAGATATTCAATAGGTGACCATGGCTGGAGTATAAACATTCTACAAGACTAAACAGAAGTAAAGATGTTTTCAATCTGATAAATAAGGCTTCTCAACATTGGGAAAGTGTTGCACTTACATTGACTTGCAAAAATATTAAATACCCTTAAAAGTCATCACAGTTCTCTTGATTTCAAAAGGTACATGCATATACTCCACCTTTTTTTATAAATTGAAAACCTAAACTTAGTTTTTTTTTGTTTTTTTTTTAAAAGCTAAAATGAACAATTTGTCAAAAGTAAATATAAAAAAAGATTACATCAACTGAATTCTAAAAAGCTCCAAAAATGTGCAAATTAAAACATAACCTCCAGTTCCATGCACACACATTAACCGGGTTATGGTGAACAACCTGGTTAAGACAGAAACCTGGTTTCTTTAAAATCTGTGTTTACATTTACTCTGAAATTCTCTTTTGTCAAAACGCTCTGACGTTGTTTTCATTAAAGCGAGTATGAAGCCTATGATCATTTTCAGCTGTTTTACAAATATATTTAGTCAAACTGATCCTTTATTAATAGGTTTCTGTTACAGGGCTGCACAAGGCAAACTCTTTTCTGCTTCGCTATGTGTGGTTGGGCCCTGCAAAGGATCCGGTAAATATACTTCTTGCCTTACACGCAGTGCTGCTGTGATACATTACATTAGGTTACTAGTTACTTTAAAATGTAATCAGACTACGTAACGCATGTTACTTTCAATGTGTTACTGAGTTTAGCACTGTATGTTCAGCTCATCAACATATTATTTAGCAACTTAGCAATTTCTGAAATAGTAATAGATAATTTCAGCCAGGAGAAGGAATAAGGTGATCACCAGAGCACTTAACTCTGGAAATGTGTTTTGTGGATGTTTCTACCCATGGTTGCTGTGCAAAGCAAATACAGTTGTGCTTGAAAGTTTATGAATCCTTTATTTTCTATATTTCTGCATAAATATGACCTAAAACATCATCAGATTTTCACTCAAGTCCTAAAAGTAGATAAACAGAAACCAGTTAAACAAATGAGACAAAAAGCATACTATTTATTGAGGAAAATGATCGAATATTACATATTTGTGAGAGGCAAAAGTATGTGAACCTCTAGGATTTGTGGTTAGTTTGAAGGCGAAATTCGAGTCCGGTGTTTTCAATCAATGGGATGCCAATCAGGTGTGAGTGGGCACCCTGTGTTATTTAAAGAACAGGGATCTATCAAAGTCTGCTCTTCACAACACGTTTGTGGAAGTGTATCATGGCACGAACAAAGAAGATTTTCCGAGGACCTCAAAAAAAGAGTTGTTGATGCTCATCAGGCTGGAAAAGGTTACAAAACCATCTCTAAAGAGTTTGGACTCCACCAATCCACAGTCAGACAGATTGTGTACAAATGGAGGAAATTCAAGACCATTGTTACCCTCCCCAGGAGTGGTCGACCAACAAAGATCACGGCGTGTAATAGTCGGCAAGGTCACAAAGGACCCCAGGGTGACTTCTAAGCAACTGAAGGTCTCTCTCACATTGGCTAATGTTCATGTTCATGAGTCCACCATCAGGAGAGCATTGAACAACAATGGTGTGCATGGCAGGGTTGCAAGGAGAAAGCCACTGCTCTCCAAAACAAACATTGCTGCCCGTCTGCAGTTTGCTAAAGATCACGTGGACAAACCAGAAGGCTATTGGAAGAGTGTTTTATGGACAGACGAGACCAAAATAGAACTTTTTGGTTTAAATGAAAAGTGTTATGTTTGGAGAAAAGAAAACACTGCATTCCAACATAAGAACTTTATCTCATTTGTGAAACATGGTGGTGGTAGTATCATGGTTTAGGCCTGTTTTGCTGCATCTGGGGCAGGATGGCTTGCCTTCATTGATGGAACAATGAATTCTGAATTATATCAGAGAATTCTAAAGAAAAATGTCAGGACATCTGTCCATGAACTGAATCTCAAGAGAAGGTGGGTCATACAGCAAGACAACAACCCTAAGCACACAAGTCGTTCTACCAAAGAATGGTTAAAGAAGAATAAAGTTAATGTTTTGGAATGGCCAAGTCAAAGTCCTGACCTTAATCCAATCGAAATGTTGTGGAAGGACCTGAAGCAAGCAGTTCATGTGAGGAAACCCACCAACATCCCAGAGATGAAGATGTTCTGTACGGAGGAATGGGCTCAAATTCCTCCAAGCCGGTGTGCAGGATGATCAAAAGTTACCGGAAACGTTTAGTTGCAGTTATTGGGGGGTCACACGAGATACTGAAAGCAAAGGTTCACATACTTTTGCCACTCACAAATATGTAATATTCGATCATTTTCCTCAATAAATAAATGACCAAGTATAATATTTTCGTCTCATTTGTTTAACTGGTTTCTCTTTATCTACTTTTAGGACTTGAGTGAAAATCTGATGATGTTTTAGGTCATATTTATGCAGAAATCTAGAAAATTCTAAAGGGTTCACAAACTTTCAAGCACAACTGTATATGCACAGGGTGGCAGAGTGCAGACTGAAAAATCCTAAACAGTATCCCAGTTAAGGGTTTACATAGCCATATAATCAGGTTATTCAGAGAAAATTCTCTCTGTTAATCTGGTTTCTCAGAGGCCAAAAATTTGATTTCTCAAACTGGAACACGGGTTTACGTGGCATTTTACAAACCAGGTTTCTGTGAATAACAGGGTTATATTAATGTGCATGTAAACATATCCTGGGACAATGAAATATGAGAAGCACTGGCCACCACACAATAAGATATATCCTTAGACAGGGTTCAAAAGAAATTATAACAGGGCTAATGCTCAGTGGTGAAACAATGCCAAGAAAGGCTAAAGAAAGTAAATCTCCAAGACTGGAAGAAAGGACAAGAGCAGACCTGACAGAGTAATTTAAATTACCAAAAGGGGAATGAATACAAGTTAGACTGTTTTGGGAACCAACAATAAGGAAAGACAAAGGCAGAACAGTCCTGTTAAACTTCTGCAATTCTGCTAGCAGATAAAGATTCACAAACTGAAGAAAGACTAGACATGTACTGGGGGTTCAGCATTTTTGTCTCTCTCCATGCTACCAGTGTACTCGGGTCCCAATCCAGCTATTGATGCATGCTCCCAACCTCCTCCATGCTACCAAACAAATTTGGTAATTTTTTCCCCTATATTCTTTGTTCTTGGTAGATGCTGTCATGTTTATCTCATCACATCAAAAAAATCACTTTTGTCACTTAATGGATTATAGGAAAAAATGTTATGCTTTATGGACTGAAACATCCCAACATGAAATGACAGGCTCAGACCTGCTTAATCCAATCTAGGGAAGCAGGGGGCCTACATTTATCCCAGCTCCACTGCGTGCAAGGCAGCAAATATCCCTGGATGCAGCACCAGCTCAGCATGGGGCCCACTCAACATGCACACATATGCATTCACAAAGGAACAATTATAAATTATCACCCCTGGGGATATGGGAGGAAAGCCCAAGCAGGCATGGGAAGAAAGTGCAACCAGCATTTGGACAACATCCAGGTGTGTATGTGAATCGAGGACACTGAACCAGCGAGACGGCAGAGCTACCCACTGCACCATCAAGCAATGCAGCACAGCACTGACACCAGATGCTTTCTGCTTGGACCAAAAACAGACTACGTCATGGATGGAAGTCAAACCTATTACTGCTTATTACTGAAGTATTCAACTAATGTACAAGTAAAATTACTTTGCTAATATATAGAAAGTTTTAGCAAACCAAAGTACTGGACTTGAATTTCCTCATTTGGCCCGTCAACCACAGCAGACTATCATTACGCAGATTAGTGGGTTTAAAGACAAGATTCTGCTGCACAGAAGCATTTCATGGTTGCCAAAAGGAAGTAAAGTTTTTGGCAGTTCATAAATACATTGCAGAACATGCAATGAGAAGAAACGTGTGGATTTTCTGAAGCTGACGTTGAAATTTCAGAAACTCACTCAGTCCACTCTTTAGACACTGCAAGCTAATTATTGACCGATTAAAGCAAAAATAGGCCTTAGCACTTGTGAAATAATTAACAGTGAATGTGCAAATCAGTCATCCTTCATTTTATGTGACTAATGTGAAAATTATCAGGCCGATCTCCAAAGTTTATTTCAGTTAAAAACTTTAGCCAATATAAATCTCACTTCTACCTATCCAGACAGAGCCCTGTTTTAATAACTCCTCATAATTCAAATACAGACTTGATAATAAAACGATTACAGTTTTAAATAGTTTAGCCTGTTGTTATATTGGAAATAGACATTGAACTAAAGTTGGCTTCATGTGTTATATGGAATATCAACAAATTGTGCTTGATTCACGTTGGTTATTTTGGCATTTTAAGCGGAAATGAAATGGGAGCTGTTCACTTATGGATTCAGAGTTACTTCAGTCAGACTCCCCAATGAAACACAATCATATGATACATAATTTTTATTTAAAATGTAGTGCTCTTTGTTATGGAATGTTCCCCTGATGCAGACAAATTTCTGCCAAGGGCTGTGCATTCCTGCAACAGGCAGAGGAGGACATTGTATGCTGATCACAGGCCAGTACAGGTTTCAAAATGAAAAGATAGAAGCTCTGTATTTTTATTTTTTTTTTGGAAACATATATATGTATGTATATATATATATATATATATATATATATATATCTCCCACTCTGCTTTTTTGAAAATATAGTACATTGGCCAAACACGGAACACATTTTTTCAGCTTTGGCCAAAACTACTAGTAAAAGGTTCAACAAGTTTTTAGTGAGAAGCAGTTTAGAATGTTTGCCTGCTTTTGCCAAAAATCTCAGAAGATTTAATTACTCTTTATACTGGAACATGCCATTAGTATTCAAGTTTAAGCAGTAATATAAATGCATAGAAAATTAAACATAAGGAAAAAGAGACTACATAAAAGTTTACATTATTATCATGACTTAGTAAGTTTTGAATTATGGTCATTTTAACTCCTCTCATAAAAAGGTTAAATCCTAGGGTAGTATTTGGGGATGGAGTTAGTAACACATAAAAATATTTTTGAGTGTAGTATTCCTTCTATAGGGTGGCATGGAGACACAGTGCAAACATATGAAAATATTTTTGAGCATAGTATTCCTTCTTTATTATTTTAGCAAAAAATACATTTGTTCTGGATGTTGTAAGCATACAATTGAATAACTGATGTGTATTAATTAACTTGAGTAACTGGTGGTCGCCATGGAAACATGACATTAAAAGGTTTTCTCAGGAATCGCTACAAATAACAAATGGCAAGTAACATCCATCCATCCATTTGCAAAACTTGCTTTTTCTGAGCAGGGCCGTGGGGAAGTTGCAGCTTTGAGGGTGCAAGACAGGAACAATCCCTGGACAGGCAGCCAGTCTATGGCAGGTTGAACATGTTCACACAAATGCAACTAGGGCCAATTTAGAAACATCAATTCACCTTACCTGTATGTCTCTGAACTGAGAACATAGGGAGAAAGTGAGAACTCTACACAGGGGGTACCCATGACACAAACCCTGGTGTCCTTACTGTATGGCAGCAGTACTACCACTGCTCCACAGGAGTAACTGAGGCTGGAAAAAATGTACAATAAGTACATCAGAACAAAACCAAAACACTAAATGGGAATAAGAAAATAACTTTCATTAATCATCTGGCCAAAGCTCAGGGGGTTATATCTTAACCAGTAGGGTCTAGCACAACTAAGTTTACCATGGGAGGTTTCTGTCTGCCAACTGGCCATCTGCTGCGTTAACTCTCATAGACTTCTCATGTTTGATCATCTTTTGATTTCAGTAGCATAGACTTGCCCTACACCTCAAAATGACTGAATAAGAGGAGATATTGTGTGAGGCAAGTATTTATGATATTACAGATCACAACAAAATTAAAGTTTTGTGAAATCACAGCTTTCAACATAACTCTCACAACACTTATTCTCTTAAAAACCTAAGCCAGCAATCACCAATGATTAAGCTCAGTTTTATTCTGTAGTGTGGGTGTTTCTTTCTGGTTTCAACAGTTTCCAAAAATACAGTTTTTTTACAGTTTCCATACATCATAAACAGAAAGATTTTATCCATATATGTTAAGGCTTGATGACTGCATTTTCATATTTAATAGAAGCAGCATTTTGCTTGCATTTTGACAGTAAAGTGGGGGTAAAGGGGGCCTTGAAAACATGGGGATTTCCTAAGAAAGGTAATTATTAACAAACACATCCTTGCAGAACATAAGCTTCTAGGCCATTTTTGTGCTGGCAGTTTAAAAACCTCAGTTAATCTACCACTGTGTTGACAAGTCATTCTAAGGCCTTGGAAATTCCGAGGGCCATCAACTGCACCCTTTTCGTGAGGTCATTCTTCTGGTAAGTCACTGCTCCACAAGCTGAATTTTCTATCTATTAGCAACTGTCAAAATAATGTTCAAGGAGTGGAATGGTGGTGTAACACACCATTAATCTAAATTTGAAGTTAACTATTACTTGCCCTGAACTGCAAAACCTCACTACAGTTTGCAGACAAGGCAAATGGATCTGTGGACGATGCTATGATCTTGGGCCTGCACTTCATGCTATAGTATCTGGAGTACATGTCAGAATCTTCTTTGTAGACTTCAGTTCAGCATTTAATACCATTGTTCCTCAAGTGTTGTTAATTAAACTTCCACAAACTGAACTGAGTGGTTCCATCTGTAAATGGATTCACAGTTGTTTTTTTTTTTTTTTTAAACAAACAGGAAACAGTATGTTTGGATGAGCGTACACCTCCCAGACTGTCTCCGTATTAGTACAGGTACCCTTACAGGGTGTGCACTTTCCCCACTTACTCTATTACTTGTACACCCAATGACTACAGGTCCAGTGAACTTTCAGTACTGTAAAAATTATTAAGTGTGCAGATGACACCATCGTTATTGGACTAATTAGTAATGGGAAAGAACAACATATAGAAAGGGAATGACTGGCTTCACTACAGATAATTTGGTACTCAATATCATCAAAACAGTGGAAATTGACTTTGAACAGCAGCTAAAACCTCTTTCTGGATGAATAGAAGTTTATTTGTTCCCAGGAGGAAGTTTGTCTTTTTCTAAAATCTCTTTACATCTCTATTTTATGTATGTATGTATGTACAGGGCTCGCAAAATTTCAAAATCCCTGGTAGCCCTTCGGGAAGGCACTCTTCAGTTTTTGGTAGCCCAAAATAAATTTAAGTAGCCCGAATAAAAAAGAGATTATTTTTAAAGTATAATATTGTAAAGGAAACAAAACATCAATCAAAAAATTGTTAAAACACAAATTACAACAACTGTATAAAAATTACAATCATCAACTCAAATATTTGGTTCTAATTGAACAGAAATTTCTATGAACTTGTAAGAACTGTGTAGAACATGAATCAGTCTGTGTCAGATTCTGAATCTAAAATTTCCACTGAAGACATGGATGAGAAAATACCACTCGATGTTGAGGGCATAGCATCTCCTTCATCAGCTTTCTATTCCTGTGCATCGGCCTCCATTTCACTGCTCTTTGTTCTTGTCGGGGTTTTATGATCCAGGTGTCTTGAACCTTTTCCAGAAAACATCCAGAAACGAATTGACTTGTCAGGGCAAAAAGATTCAACTGTTTTCCCATTAATGGAGAGTTGCATGCAGTCATTCAGTTTTTCAGGGTGTAGAGAGGTACGATGTGTTGTCTTCACTCGGTTCATGCAAGAAAATCCTCTCTCACAGATGGCTGTTGATGGACTAAGTGTCAGCATTAATTTCACCAGCAACAATATATGAGAGAGGTGTTCTGCATTCTCAGAGAGGAAATCTCTGTACAAGCAATCTACCTTGCTACCCCGGTGTTCTGCAAGCCACATTTTTAGATCCATCCATTCTTGTGGAATTTTCTCTTTCTCTTCCTCATCTAGCAAACTGACAAAAATGTGTGACAAGATAATCCACCTCTTCATCCCCATAATTTGCCAGCTCGTCTCTGGGGTAGGAGAAGAGTGGAAGGGTCAAAAACCTTGAAACAAGAGAGAGGCTTTTCACGCAGATTTTTAAATCTGTTGTCCATGTACTTGACTGTGTTGTCAATAATCTTCTGAATCTCTGCACCAAAGGTGTCTTTGTTTGTGCCCTCACCTCTTCTAGCAGGTCGCTGACTTTTTGTGAGCTGAGTTCCACAGTAGCAAATGCTACCATCCTCGTTCGCTGTGAACTTTGTGTCCAAGGTTTTCTGGTATTCTCCTGGTTTTGTTTTTAGGCTGGGTAAGCGTGATGTGGTGCTCTCAACGAACTGATTTGTTTGTGTGATGTTTAGGTTATCATGCTGAAAATCAGTACAGCACTTGGATAAGATGGTACTGTAGTCCAACATGAAATGCAGGAAGCGAACAAATTTCTCAGTCTTCATCTCCTGCACCACCCCCTTAGCCTTGGCTGCATCCTCGGACTTGACATCACTTCCTCCTACCATGTTCTCCATATGAACAACAGTGGGAGTGTAATTTTTTTCCACAGCCTTCAGACATCTCAGCCGGCATGGAAGCCACCGTGTGCTCTTCAGGCCACTGAAATGTGTCAGTTTCTCATTTAGCAGTTCACTTATTTCTGTCAGTTCTCTTCGCTTCTTTGGGGACTAGTAGTACATCTTAAAGATGGTTTTCAGTGTATCTTCAAATTTCACCAGGTATTCACAGCCTTTCACGCTATCCAGCACGGCTAGCTCTAATTTGTGTGCCACACAGTGGATTGTTATGATGTGGGGTATCCTCTGTTTCAGTCTCCCAGCTACTCCTGTTTTCTCATCATCACTGCAGCACCATCAAAATTTGCACACACTACTTTCTTTTTCCATGTTTCTTCTCTGATACCCATGGTGTTCACTGCTTCATCAATAGCCTCTAAAATACCTGCAGCATTTGCACTCTTGACTGGCTGACATTTGATCATGTATGTGGATATGTCACCATTATCTCTCACATACCTGACATGAACCAGCTCCTGTTATATTATACCAGTGTCTGTACTGCCATCTGCAAGAATGAATAAGAACCTGCTTTCTTGAATTTCCTTTTCGATCTGGTCTCTTGAAGTTTGTGCTATTGCTCCAATAAACTCTCTGCAAGCATGGTCATTGAGGTAAATGGAACCAAGATCTAGGCCATTTGCTTTTTGAAGTTTGCAAAGACTGCTAAATTTTGCCAATGGTAGTTCACTCTTTGCAACATAGTATGCTGTTCTAAACAGCTTTTTCAGGACTTCCTGTTGTGCTTGGTTTATTTTTAGTATTTTTTTTGCAATTGGTGTTTGTTCTGGGAAAGATGCTGCTGACTGAGCACCAATGCATTTCTTGTGATGCAGAGATTTCTCATGGGTTCTGATGGGGTCTTTCCTAAAATTACTGGTCCCAGTAACAAAGGCGCTTGTCGAGTCAGAAATCGAGGGAAACTCACGACAAACCCGGCAGAACATTATGTCATTTAGCTTATCATATTCCAGCCACAGAAATTCTTTTGTCCATGAAACCAAAAAGCTGCGCTTTCTTTTTGCCTCATACTCTGATTTGTCATAACTTTTCCGCTTTGTGGTAGGCTTTTCTTTGGATGTCCCTTCTTCACCCTGACCTGTCTTATTTGGCTCAGCAGAACTAAAATACCTGCGTAAATCCATCTATTTTTACACACGCATACACATAACGGTCAGCGATTTTTAAAATTTCTTTGCGCAATCAACCTCTATCACATGTTTAAGTTTGCTGCGGGAGATTTCACTTGTCACGTTTGAATAGTAAGCTAATGAGTGATAAGACAATGTCACAGGA
>JANRMT010062814.1:9917283-9968252 GCA_026402145.1 Polypterus bichir lapradei | reverse complement strand
TGAAACAGGTGTGGCAGTAATCAGGCCTGGGGGTGGCTACGGAAATTTAACTCAGGTGTGATACACCACAGTTAGGTTATTTTTTAACAAGGGGGCAATTACTTTTTCACACAGGGCCATGTAGGTTTGGATTTTTTTTCTCCCTAAATAATAAAAACCATCATTTAAAAACTGCATTTTGTGTTTACTTGTGTTATATTTGACTAATGGTTACATGTGTTTGATGATCAGAAACATTTTGTGTGACAAACATGCAAAAGAATAAGAAATCAAAAAGGGGGCAAATAGTTTTTCACACCACTGTATATCCATCCATTATATAGTACCTTTCCTATCTATCCATCCTTCCATTATGTACTGCCTTTCATATTCATCCATTCAATATATAGTGTCTTTCATATCTTCCGCCCATATATTTAGCTATTCATCCACCTATCTATTATAGAGTGCCTTTCAGATCCCTCTGTCTATTATGCAGTGCCTTTGATATTTATTTGTTCATTCTTAGATTTAATTAAAGGACTTTTTTTTTTTTTTTAATATGTTTTGGTTTCACCATGTAGAAATTACAATTTTTTTTTTTAATGCACAACCCCCATCATGTCAGAGTACCATAATGGTTGGGATGTAGCAGTGGTGTGTGTGTATATATATATGTGTGTGTCTATATATGTCTTATTATATAAAAAATCTTGGGTCAAGACGTGATCATCTCGGAGAGACACTTTGAAGTCCAGCGAGACTTCTTGCATGTCACACCCTACTTACAAAGTTAGACAAAAGGACAGATGCTGTACTGGCTTTTAAATGATCGACGCACAGCGCGACATGCAGATCACGCAGCTCGGTAGCAGCTAGCAGCAAGCCAGCAGCTGATCCGTCTTTAGAGTGCGTTCAGCCCCCTTTAAGATAAGATGCTTCTATACACTTCAGAATTTATTTTACTACTGCCATCAGCAGTTACATCACCTGTGAAAATCAGTGAGTTTGTATCTGTATTACTGACACATGCCCAGGCCCTAAAACCCTCCACCATGTTTCACAGATGAGGTGGTATGCTTTGGATCCTGGGAACTTCATTATTCCCTCCACCGTTTCCTCTTGCCATCACTCTAATACAGGTTAATTTTGGTCTCATCTGTCCACGAGATCTTTTCCCAGAAATCAGCAGGCTCTTTTAAGTATTTATTGGCAAGCGGTAACCTGGCAATCCTGTCTGGGAGTTAACTACTGGTTTGCATCTTCCTCTGTAGTGTCTTTCTTTCCGTTTATGAAGTATGTGGATGGCAGTGATTGACAAATCCACTTCTGCATCTGGAGGAAAATGTCTGATCTGTTGAACAGGTGTTTGAGGGTTTATGCATCAACATTCCGAGAATTCTTCTGTCTATAGCTTTGGGGATCCATATGTTGAAAAATGGCAACAACAAACTCCAAAGGCAATCAAATGCTTAGAAGCAAGTCTCAATGTCAAAAGCTCTCTTATACCTGCACTAATGAAGCACATGAGTAATCACAAACGCCAGTCAAACCAAATGGGTCCCAAACATTATGAATCCCTGTAAACTTCTGGGGCAGCAGGAACTGGGGGTTTAAAAAATGTTGAAATTTCTATAGGGTGGTCCAGATCTAGTTATGCAATTTTCATTACGCTATAACTTAAAGTTTATTACATAGAAAATCACCCGAAAAATCCTGGACCATCGAGAAGTGTGCGAACTGACAACATAAAGAATCGTCTTCGCGCCGAACTGGAATCGTCCCCGCTTAAATCACAGTCATCCAGACGATCTGGATCTGAATAATTAGATCTGGACCACTCGGTACACGATGAGACCAGAAAGTATAAAAATATCCTTTAATAAAATCTGAGAATGAGCACTTCATTCAAATGTGATTTTATTGTGGATACCAATTTAAAATTATGGAGCACAGGGGCAATTCATAGGAAAAATCTGTCTTTGGCCCAAACCTTATGGAGGACACTCTAAAGTAATATTTAATGAGACAATCGCGGTTATGCCATAAAGGCTTATTTAAAATCCAAGTGTTCTATTTTCCTTATTTACTGTTTGCCCGCCTACCTATCTTTCCAGGTCACTGACTTCCTGTGTTTAAGCAACTCAAATCTCACTATACATAAGCACACCCTCAACACAAAACCTGCATTATTTCTCCCAACCTAAATCCTATTACACACTTTATGCCAACATAAGCAGCTCACATTTCCCAATTAAGACTTAAGACTACACTAACTAAAGGGAATAAAAGTTGCAACAAGACTTCCACAGTTGGATCTCAAACACTGCATTTCATGTAGCATTTCTATTCTGACCATGATTCTGGATAATCTTAACTCACTCCAATCATTACTGCTGGTAATAAAAGGCTAACTGTATTAGTCAGTCTTCCAGAAACATGGATTAACTATTGAACTACATTAATCATACATTTATGCAAACTCTGTAACCAATTAGATGTTTTTGTTTCCTAATAATGATCCATTTGTTTATTATATAGATATTGTTGGTTAGAGGATCTTATTTAAAAAGTGACCTTACTTATAGCATTAGAAAATGGATGTGGCTACTTTTGATATACAGTGTAAACGCCTACAAGAAGAATTATATATTTACTAAATAACTGGGCTGCCAAACATAATATATAAAACCAAATTAACAGACTTACAGGTACTATAGGATCTTTTATTGCACTGGTGCTTTCAGTCAGAGATCAGCACAGTTTTAAATTGGCTTGACATAAAAATTCTAGCTTTTGCTAGAATAAAAATTACATTCCAGAGTAAAAGATGGGAAAAAATGTTTCTGCACTAAAACATTCCATGGCTTCAGTTTAGCATAGTCATAGCATTTTGTTAATTACTGTAATTTGCCTGTAGGAATGGCAGCCAGGTAGACCAATGAGACAAATAACAGTTAAGATTCAAGGATGGTACATGAAATGAAGAAAAATTACTATACTGAACATACCTCAGTGTGTCTATAATACTTTTAATGTATAACCCTAAAGAATAGCTGTGTTTTAATTAAAATGTATTCTAAACTTTGGGCAATTAAGTGTATAGTTTTAAAATTTAGGCATGGAAAGTCAATTATATGTCCAATATAAATATTTTTCAGACATTTGAAAGAAATATGAGAAAGACACAAGACTTCAGACTCACCATCTTTCTGATTTGTTGACTTTGCAGTTAACGCTGAAAACCTATCCATTGCAGCAACAGTAATGCCTGAATCATCTACTTCCTTTGGAACAAACCTTGCGAGGTCAATGTCTTTTACCTCTTCTGTTTCTTCTTCCTGTCAATAAGAAAGCAAAACCATCTATAAATAATAATTACTGTATTAGTTTTACCCAGAAACCAAGCAAAACAGGATGCAATTCAGACAGCCAAAAGCTGTACTATGTAACTCTTCACAAATGCTTTTCCCCACCTTTTTGCGACGCCTGTAATGTGAAACTCCTGAAGTCTGTCCATTATTCAAAAATCAGTCCATACATTATAATTCTCACCGTTTCCTTTGCATTTCAGATCCAGCAAAGGAACTTAACCTTTAAAGAGCGGTCTTGGGGTTAAAGACTTTGTGGCATTGAATGAAATTATTACAGTGCTGTGGATATACAAGTTGGAACACTTTAAACAAAATGCCTATGATATTTACTTGCTTTTGTGTGGTGCTCCGGTTCTTAACACATTCTTTACATTGAAGGGCTACTAAAATAATTCACAGCAAAACATGTCACTTAGAATTAGTGTGAAAACTCAGATACAAGCTTGCAATTTTTCAGGCACTGTCATTCACTCCAGGTGAAAGCTCCAGTGACTGAGGAGTACCAAAAATATAGCAACTAATATCCTTCAATGTGATGCATTTGGTCTAAAACTCACTGTGAGTTGTTTCAAGATGCAAGTCCAAAACTGCCTTCAGGCAATAACCTGAGCCCGCTGAGTATCTTTAGGCCAGCTCATCACTGTTTCCATAAATATTAAATGTTTATAAGTGATGACGGCAATAATAAGCAATGGGAATTAAAAAAGCTTGTTGTACAGTCACTGCCCCTTTGCAGAAAAACACAAAGCTGTACCAAAGCCAGTAGTGTAAAATTTAATTATTTAATGTACTGCAAAAACTATAGTATCTGTTGCCTTTATTCTCAGTCTTCTTTTGAGGACATATGCTTTGCATATCTCTTACAGTATGATTTCAGCTTTATGCCAAATATGCCTAGTGCAGACAGTATATTCATGACATCTCTGAATAACACCTATCTTGATTTAAGATGGATTTTTTAAAAATACCTGTGAAATGACTAAGAGTGGACTCATTGAAACTCTAAGGTCTACAAAAACTCAAAAGCCTAATTATTTGGACTTATTTCAAGTTGGACTGCTGACAACAAGTCATAAGTCTATTAATCATTTTTGATTTAAGATAACACTTATCAAAAAAGATTTGTGTTCTTACTGGAGTTATTTTGTGTTTCTTCATGCCCTTATGTTGATATATTTTATAATTTCATAAATACTAAAGATCAGCTCACAATTATATGCTTATTTGAATTTTTTTAGACAATATTTTGTAGTTAGATAATCAATTAATTAAAATTGTCGACAGATCAATTGTTTACAAAATTATCGGGGGGGTGTGGAGGGTGGGGTGGGGGAGGGTTTGTGTTTGCCATCACAGATTATTGGTGCTATTTTTCTTGCTTGCAGCACCAACCCACCAGCTATAACCTCACCAAGTTACATTCTGCTTATTGCTCCGATTTTCAATTCTGTTTCTTCTGCAGTTATGTTCTGCCATGGCTTGTAACACCACACAGATATGCACTAAAATTATATTTTTTCCTAAACACCACCTACTTTTTGCCTATTACATTTTGTGTTACTATTGTACATAGCGTACTGAGTGAAATTTACTCTGAGTGGCGGTGAACAGCGCAGAGGTTTACAGTACTGAGAATATCAGAATTATTATTTATAGAAAGCTTTGTCACAAGCAAGCCTCAGAAATGCAGAAGGCACATTTTCTTTCTTTTTATTTTCACACTGGGACCCTGGTAACCTTCTCCTCCATTACAAAAAGTAAGAGCAGGCTAGTTATACTTTAAAATTTATGAAAAAATAACAAAAATTCATGTAAGAAATGACTATTTAGCAGGATTATGAAGAAATAACTTCAAGTTGAAACTTAAACTTCTCATTTAAGGATTTAGTTTTTTTTTGGAAAGTAGGACCAGGTTAGGTCAGGTTGCGGCCCAGGTGTTACATGGGTGTCCCTTTGCCCTGGTCCAGCCTCTCAGGTCTCTGTGAGGCAGATCACCCTCATGGAACTGTGCCACATGGCAGTACTGCCACAACTGACACTCTCTCACAATGCAACTAACGTGCCTCATTTGGCACACCACGAGCAACCACTCATTTGACACATTTAAACTAAATTGTTTACATCATTAAAGAAACCACATTTTTGTGTACTCAAATATTTGTGCAACAATGAGTAATATTAGAAAATATTACAGTAATGACAGAATACATCTGCATGCATTAGTGGAGAACATAAAATACATATCCTCTGAATGACGGTCTATCAAATTACGTAAATCAAAACTCAGCCCAAACAGAATATCAATGCAATTTCAATTTAAACTGAATTTTGTGGGAAGTAATGTACCATATATACTTGAATATAAGTCAGGTCTTGAAACCCAAAAAATCGATCATAAAATCAGACATCGACTTGTATGCCTGTTCAAAAATACGACAATTTTTTTTTTTTTACATCTTCTTGCTTCCTCCAATCTTGCACCGGTTTCTCAGACAAATTGAATTTTGTTGCAGCAGTGCAGTTACCAATTTCTTTCACCACTTCAACGACTTTTAATTTAAAACCAGCTTCATATTTTCTTCTGATTGAACGCTCCATCGTAGATAAGGGATGCTCTTATGATAAAAGTGTATGAGGGTGTGAGATACAAAAAACACAAAACAGTGCAAATGTCACTTCGGAATAGTTTGGGTGTCACCGTGTGGTCACGTAGGCACAATACATAGAAGAAAAAAAAAAAAAAAAAAAAAGGCCGTGTGCTCTGTGGTTACTCTCTCAGGTAGGCATTAGCATATCATAATCTCTTGGACCAATAGCGTGAGTTTTCCGCATTCAACTTATATGACTGACACTATATAACACAAAAAATTATACAGTAAAATCAAGCTCCGACTTATCAGTGGGAGAACTTAAACGAGAGTATATATGGTATATTTGTCATTAATGTGTTTCTCAAACTTGCCATGTCCAATTCATGGTAATGGGTGTTGAAGGATAGCCTGGCAGCATCAAATGCAAAGCTGGAACAATCTAAGATGGGACACCAATGATTCACAGGGCTCAGTTACACCCACACCAAGACAATTCAGAATTGCTCATTAACCTGCTTTACATGTCTGAGACATGAGAAGACTGGAATGCATGAAGGAAAACACACAGAAACAAATGGAGAACATGCAAACTCTACAAAGATGGCCCAAGATGTAAACCCAGGATGCCAGATTAGTAAGATATCCCTAACTGCTGTGCCACAATGCTGCCCTTCATTCAGCTAGCATTTTTGTTATTTTCTGATGGTTGGTATTCTTACTTTCTTTGTAAATCATCATGGGGTGAGACTGCTATGACAGACATTATACTGTATAAAGGAGAAAGTAGTATTTTTCCTAAAGAAAATCCTTTCAACATTGGCTACTTTTAAAAGATTAGTTATGGCAAAGAACACTTGCCAGATCTTTAAAAAAATTTAAAATCTAAGTTCCCACAACAAATATTTATGTATTTTAAATATCTGGCATAAAATCCTCCAACTCTAGAAAAAGCACACAAAGAACACTCACTGCTTCTTTTCATGTCAAACAGTGGTGTATTGATTAGGTAACTGGCAGTTGTAGACAGACCTTACAATTATTAGTACAGATATTTTTGTGCTATGCCATAATCCCAGGGAAACACTTTCTTTAGTTAGCAACATGCCATTTCCTACCTAAAGATGAAGCTTTGTGTAATGTAGGTTTTCTTTAAGAAAGCACAAGTAGACATATTACAGCCATATTGAGACACACAAACAAAATAATATAATCCAGACAACTCTTACATTTCAAAGCCATAAACTTTTGTTTCACAGAATCATCAGACAATTCTTTTTCTGAAAGGAGCACCTAATAAAGCACCTTTTATAACAGAACAGAATCTGATTATGTAATCCATCTTTTTATTGATCCACTGTGTAGTGAGAAAGACCTTGACAAAAAGGAAAGCGAATCAAATATATTCAATCATAGGTATCAGCCTAGATAGGGGATTGATTTTAAAACAGGGAAAACATCACCTGAAACTGAAATTAGCACAACAGGAGTTTACGTTTGTATACGGCTTCTTGCACAGTTTCTATTCTACTAAGCCAAAATACTAGAAATATGGGCAAATCCTTTTTTTAAGACCAATTAAAACATTTATTATACGAGAACAGGGAATTCAAACTAACTAAGTTTGCCAGTCCTATCCTCCTAACTACTCCAATAAAACATCAATTCAAATTTTCAAGGTCTCTAAAAGTCTGTCCACTACACTACTTGATAGTTTACTCTAAATGTCTATGTTTCCGTGTGTGGAAAAACTTTATTGACACTTGTTTGATATTTACTCTTAACTTTACTCTTAACCCGTGTCTCTGCGTTCTCATTGAAAAATTTGTGTTAAGGTATCAGCCTGAACTCATTCCTTTCTTAACTTTAAAAAGACATCAATCATGTCAAAATGCGAGTTTAATGAAGGTTCAGCTCCTTCTACCTTTCCGCATAACTCATACACTGCAGTCCTGGAATCAGCCTGCTCACTCTCCTGGACTTTCTCTAGCACTGCTATGTCTTTTTGTGTAGTCCAGAGACCAAACCTGTACACAGTAGCACAGATAGGGCCTCACCAGTGCGTTAAAAAGCTTAACCATAACTTCCTTTTACTTGAACTCTACTTACGGTGGTATATAATCTAAAATTCTGTCACCCTGATTGATCACTACTGTCCATTGTCTTGATGTAGATAGTGACAAGTCCACTGCGACTTGAAGATCCTTCTCATAAGGGGTGCTTTAAAGTTTCAATCCTTCAATTATGTATTCATATCTAACTTCTTCACTTCCTTCGTGTATAAGGTGAAGTTTCACCCAAATGTTGACTTGAACCATTAAGTGACCTAAATTATTAGTTGACAAATTACACCCAATCATCTTGGCTCACATGACGGAGACATGGAGTCCACTACTTTTTTGGCAGTGTTAAGAGTTGCAAAAATCTTCAGCAATTACACCTCAAATGCTTTAAAAAACAGGACTACAACTCTTAACTGTAACACCTCTCAGTTTGTTAATGGCTAAAAGAAAAAACAAAACGCCTACACTGACTGCCAATGTAACTGAGCTTAAACAGAATTCATTTCCAAGAATGTTGATACCTGTAACAAGGGATTTCAGCACCCAAAATGCAGAAGTAAAGGAGATGCTGTATAAAAACACCACGAATTCTGCTCTGATAGGGTTCAGTGTATCTGAAGTGGATTAAAACAAACAGGGCAGTGGGGCCAGATGGCATATCAGGTCGACTCTTACAGTACTGCTTTAAGCAGCTCTCTCTGGTTTCTCATTTGCTTTGTAACTGGCCTCTTACCTGTGGTGTTGTACCTAAGCTGTGGAAACAACCAGTTATTACCCCAGGTTCTAAGGTTTCCACACCAAGCTGTCTGTATGACTACAGACCAGTGGCACTCACCTCTATTTCAATGAAATGCTTCGAACATTTGGTGAAAAAAATTTTAATGACTGACCAAGTCTTTTCAAGATAACCATTAGCTTACTTATGGTGCAACCAGAAGTGTTGAAGATGCTCGGTTTGTTATCTTATCTCAAATTTATACTTTTCTTGATCAGCCTGGTACATGTCAGGGCACTATTTCTGGATTTTTCTTCAATGTTCAATACCATCCAGCCTCACATACTGAAAACTGAATAGTAGGAATATAAACCCATTTATAAGATTATGGATTCAGGACTTTCTTTTAAATCGTTGTGAGAAGTCAAGCAAAATGACACCTTTTATTCATTTTAAATCGTTCACAGACAGTCAAGGTACAGGACGCTTTTTCAAAAGTCATTTATTCAAACACAGGAAGTCCGCAGGGGTGCATTTTATCACCATTACTATTTACTCTGTAAACAAATGACCTGAGACAGAACAATGAAAACTGCTCCATTATCAAGTATGCTCAAAGGACACATATCTGGGGAGAACGAAAGCCACTATCTAAATCAAGTGGTCTGTATGGTAAACTGGTGTAATAAAAACTCTCTCACTCTGAATGTAAAAAAGACCAAAGAAATGATATTTGATTGTAAGGGAGAGAAATCTGTATGTTCACCCATTGTTGTTTTGGTGGAGGAGGTAGAATTAGTAAATGAATATAAATAATTAGGAACTAACATAGATAACAATCTTAACTGGAATACAAATACAAAAAAAAAATATTCTCTACATGCAATCAGCATTTATTTCTACTCCGTAAACTCAAACTATTTAAAGTAGACAAGGACCTCATGTTGTACGTTTATCGCAGTCTGATTCAGTCTGTTATCACTTTCAGTTTCATTGCCTGGTTTAGTGATCTAACAATCCAAAATTAAAAAAAGCTCCTGCAGATTACTACAGCAGTAGAGTGTTGTACAGTGTTAGCCACAGATTGATACAGGAGAAAGTAGGGTGAAATGACACCTTTTATTGGCTAACTAAATAGATTACAAATGCAAGCTTTCGAGGCAGCTAAGGCCTCTTCATCAGACAAGATGTCCTTGCCTGATGAAGGGGCCTTAGATGCCTCGAAAGCCTGCATTTGTAATCTATTTAGTCAGCAGATTACTAGGCATGCAACTAAACGTATTGGGACTTATGTAGATGATCTGACAAGTGTGTGTCAGAGGACAATGCAAAAAAAAAACTAGAAATAATCTCAACTGACGACAGACATCCATTACATGTAGAAAACGTAACTTCAATGAATCAGGAAGGACAGTTGTTTTGAAAGCCCACATAAATCTCTCCAGAAATTCCTTTCTTCCCAGTGCCATACGACTTTTTAATAAGGAATATCAGAGAAAATGATTAAGGTTTGATATGTATCCTGTAACAATTTGTGTAAATATGCATCATCAAACTGCCTTACCTTAACCTGTCTTGTCTCTATTGGTTTTGTTTTATTTCTTTCTGTCTTGTTGTTAGACATAACTGAGAAGGCAAATTTCATGCTTTCTTGTCTAAACAGGACTAAACAAAGCAACCTTGAACTTTGAGCTAGGTGGAAGTGGCAGCAAGGGTTGCACGGAGACGCACGATTTAATCTTTGCCACACAAGCAAATCATGCAAATAAAGTTATGGAGTGACAGCAAGCGCCAGTGCAGCTCCAGGATGCTTATATGTTGTGTATGCAAGATTGATTTTAATCCAGTTTCTACAAATAATCTGACTATTTCTTCCTGCTGCACTGTTTTGTACAGAACTGTTACATCTCCCAAAGTAAACAGATAATAAAAGGAATTTAAAATCTGTTCAGGGAATTTTTTTTTTTATTTAATTAAAAGACCAGGGACACACTGGCTGCTTAGATTTTACCAAGGACTGAATACTCTGAGCTGCTTGGAGACAGAAAAAAAAAACGGCACGGAGGTCGAGTGGTTAAGGCTGCTTGCTGGAAACAAGAAAGGAGTACTTTATTTTGGTGCACAGGTTTATTTAGACTTTACTTCAGGTAAACCACTTCAAAATGTCATGTGCTCATCAGGAGTTCCACTTTTTTTCTCTTTTATGTTAGGGTTGGAAATGGAAACTGACGTCCATGCAGTAAGAACATATCCATTATGAATTTACACATATAAAAGATGTTATATGGAATTAAATGAATAAAATCAAAATTCAGAGGAGACACAGCAATATTTTGAAGCATTATTCACACACTGATAGTCACACTTACATCTTTTTAGTTAGCCAATAAAAGGTGTCACTTTGCTTGACTTCTCACACTAATATTAATCAAAACTGCTGCATTTCGCCTCCATTTCAACAAAGTAAAGGCAAAAAGCATTTTACTAACCATAAAAGCATTAGGATGAATGTCTTCATATACAAGTTAAACACAATTTGCTATTTTGTCTTGCTCAGCTTTTACCACGGAGAACAACTGAACCAAAACCATTTGTCTTTTTTTTTTTTTTTTACTGCGCTGTAATATCTCCAGGCTTTTAATGACCTCTTGGGCACAGCCATCCGCAGTGTGTCTGTTTGCGAAGAGAGTGTCGACCTTGTCGAGAGGTTTACTTACCTTGGCAGCGACATTCATGTCTCTGGGACTCTTCCTATAAACTCAGTAGACAGAGTGGGAGAGCATGGGGGGGTCATGAGGTCACTGGAAAGGGGTGTGTGGCGCTCCCTGATATCTTTGCAAAAGGACGAAGGCCCAAGTCTTTAGAGTCCTGGTGCTTCCTGTCTTGCTATACGGTTGCGAGACATGGACGCTATCCAGTGACCTGAGATGAAGACTGGACTCCTTCAGTACTGTGTCTCTCTGGAACATCCTTGGGTACCGCTGGTTTGACTTTGTGTTGCTCATGGAGTCCCAAATGAGGCACATGACCTGCATTTTGAGGGAGCGTCAGTTACGGCACTATGACCATGTGGCAAGATTCCCTGAGGGTGATAATCATTGTTGACGACCCGAGTGGCTGGAACAGGCCAAGGGGTCACCCATGTAACACCTGGCTGCAGCAGATAAAGGGTCATTTCCAGAGGGTGGGACTTGACCGTGTTTCTGCCTGGGGGGTCGCCAACCGGGATCCCGAGTTGTTTCATTGTGTAGTGGGTGTGGCAGTGCACTGTACCAGTGCTTGCTCCCCAACTTGACTTGACTTATAATATCTGCTTTGCACGTTTGGCTACACCATTATTCTCAATATACTTGATATCTGGCACAACATCACTATGATAATAGCATTAAGGCTGGATTTTTAAAATACAAACACTTTTATAATAATGGTCTTTGCATATTCAAAGCAATAACATTTTAATAATAATACATTTTATTTACATATCACCTCTCCCATGCTCAAATGTTATTGCACATTGTTACTTGTCACATTTCTGAATGCCGACCTCCATCCTTGCTTGCATGAGACTGAAAGCTGACAACTTTTATGTTGAATAAACACATCTCTAGCACAATTTATTTTCATTAGTAAACTCAGTTGTTGAAATGAGTGTTTGTCTTGATTTTTAATATTAAAAATGTATAAATTACCAACCAGTCAGAATAATATCTCCTATAAGCTACTTCCTATGAAGCCAGTAGACGAATTGGGAGAGCATGGGGGGGGGTCATGAGGTCGCTGGAAAGGGGTGTGTGGCGCTCCCGATATCTTTGCAAAAGGACGAAGATCCAAGTCTTTAGAGTCCTGGTGCTCCCTGTTTGTGAGACATGGACGCTATCCAGTGACCTGTGATGAAGACTGGACTCCTTCATGTGTGTCTCTTCAGAGAATCCTTGGGTACCGCTGGTTTGACTTTGTGTTGCTCACAGAGTCCTGAATGAGGCACATTACCTGCATTGTGAGGGAGTGTCAGTTAAATCACTACAGCCAATTGGCACAGTTCCCTGAAGGTAATCTGGCTCAGAGGACCCAAGTGGCTGGACAGGCCAAGGAGATGCCCACGTAACACCTGGCGATTAAGACAGATGGTCACTTCTGGGGGTTGGGACTGGATTGCATGTGTGCCTTGGGAGATTGCCGTCCAGGATACCAAGCTGTTTCATCGTGTGGTGGGTGCAACCTGACCTATAAGCTACACTTAGAAAGCAGGTATATACTAAAGGCTGAGTTGGAGGCACATTTTCTAAGCTGTTTGGAGTAGGGAGCTTTTTCAATGACTCCACAATTCTGGTTGTCATTATTCCAAATTGACAGTAAAATACAACATTTAGGATAAACATCCAACCTGCACTCAAGTAGTCACCATCCAAACACCAGAGTGGTGAGATTTCTTTCTTTTTCAAATACTGTACTGTTTTAGCCCAGTAAAATCTGTGGCAGTGACCAGTGCTGGCAGGATGTGCAGCAGAGCACAAATTAGATTCAACCAATAAAGCAGTGTTGCTCTGACATGCTAAGGGAAGGATAGGGTTGAGAACAATGCCATCTAGACAATGGACAATAGCATTTGTAGGAGACTAAACAGTGTCCTTAACAAATTATAGCTGGTAAGATCACAAGTCACTGTTTGTTAATTAGCTCAACATTTTATCACCCTGAAAAAATACTTTCTCAAAATAAAAAACAAAAAACATGAAAAGTGCAAAATGATACCACTGCCATTCCCACCCTTTCTATATGCTGTCAAGTCTCTTTTATTTTAAAATAAATAATTCATTTCTGTACATAACTGTGCTACCACCTAGGAAACAGATCTATAATGTTGTCTTTGTGCCTTAAGTTCAAAAAGATAACGCACCACTGTGGTAATTATTCTCTTGAAATCTTCAATCAAAATAGCTAAAGTAAATACAGTATATATAACAAAAGAAAATAATGACAAAGGTGTGAATTATGCTAACATGAAAAGATAGCTATGATTTATTGGGACCCCTGACAGGGCTGGTTCTGCCTTGTACCTTATGCTGCAAGGAATGGCGCTGGACCCCCACAACCATAAACTGGATTAAGAGGGTTTGAGAATGTTATATTAAAAGAATTAGTGATGTTTAGCGATGTCAGCTTTTACTAACATTTAAAAATAGAAAAAGGTTAAAATGGCTAAAAGTAAAACATAAAAATGGGTGATAAACAGAGTTCAATGTTCAGAATGGGAATACTGAAATTCAAAAGTCAGGCTAATGAAGTAATAAAAAAATGTTGACTTGTTCCCAATGAGCTTATGAAAACATTACTCATCAAATGACATGATGTTATATGGATTCTGTCAGCCATATAGAGTGCACTCCCTTCCAGCATACAATATGTATATACTTGCCCATGGGACTGGCTTGTAATTAAAAAAAAAAACAAAGTTGAGAAATGGATGTAAAAAACTGTAACACAGTATGAAGGAGGCTCTTCCAAAATGTAACATTAAAATAAATAATACTACAATCACGGCTACAAAAATAATAAAATAAACAAACAAACAAAAATAGTTCATCATTCCAACTAACTATTCTGTCTTTAACCTTTCCATCTTCGGGATCCCTTTTTTCTTTTAAATGATGCAAGTACAACAGCTCTGGATTTCAACATATTTTTTATAGTCAGGATTGCACAAGAAGCATGGTTATAGTAAATATTACAAACTGCTACATGTATGTTTATTATAGTAAATACTATCCTCAGGTATTGTACAGGAAAGCACTCATTTTATCAGTGGCTGTAAAATACCTAGGATGATGTTTCATGAGCTTCACAGAAACCGCCACTATTATTTTAATGCATTTATTTATGGATGAAAAGCAACGCTCGTCACGGCAATTCATATTTAGTTTGGTTCACTGGTTATCAGACTTTGATAACACACCAGTTAGGATGTGGGAGTTTTAGGGTGTGCTAAATTATACTGGATTAAATAAAGTTCAAAGAGATTTCCACAAATACCATAGGAATTGGTGCAATATGTTTTTTTTTTTTTAAATGTTTCTTAACTCATGTACTATAGTTTTTAGTGGTAGCCGAGATAAGTTTATCATCTCATGTTTTCGTGAAGAATTTAAATGTTGAATATTCCATCTCAACATGGCCAATAGATGGCCAATACTGTGCAGGTCCAAACAATATTTAAAAAAAGTCCGGGCTGGCCGGGTTGGGGGGGCGAATTCTAGCATATCTCGTTTTGCATAATCCACATGTCCAGTAACCATTTATATGGTGAAAATGTGCAAAAAGTGTGCATGTTATGCTAAATTATTATTAAGTATGAAAAACTGGAGAGAAAAGAGGAAAAGAGAATGACTTTTAGAACAGTGAAGGCTAGGAGCAACACAGGAAAGGATTTTAGTCAGATAAAGCAGAATGAAAGATAAGCAAGCTGAGCATAATAGGCCCAAGAATACGGTAGATGGAAGAGGAAAAGTTTCATTGATTGTACATCAGTTTAATTACATAATTATAGTTACATATTTGATTAACACGAACAATAATTTGTATCTGTTGTTTGAACAAATAAAATCCCTGGTAACATTACTTGGACCTTTGAGAAGGAATACAAGGTAATAATCTTGTTAATGTGGGAAAGAAAACTGCAGAGTTGAATATCTTATTTTTGGGAGATTTTGAATATCTGGTGTATCTTTAAAAACAGAAGTACTTTTCAGTTACAAATGTATAATTTTAGTATAAAAGCTAAAGCTAAACCGTTAAGATAATGTAAACAAAAACGTACTAAACTAACTATAATGTAAAAGATTTAAGATTGTGGCAACTGCAGAAAATAAGGAAAAAGTACTTTCCAGCACACTCTTAATATTAAAAACAGCAGCAAGACAAAACTTGACAGATATATTCAGACAAGTTACATGGGACAGGGACTTGCACAATACCTCATCATCGTCATAGTTCTGAATATATTTAGAGTCATCTGCTTCTTCATCGTCATCATCCACCAGCTCAGGTCGGAATTCAAACACTTCACGCCCACTAACCTGAGAAAAACAAACACATTTTTAATTTCAGAGAGCATGCTTCACACACAGCAAACACTACCACCTATTGGTCAAGAGATGCTATAGCCATTAAGATGAATAAAGCATTGTATGATGTGTTCCTATAAATACAGGGCTATTCAAAATTATGTTAACACTAATGTAAATGTAGTATGTTTTGTGAATAAATTGTTTCCGCCATTCAAATGTTAAAATAATTTTGACTCAACCTGTATATCGTAATTAAAAACTATAAAAAGGAAAGACTATTATAGCTAGCTTACTTCACGCACATTTCCAGGACTTCAATAAATTGAACTTTTTGAATGAATTTTAATTTGTAACTACCATTATCAATGAACGACAATAAAAACAGCTGATTAAACTTTGTGCTTCATTTAAAACATATTACAGAAAAATATTAAAATTAAAATATGGGTTACACAGTGGACCAATTTTTGCCATTGTGCATATATGGGAGTTTAACAATCCTGAATACGTGTGGAGCCAGGCCTGGGGGTGGGGCTCGATGGCGAGCGCCTGGTGGCCGGGCCTACACCCATGGGGCTCGGCCGGGCACAGCCCGAAGAGGTAACGTGGGTCCTCCTTCCCATGGGCTCACCACCTATGGGAGGGGCCAAGGAGGTCAGGTGCAATGTGAGTTGGGTGGTGGCCGGCGGCGGGGACCTTGGCGTTCTGATCCTCGGCTACAGAAACTGGCTCTTGGGACGTGGAATGTCACCTCTCTGAAGGGGAAGGAGCCTGAGCTAGTGCGCGAGGTTGAGAGGTTCCGGCTAGATATAGTCGGACTCACCTCGACGCACAGCTTGGACTCTGGAACCAATCTCCTTGAGAGGGGCTGGACTCTCTACCACTCTGGAGTTGCCTCCGGTAAGAGGCGCCGAGCAGGTGTGGGCATACTTACTGCCCCCCGACTTGGAGCCTGTGCGTTGGGGTTTACCCCGGTGGACGAGAGGGTGGCCTCCCTCCGCCTTCGGGTGGGGGGAAGGGTCCTGACTGTTGTTTGTGCGTATGCACCGAACAGCAGTTTGGAGTATCCACCCTTTTTGGAGTCTCTAGAGGTGGTGCTAGAGGGCATACCTTCTGGGGATTCCCTCGTTTTGCTGGGAGACTTCAATGCCCACGTGGGCAATGACAGTGAGACCTGGAAGGGCGTGATTGGGAGGAATGGCCCCCCCGATCTGAACCCGAGCGGTGTTCTGTTATTGGACTTCTGTGCTCGCCACGGATTGTCCATAACGAACACCATGTTCAAGCATAAGGGTGTTCATATGTGCACTTGGCACCAGGACACCCTAGGCCTCAGTTCGATGATCGACTTTGTGGTTGTGTCGTCGGACTTGCGGCCATATGTCTTGGACACTCGGGTGAAGAGAGGGGCGGAGCTGTCAACTGATCACCACCTGGTGGTGAGTTGGCTTCGATGGTGGGGGAAGATGCCGGTCAGACCTGGTAGGCCCAAACGTGTTGTGAGGGTCTGCTGGGAACGGCTGGCAGAGTCCCCTGTCAGAAGTAGCTTCAACTCCCACCTTCGGCAGAACTTCGACCACGTCCCGAGGGAGGTGGGGGACATTGAGTCCGAATGGGCCATGTTCCATGCCTCTATTGTTGAGGCGGCTGACCGGAGCTGTGGCCGTAAGGTGGTCGGTGCCTGTCGCGGCGGCAATCCCCAAACCCGTTGGTGGACACCGGCGGTGAGGGATGCCATCAAGCTGAAGAAGGAGTCCTATAGGAACTTTTTGTCCTGTGGGTCTCTGGAGGCAGCTGATAGGTACCGACAGGCCAAGCGGAATGCGGCTTCGGTTGTTGCTGAGGCAAAAACTCGAGCATGGGAGGAGTTTGGCGAGGCCATGGAGAACGACTTTCGGACGGCTTCGAGGAGATTCTGGTCCACCGTCCGGCGTCTCAGGAAGGGGAAGCAGTACAGTGTCAACACCGTATATGGTGGGGATGGTGCGCTGCTGACCTCGACTCGGGACGTTGTGGGTCGGTGGGGGGAGTACTTCGAAGACCTCCTCAATCCCACTAACATGCCTTCCAATGAGGAAGCAGAGCCTGGGGACTCTGAGGTGGGCTCTCCCATCTCTGGGACTGAAGTCACCGAGGTGGTCAAAAAACTCCTTGGTGGCAGGGCCCCGGGGGTGGATGAGATACGCCCGGAGTTCCTTAAGGCTCTGGATGTTGTAGGACTGTCTTGGTTGACACGTCTCTGCAACATCGCATGGACATCGGGGACAGTGCCTCTGGATTGGCAGACTGGTTAAAAAGGGGGACCGGAGGGTGTGTTCCAACTATAGAGGGATGACACTCCTCAGCCTCCCTGGAAAAGTCTATTCGGGGGTTCTGGAGAGGAGGGTCCGTCGGATAGTCGAACCTCGGATTCAGGAGGAACAGTGTGGTTTTCGTCCTGGTCGCGGAACAGTGGACCAGCTCTACACCCTTAGCAGAGTCCTGGAGGGTGCATGGGAGTTTGCCCAACCAGTCTACATGTGCTTTGTGGACTTGGAAAAGGCGTTCGACCGTGTCCCTCGGGGAGTCCTGTGGGGGGTGCTCCGGGAGTATGGGGTACTGGACCCCCTGATAAGAGCTGTTCAGTCCCTGTACAACCGGTGTCAGAGCTTGGTCCGCATTGCCGGCAGTAAGTCGAGCCCGTTTCCAGTGAGAGTTGGACTCCGCCAGGGCTGCCCTTTGTCACCGATTCTGTTCATAACTTTTATGGACAGAATTTCTAGGCGCAGCCAGGGTGTTGAAGGGGTCCGGTTTGGTGGACTCAGGATTGGGTCACTGCTTTTTGCAGATGATGTTGTCCTGTTTGCTTCATCAGGCCGCGATCTTCAGCTCTCTCTGGAGTGGTTCGCAGCTGAGTGTGAAGCGGCTGGGATGAGAATCAGCACCTCCAAATCTGAGACCATGGTCCTCAGCCGGAAAAGGGTGGAGTGCCCCCTCAGGGTTGGGGGCGAGATCCTGCCCCAAGTGGAGGAGTTTAAGTATCTCGGGGTCTTGTTCACGAGTGAGGGAAGAATGGATCGTGAGATCGACAGGCGGATCGGTGCGGCATCCGCAGTGATGCGGGCTCTGCATCGGTCTGTCGTGGTGAAAAAAGAGCTGAGCCGTAAGGCAAAGCTCTCAATTTACCAGTCGATCTACGTTCCTACCCTCACCTATGGTCATGAGCTATGGGTAGTGACCGAAAGAACGAGATCGCGAATACAAGCGGCTGAAATGAGTTTCCTCCGCAGGGTGTCTGGGCTTTCCCTTAAAGATAGGGTGAGGAGCTCAGTCATCCGGGAGGGGCTCAGAGTAGAGCCGCTGCTCCTCCGCATCGAAAGGAGTCAGATGAGGTGGCTCGGGCATCTGATCAGGATGCCTCCTGGACGCCTCCCTGGTGAGGTGTTCCGGGCACGTCCAACCGGGAGGAGGCCCCGGGGAAGACCCAGGACACGCTGGAGGGACTATGTCTCCCGGCTGGCCTGGGAACGCCTTGGGATTCTCCCGGAAGAGCTGGAAGAAGTGGCCGGGGAGAGGGAAGTCTGGGCTTCTCTCCTTAAGCTGCTACCCCCGCGACCCGATCTCGGATAAGCGGAAGAGGATGGATGGATGGATGGATGAATACGTGTGTTTTGGGGACCTGCGAAAAAAGCTTAATGAAGGTGCACTACATGGTGTATCTTAGAAGGTGCTTCAAAAAGAAAAGGGTTTTGAGCGGAGCCACTTGGTTCTTGTATTTGCACCGTGAGAGTTATGATTGTATACTTGGCACTTGACTCCTTCAAGGGTGCATTTTATCTTCTTTCCTGTTCCAGATATTCAGGGTCAAGATATCAAAATGCTGCTGAGGCTTGGAAACTGCTCAGTTTGGGAGACAAAGGATTAGATCTTTGCTGGTTACAAATGGTGTTGTTCCCTTGGGTTTATCAGACTGTTTTTGGCCTAAACTGAAATGCGTCACAGCTGAATGACATGCAGAAGGGAAATCTGAGGTCAATGTACTGTACTGGAAACAAGTAGCTTGTAAAGTGGTAAACAACATCCCCAGAAGGATGAGTTCAAGTACTTAGGGGCCATATTCAAAATCCTGGTTCAGTAGCAGTGTGTTGGTCTCCTCTCGTTTGTCAAATTACTTATGTTCTTATGTGTTTTGGTTCATGGAAATATGTTGAATTCGAGTATGTCTTTACTCTGTAGACCAGACTTAAATTTTGCATGTTTGGTATACAAAAAAAAAAACACGTTAATGTAAAATTACAGCCCAAGGGATTGTAATGAAACAATTAAGTTAATTATATTTGAAAGATCTGCCGTGGGCTGGCGCCCTGCCCGGGGTTTGTTTCCTGCCTTGCGAGCTGTGTTGGCTGGGATTGGCTCCAGAAGAACCCCGTGACCCTTTAGATGGGATTTAGCGGGTTGGGTAATGGATGGATGGATGGATATTTGAAAGATGCACCTAAAAAACTGGCAACCCAGTAGATATCTGCAACTCGCTGTATTCTGGGATTAGCAAATCCCTGATACGCAGGTTACAGTTGGTCCAGAATGCTGCCGCTCGCTTTCTGGTTGGGGCAAGAAAGTCTGATTCTGTTTCTCCAATATTAACTTCTTTACACTGGCTGCCTGTCAGTTTTCGAATTGATTTCAAAATCTTTTTGCTAGTTTTTAAATCTTTACAAGGGCTTTCTCCTGCCTATTTATCTGAATTGTGTGCTTTGCACCAGCCATCTAGAGTGCTTAGATCTTCTGGTCAGTTGTCTCTTGTTGTCCCTTATACCAAGTGTAAAACTAAGGGGGACAGACAGGACTTGTGCTGCTGCTGCTCCTCGCCTGTGGAACTCTTCACCTCATCACATAAAGGTGTTGTCTACAATTGAACTGTTTAAAACGAGATTAAAGACTCATTTCTATTCACTTGCTTTCTGTGACCTTCAGTAATACTGATGGTTTCCTCATTGTGATTATGTAATCTTACTTCTATTTATTATATTTATGTTCATTTATTTTATTTCTATTCATGTTATTTATGTTAATTGTATGTTTTTTTTTCTTCTTTTATTGTAAAGCACTTTGGCCACAGCATTCCTATGTTGTTTTAAATGTGCTATATAAATAAATTGACATATCAAGTAGTGTGCTGCATAAGAATTTGTCCGACCATGGATTTCACAAGATGCTGGGTGTATTGATCAGGAATGCTGTGCTACACAGAAATGATTGTGACGTACAACTGCTGTAAACTATAAGGCTGCACAATCTTGTTGCCAACAACCACTTCCAACATATCTGAAAGATTCTTGACAGGGCTGAGATCCACCATAGACCACTGAAGCAATAAAAATTTTTTGTCTTGTTCTCAGAGATATTCAGTGATAGTGTATGTGCTTTGTAACATAGTGTGTATCATTATACTAGAAAAGTCAGTCTCACTCATGATGTACTCATAATGACATACACGTGGTCTGCAAAAATGCTCAGATACACCTTGGTGTTTAGACATATCAGGGTTATTAATGTGTGCCAGGGAAACACACACAACCACCAATGGTCACTACTTGCCGACACTAAAAAGGATGACTCCATGTGCTCATTTTGACTGCACCAAATTCTGAAGCCTGCAGGATCAGAAGGTTAATCTGAATTTGTCCAACCAGGCAACTTTTTTTTACCCACTCCTTAAAGAGTCCAATTTTGATGCTTCAGAGGCCCCTGGAGATGAACATTCCTGTTTTTCAATGACAACATCAGTAACAAATGGTTCACGGCTGTTGTAGACCGTTTGTGAGAAAGTATGCTAAGTGGTGCATTCAGAGATGACATTCTGTACTCAAATACTGAAATCAGAGGTGATCTGGCTGGTTGTGGACTGCCTGTTTGTTTGTATAACTCACTCTATTCTCCTTTGACTCTTCTAATCCACAAGCTGTTTTCATTATCTGGTCTGGTTTTATTTTGTCTAGTAGTTTTTTTGTACCATACTAAGAAAACCCTTGAAATGTTTTGATCATAAAACCAACAACACCCGTTTACAATTTGCTACAGCAGACAGGCCTTGCACAAACTATTGGGCCACAATGAGTGTAAAGAAGGTCACTAGTATCCCCATCCCATCACTTAGTTTAACATGAAGGATGCAGCTACACCACCTACACTTCAGAAGAGGTAATCTACCTGAAGCTAAAAATGTAAAAAAAGGGAGACCATCTATGGAAAGCCTGAGTTGATGCTGGAATATGTGTTGGTGAGGCCGTCAGGGGGAGTTTACTGTGTAGTGGATCCCAAAACCCCAGTGCAGTGACAGGGACAATGTGCTGTAAAAATGGCACAGTCTTTCAGATCAGGCATAAAACTAAGGCTGACTCTCTGTGGTCAAAAAAAAGATTAATGGGCACTTTTCTGAAACAGTAGAGTGTTTCATGATGTCCTGGCTAAATTGCCAACCATGGACTGGTAAATCTGGCTCCCTAATCATACATAGTCCCTAAATGGTTAACACACTCTCCCTCTTTCTCTCACCCCTTCACAACCTAATGGCTAATGCGTGGTGAGCTTACTGGTGCAAGTATGGCCACCACTGCATCATCCAGGTGAATGCTGCACATTAGTGGTGGTTCCCCTATATTTAAAGTGTTTTTGAGTAGTGAGAAAAGTGCTATATAAATATAATTTATTATTATGAAATAATGCTAGCAACACCAGTATGCATGATTTATACCACCCACTGCTATGTGTTAAATGACGTGTTAAAATGGAGAATTTGTGTAAAGGTGGACGCAATTAAGTTAACAAATCATAACATTAATGTACAGGCCTAACAATGTTTATCATTGTGTCAGCAGGTGATCCACCACAATAACTTTTGTAAACCCGTTTTTTCTAAACCTGTTTTATCCTGAGCAAGGTCATGGGTAAGCTGGACCCCATCCCAGCAAGCATGTCTGTAAAATTAGAACTTTTTCTGAGAAAAATGCTATATTAACATAAAGAATTATTATTTTTCTTAATCCACTATAAGAGTCACTTTTCTCACAAACACATAAATAAAATATGGTAAAATGTAACAAAATTTAGAATAACTTAAAAGAAAAATTAACAGTATGCCTTGAAGCATATTCAAATTTTATGAATTTGAGAAACTATACACTTATTAAACAGTCCCCTTATTTTTGACTTACAAAAACAGGCAGATCAAACCAAAAATATAAAAGCCTACAGCTGCATAGTCAAATGAAGAAAACCATTTCACAGTTTAAGAACATCTACATACCCCTAATGATCGTCCTGCATTGAAGTCTGCTTTTCTCTTCTCCATTTCCATTTCTGCTTTATTAATTTTTTCTTGTCGTTTTCTCTTTTTCCAGGCCAGAAATGTTTCAAGTGTAATTCTGGTAACATTGGGTCCCAAAGCAGATCGCTGTGGAATACAATAATACAATTAATTACTTTGTGTGTCTTCACAGTTAAACAAATAAATAAAAAAATATATAATAAAATGTTATGCAGGTCAGTGGGAGCCTGCCCATTTGCCTACGCAAAAGAATATCATTGTATGTTAAGACTAAACTGAAAGCCAGAGATATGTTGCTAGTAATGGCATATCCACCAAAATTGAAAACACTACAGTTACAGTTGTGCTTGAAAGTTTGTGAACCCTTTAGAATTTTCTAGATTTCTGCATAAATATGACCTAAAACATCATCAGATTTTCACTCAAGTCCTAAAAGTATGTAAAGAGAAACCAGTTAAACAAATGAGACAAAATATTATACTTGGTCATTTATTTATTGAGGAAGATGATCGAATATTAAATATTTGTGAGTGTCAAAAGTATGTTAACCTCACGGATTAGCAGTTAGTTTGAAGGTGAAATTTGAGTCTGGTGTTTTCAATCAATGGGATGACAATCAGGTGTGAGTGGGCACCCTGTGTTATTTAAAGAACAGGGATCTATCAAAGTCTGCTCTTCACAACACATGTTTGTGGCAGTGTATCATGGCACGAACAAAAGGGATTTCTAAGGACCTCAGAAAAAGAGTTGTTGATGTTCATCAGGCTGGAAAAGGTTACAAAACCATCTCTAAAGAGTTTGGACTCCACCAATCCACAGTCAGACAGATTGTGTACAAATGGAGGAAATTCAAGACCATTGTTACCCTCCCCAGGAGTGGTCGACCAACAAAGATCACTCCAAGAGCAAGGCGTGTAATAGTCGGCGAGGTCACAAAGGACCCCAGGGTAACTTCTAAGCAACTGAAGGCCTCTCTCACATTGGCTAATGTTCATGTTCATGAGTCCACCATCAGGAGAACACTGAACAACAATGGTGTGCATGGCAGGGTTGCAAGGAGAAAGCCACTGCTCTCCAAAAAAAAAAACATTGCTGCTCGCCTGCAGTTTGCTAAAGATCACGTGGACAAACCAGAAGGCTATTGGAAGAATGTTTTGTGGACAGATGAGACCAAAATAGAACTTTTTGGTTTTAATGAAAAGCATTATGTGTGGAGAAAGGAAAACACTGCATTCCAGCATAAGAACCTTATCCCATCTGTGAAAAATGGTGGTGGTAGTATCATGGTTTGGGCCTGTTTTGCTGAATCTGGGCCAGGACGGCTTGCCTTCATTGATGGAACAATGAATTCTGAATTATATCAGAGAATTCTAAAGAAAAATGTCAGGACATCTGTCCATGAACTGAATCTCAAGAGAAGGTGGGTCATGCAGCAAGACAACGACCCTAAGCACACAAGTCGTTCTACCAAAGAATGGTTAAAGAAGAATAAAGTTAATGTTTTGGAATGGCCAAGTCAAAGTCCTGACCTTAATCCAATCGAAATGTTGTGGAAGGACCTGAAGCGTGCAGTTCATGTGAGGAAACTCACCAACATCCCAGAGTTGAAGCTGTTCTGTACGGAGGAATGGGCAAAAATTCCTCCAAGCCAGTGTGCAGAAATGATCAAAAGTTACCGGAAACATTTAGTTGCAGGTTCACATACTTTTAAATATGTAATATTCGATCATTTTCCTTAATAAATAAATGACCAAGTATAATATTTTTGTCTCATTTGTTTAACTGGTTTCTCTTTATGTACTTTTAGGACTTGAGTGAAAATCTGATGATGTTTTAGGTCATATTTATGCAGAAATCTAGAAAATTCTAAAGGGTTCACAAACTTTCAAGCACAACTGTATATAGTACTTTTAGACTTGGCACAAGTTTGGAGATTTTTGCTGAAACTATGCTGTTATAAAACAACATAAAAATTGGTTTATGAAACACCAATTCAACCTGTGTGGTTTATTCCTACACATCAAACTATTTTCAATATATGTCAGAATCAACAGAAACTTGCAGGATGAAGCATTTTACTCCTGTGTGGTACATATAATGAATAGAAAAAAATATCTAAGTTGTTTGAAGTTCATTAACATCAAAACTGTCTTTCAACAGGCACATTACTGTACACACTGTTATATGCTGGACTGAAACCCTACAATTTTTGCTTGTTCCCCGAGTGATATGGAACTTACCTTTGAATGTATTTTCCTTTAATTATCCTTATTTATCTGTTACCAAGAAGTGTGAATAAGCATGTTAATTAATACAAGGGACGCATATTGTAAATATAACCTGGACATATTATTTTCCAGATAGAAATAGCTTATACAACAATCAATATATTAAAATTAACGGTGTCAAAAAAACATTTTAATCTACTTTAAACAGACTTGTGTCATAGTATTTTACATTTATACACATCAAAATAAATAAAATACATGCTAATGTTGAAACAAACAAAACAAGGCACATGCAGAACAATATGTTTACAACAATATTATTATTATATACCTCATGCTCAATGAGTTCTTCTAGTGATATTTCTTCTTCTTCTTTTTCTTCTTTCTTTTTGTCCTTCTTCAGCACAAACCCAGGGGGGAGGGCATGGCGGTACATACAATTGTCTCCTCCCCCAGGACATACCCAAAACCAACCATATTTGCTATTTTCTATTGCGTCAAGGAAATACTTGCAGACCTAGACATTGGCAAAAAGTGAAAATGAGATGGCACACATGTACTGAAATGTCCAAGAGAATTGTAAGTTTGCAAATTAGTAAGTGACAAATGAGCCCTTTTTTTTCTTGTAATTCAACCATCTTTACATAAACATGACAAAGAAGGCACAAGTGCTCAATATCAGCAAAATTATAAGTCTGACAAAGTTTAATGCTGTCAATACATTACAAACAGTATAAGTGGAATTCACATCAAATCAAAAGAACTGGTAATATAATAATGCTGTGTTCCATTTGAAGTGGGAAGTTGGAATTTTCAACTGCCCCCTTAGGTCGAATTTCCAACTTGGAAACTCAGGCCTGGCCTGTCAAGTCTGAGTTTGTCTGACCACATTATGATGTCAAACCAAAATGGTGACATACATTGCAAACATTAGTGAAAGCTGTTGTATTACACTGTTTACTAGCACTTTGTCTATTTATGTCTCATTAAAACAGTCGTACAAACAGTACTATCCAACTTGTACCCACTGACATTTTGATATGGTGATGGAATGCATAATATAATGTGTAATGCAATGTTATCAACTGTTGTTATTATTCCAATGGTGCAAGCGCAGCAAAGTTTTTCCTGGACGTGTCCACATTGGTTCTCCGAATGTTTTACTGGAATGCAGTCAACTCATTTGTGTCATCATTCCTAGCTCCGACAGCAGACTAACAAAAGAAAATGGAATGCAGCATAAAAGTACTACTTCTGAGTATTCAACAAAAACCCATTCATTCTGGTAGTAAAGAATTTGATTCTGATCAAAATATTTTCTATTAGTTATTATAAAATTAAAGGCATATTTAAGAACCAAGTTGCAAAATGTTTATGAAGGAAAGGACAAATTTTTTTTTTAAAGAATACGAAGCTAATGGTAGGCTTATCATGACACAAAATCTTGGATCTTACATTAATTATCTTTTGAATACCAACAACAGCTACTTGTGCATATGTTCACCAACCAACTTGAGTGTAGCCATGTGGTGGGCTCTGAGGCTAGGGATCTGCACTGGCAATCGGAAGGTTGCCGGTTTGAATCCCGTAAATGCCAATTACAACTCTGCTCTGTTGGGCTCTTGAGCAAGGCCCTTAACCTGCAATTGCTGAGCGTTTTGAGTAGTGAGAAAAGCTCTATATAAATGTAAAGAATTATTATTACCAGTGGTTGGTAATATTGCCTAACAGCTCCACAGTACAGGGTAACAGCTCTATTCCAGGCACTAGAATTGTCAAGTCTGTTTACTGCCTCTGTCAGAGGAGGCTCCAACCTCATCCTACAGACATGCATGTTATGTTGATTGAGAACAGCAGAATGGACCTGTGCGAGTGAGTGCACAAGTGTATTGGAGCATGCCCTACAATGAAATGCCAATAAATTCAGAGAATTTCAGTGATGCTAAGATATGCTTTGGCTTCCATGATCCTGAATAAGTAGCTTCAGATAAAGCATAACTGAACATTAGAGGCAAATTTAAATTATAAATCAATCAATGCCTTATTTGAACTGTAAACATCAAATTGAAAAATTACCTAAACATCCCACCTCTTGCAAAGTGATGGTTTTTTGCCCACCACATAGGCATAAGGCATTTTTGAATGCCGTTAGTTAAGCACTTGCCACAAAATATGGACATGGTCAATTGCACAGACTTTTACAATAAGAATGAACACTCGCGTTTTTGATTTACTGCCTACTGGCAGTCTAAAAATTGAGGATAGGCATTTTCAATTACAACTACATTTCTGTATTTGGATATCCATATGTGAAAGCAGGACTAACCAAATGCTTCATGAAATAATAAAAAATAAACAGACTTCTGTGGAATTTCTGAAGTATACTGAAGGATAAATAGCTGCTGTTCTCCTAGCGTATAGCACGGGATGTTCTTTTCTCAAAGGGAAACTTTCAAGCCAAACTGCAGGTAGAACTGATTTCATATAGTACCATGATACATTTACAGTTTTTCTACTGTAAATGGATAGTATAAATTAAATAAGTGATGCTGTTGTGAAAATTTCTACATTTCCATAATTAAGGCTTAAATAAATTAAAAAAGTGCATTAGTATGCTTTGAATACATACAATTAGAGTTTTTGCCTTCTTCTTTTCTGTCTCTCCGTGCTTCTTATTTACTACTTCTTCCAATTTCTTTTCATCCCACTTATCCATTGTATCTGTTTAATTCAAAATAAAGTTGTTTTACATATATTGCTCATTATGCCCCCAACCAAAAAGTTGGACATTAATCCAATTACATGCAACACAACATAAATAATGGATAATAAGTAAAAAAATAAAAAAACTCAGTGATTAACCTGTTACAATAATGGCTGAACATATGGACAGAAGCAAATGACTGGAAGTGGAAAAATGGTATTTGTAAGATCAAGGGGCGCTAAATATCACTGAAGTGTAAAAACTAAGCATGAGACAAAACTCTGCTTTATTAAATTTTTCGATACAAAATACTATCAACATAAAATGTGGCTTTGTATTGCGCACTATATGACATTACCACATGAATGAAATGAAGCACAAAGGAAAATGACAATGTCTTTTGCCAAAAGCAAGGAATTTAAAAATCTGATTGAAAAACTAGAAGTAAGGTGTAACAGGACAAACTGCTCTTTAGCAGAACCGTTAGTCACTGTTTGCATAATGATGTGCAGGTGAAGTTTTCAGTGCACAACATAGACGTCAAAGACACTGCAGGTTATTTGTTTCACACACAGACTTTATTTTATGAGTAGTGTCCTCAGACAAGTACAATAAATCCTAACACTGTTTCATAGATGCACTAGTGCATCCACAGATTGTTTTCAAATTCAACTCTATTGGGATTGTCAAAGCATAGAAGCACACAATTACTGTATTGGAACACTTCTCGTGATACACTTAAATGTTACTAGATACTAGATGTGAGAACAAGTGCTTGTGACACGGATACACCTTTCATTTATACTGATTCAGAAGTGGGGATGTTTACAGCAAAGAAGCAATTATACAGCAGTGGATCTTGTGCTTTGCTCAAAAGCAGTCCTCTAGCTTGGTTGAGAGAGAAAGCAGCTAAATTCCCAGTGCTTGCCTTTCTGGTCAAATCATGCCATGTTTGTACCCAGAAGCTGAAGGGGATATTGTCACAAGGGAGAGGTCTCAACCTCGTGCAAAATGCTGACATTCTCATACAACATTAAACACCAATCATACATGACATTAATACCACTGACAAAGTGAATATTTTGATTATCTTGTTACAATGGTGCCTGTCAAGGGGTGAGATATATTAAGCAGGAAGTGAACAGTTAGTTCTTGATGGTGATGTATTGAAAGCAAGAAAAACGGCCAAGTATAAGGATATTTTCACAAGGGGCCAAACAAGTGATGGCTAGATGACTGGGCCACAGGATCTCCAAAATGACAGGTCTTGTGAGGTGTTCGAGGGTATGCAGAGGTCAGTACCTATGAAAAGTGGTCCAAGGAAGGAAAACTGATGAAAGCTCACTGATGTATTTGAGGAGTGAAGCCTGTATTTGAGGAGTGAAGCCTAACACGTCTGGTCTGATCCTACAAAAGAGCGACTGTAGCACAAATTGCCGAAAACTTAAAGTGGGTCATGTGAGAAAAATGTCAAAACACACAGTGCATCACAGCTTGCTGCCTATGGGGCTGCACAGCCACACACTGGTCAGCATGTCCATGCTGACCCTTGTCCACCACTTAAAGTGATTACAATGGGCACATGAGCATCAGAACTGGACCACAGAGTAATGTAAGAAGGTGGCCTAGTGTGATGAATCCCATTTTCATTTAGATCAAGAGGATGGCCAGATGTGTGCACATTATTTACCTAGGGAAGAGATGGTAGCAGGATGCACTATGGAAAGAAGACAAGCCAGTGGAGGCAGTGTGAAACTCTGGGCAATGTTCTGCTGGGAAACCTTAGGTCCTGGTATTCATGTGGATGTTGCTTTGACACATACTACCTAATAAAGATTGTTGCCTACTATGTACACCCCTTCATGGTAACAGTATTCCCTAATGGTGATGACCACTATCAGTGGAATAATGTGCCCTGCCACACTGTCACAATTGTTCAGTAATGGTTTGAGGAACATGACAAAGAGTTCAAGGTGTTAAGTTGGCCTCCAGACTCCGAAGATCTTTATCTATTAATAATATATTGAACAATTATTGTAAAAGTAAAGTTGAATAAATCGGACTCTGCAGTTGCATGAAAAAAAGGTAAAGTACCAGTTCCGGTTAGCGGAATTAGCTCAAAAGTTGATATAAATCTACATTTTGTACCTAATACTTATATGCAAAATTTGGTTGACCCAAGTGAAAGCGTACTCAAGTTATCGTGTGTACACACACACACAGACAGACACACAAACATAATTCTAAAAATTGTATTTTCGGACTCCGGAAGGCCTAAAACATCCAGATTCATCAAAATCTTGAAATGGAATTTTTGGAGGATTCCAATACTTTTCCTATACTTCGTATACGAGAAAGTAAAAACATAAGCCATTTGGCAATTTCATTAGTTTGTGTACTGGCAGCTTCAGGGATATGTTTAATACTTTTGAAGTGTAAGTTATTTGTTAACAACAATGTCACACATTTATCTGCCCGAGAGATTTTCATTGTATTTAAAATTAAAAAATACTTTTAAAAACACCAACAAAACTCCCCAAGTTGCTCACAATTGCTATCAATATTTTGTTTCATCTTTCTTCTGATACCTTATTGGCTACAATTACAAAACCCCAAAATTGTTTGCTATGTAGGGGGAGATGCAGTGCTTTTTTTTCTTCTCTTTTATTTAAATTAATAAAATAAAATTAATAATTAAGCTTCGCTTAGCCTATTTTTAGGGAAAATTAATGTATGCCATGACTGAAAAAGTAACTGGCTTAAAAATACCAAAGCTAATTAATATCTAATATGGGTGATCTTTTTCAAATACATTTTTAAATTATAATACTCTTAAATTATTACATTAAATGCCAGCTGTGTCATACACAACTGGCAAAAATTGGTGTTTGTTTAAAATAAATTCCAGAATTGTTTGGTACAACTGCATGATTGAGCAAAAAACACTATTTCATAGTGTATCAATACAAATTAAAGCCTATTTCATTAAGTGGGACAGATTTTTTTTTTTTATTTTACATGATCATACTTTATTAATCCCCAAGGGGAAATTGTCTTTTTGCATGACCTTTGGAGGGCACAACATTGTATAGCACCCCTGGAGCAATTTTGAGGCTAAGGGCCTTGCTCAAGTGCTACTATTATCAAAGCTGCCTGCATAAAATACAAAATATTTCATAAAAAGTATAATTCATCTATTAATATTAATTCTATTGTCATTTGCCACAAAATGTGCCGATGGGGGGAGAGATTGGGGGAATTCTGAAATTTCAATCATTCATGTGTTTGTTAACAATAATTATCCAGTAAAAATATGAATTAATGAAAGCTGGCAGGATTACTTGGCTTTGTCAAAAAGTATCTGTAGTTTACAGATGAATGCTTCTTCTGAGAAAGCAAACTTACCTTTCTCCAGATCTTCATCTCTTCCATCAACATAAACACTCCTCTTTTCACCTTTTCTTTCGAGTGATAAATCATGTGAAAATTTGCACTTGTCTCCTTTAGTGCACTGCCCTTGTTTATAAAAGGCACAAACAACAGACTTGGGGTCAGCACCTGCAGTGAAGATGGTGAAGAAAATGAAAATATAGAAGAGCACAATTTTTTTTTAATACAGCACAGCTAAATTGATTCTGTAATTTATACAGATACACAGTAATAACTTTAAAATACAGTATTCCCATATCCCTGATAATGTGGCAATGCGGACAAGTCATTTTGTTGTCTGTATGCCGAAACTGCTCTGAGAAACTCACAAATAGAGATGATGACCACTTCCAAATTATGCACCTCAGTTGTTATTCACAGCAACATAATTAAGCATTTGTTAGTTAAGTCAATCCTAATTTCAGATGTAAATAAACGTGGAACAACTCATTATGTGAAACATCATGGTTGCCAATGAACAAGCTATCACTAGGCAGCACTTCTGACCAAAGGATGACGGGGAGAGGCAGGAATTCAAGTCAAAAAGGCAATCTCTCAAGTCTTTGGGCTTATTGGTTATGTGCAAGCTAATAACTCTGGAAGTAACCATTTAATAATATTTTAGCAAAAACAGCATTAGCTCTGCATGCTTTGACGACTTGATAAGAGACATGTGAATTATGTGACACAATTAATACAATACTTTTTTTTTCTTTCAATGGAGGTTTTTTCACATTGCTTGCCGTTGTACATAAGTGGTAGTCATTTAGTTCTCTTTAGGTGATAAACTTCCAGCTCTCCATTCTGCATGAAAACATGAGATTAAAACTTTCTTGGTCACCACTACAAAGTACATGGGGAATGTAGCATTTTTGGGTAAAGGCTTTGTCACAATGCACAACTTTTCCAGTGATTTTCAGTTCTAGCTTTTATTTACATAATCTTGGACCTGTCAGATGCAAGTTTCAGTGAAACCAGTTGCCTAATGTCATATACCCAGCAACTCACCCCCATCTAGTCTGTGATTTCCACAGAACAGTCTTGATTTTCTTCTTAGTCTTTGGACGGGTTCTGTTTGCATGACAGTTGAAAAGTGACAACAAACAGAGAAAATGAACTTCATAAAACAGAAGAGAAGCTTAATTGCCTGATATCTCTTGATTCATGTTCCACAAAAGTATCGAAAATTTAGAATATAGGGCAGAAACTACAGCTGAATTCGCCATTCCTGTAAACCCTCAGGCAGCACATTATTGGCGGACACAAGAAGAAGTGAGTACGACTGCACTGGTAGGTCAGCACTCTCTACAAATGTGACATGCCCAGTGCGCCCGGTCATTTAAACTGCCATGTTTTGGTAACGAGATCAGCATCTGCAGTTGGAAGTCTGACATACCCCACAACTAGAAATCACATATTATATCAGCTTTAGAGAAAACCAATGTTTCAACAAAAGTACCTAACTTTATCAGTAGATATTATGTAAGATAACAAGCATGGTGTCCACTATACATATCAAGTTAACCAGTGGCCATCTTGAAAGGCCTTACTCTTTGTCATTAAGAAACATTTCATAAAACGTTTTAAGCATTTTATTACTATAGTCAATCATGCTGCTTGGCACTAATGTAATGATGGACTGTTTCCATAACTCAAGCACAATACCACTTTAGAGCAGGGGTCGCCAAGTCCAGTCCTGGAGGTCCACCGTGGCTGCAGATTTTCATTCTAACCCTTTATTTAATGAGTGCCCTGTTTGTACTGCTAATTAACTTCTTGTGAATTCATTTTAATTGAATTACTTTCATAAGATTTGTTCCCCTGAATTTCTTCATTGTTCCTCTGAATTTCTTTATTTCTTTCCTTAAATGGCACGCAAACAGAAATGAAATGTGAAGTGAGGGAGCCAACAGAAGACCAACTTAGTCAAGGCCTCAAACTCCAACCAATTTCACTCCAGCCAGCTGCTTAATGAGGTGTTGAGTCTTGTCGTTAATAAAACTCTTTAATTCCAAGGCTTGCTGCTGCTCTCGTGGTGCATTAGCAGACATTTCTGAAAATTGTTGATTTTTCTCTTTCTAAGAGCACTGTTAAAATTTTTGTGAACCTGAGCAGATCAGCATTCCTGAGACCTTCATCTTTCTTTATTTTCAAATATTGTATGACGGACACCAGTTGTTTTGGCTAATTTTGTATCTCGTTATTGTTTGTCTGCTAATTAAGGAAAAAGAAACAATTAAGGGGTCTGAGTCTTCGTGAGCAGGTCAATTACAATTATTTCAAAAGTTAATTAGCAGCAAAAACAGGTCACTCATTAAGAAAAGGGTTAGAATGAAAATCTGCAGCCACGGTGGTCCTCCATGACCGGACTTGGCGACCCCTGCTTTACAGAATCTTTTAAAGAACAGATTAAAAATTGCAGAGATCTGCTTGGAACATAACTTCAAGAGTAGCCCTAATATATCGTCTGGCCCCTTAATACACTGTTGGTTGTTGACCTGGTGCACAAACGTTTCTAGTCCAGCTATACTGATCTCCATCCCAGTGCCACTTAACACAATTTTTAAAAAAGCATTTCCTTTACTAGTTAACTCTAGATGTTGAAATCATTGGTTTCAAATGTTGAAAAATTCTGTCTGGGTCACTGGTGAAGAGCTCATAGTTTTTGTCTGTTGTAATGTAGCATCAATCTGTGGGAAGATCACGTTTTAGATACCAGTCCTGTGATAGTGTTTAGTCCCTTCAAGACCTGCTTTAGGTTGTAATAATTAAATTGCCTCAGCCACCCCCAACCAGCCAGGTAAATCATTTTACTTTATTAGGCCTGGTTATCCTTCTCCACATAACCCAGTTCTTATACCACACTTTCCAGGTAATTATGTTTTTACTGGGGAAAAAAGAGATCTTTCATGATTAAGGGTCTTTCTATTTGTACACTGTAACATTACAGAACATTGGTAAATGGTATTGAAGGATACTTCTGTAAATTTGTGTTTGAAATTACAGACATGTATAAACCATACATATTGAGCATGGGAGAAAGTAAGATCATTGTACTTTATGAGAAGTGTAAGAGTTGTCTAGGGGCATTTCATTATACACAATGCCTCAGAATTCATCTCATGTGTGAAGCTAATGTAACAAAACCTGCCGCAAGGTGCCACTGATATTGGGGCATTTAGAATAAAAAGCCAGTCATTGCTTGTAGACTAACCTGAAAAGGTGGCTCCCGTATGGCCTACAGGATCGGCATATCAAGTCAGGGGCTGCACAATCTGCTTTCTTTTTTCTGCTTTAGAGATACAACAATACTTTGATAAAACTTGTCTGAATATTTTTAATTACACATTATTTTTGGCAGTATGTGTCAAGCCAGCAGTCACATAAGACACTAACTGCGGGACAAGGTGTGTTGGCTGGTGAGGCTCTCAAACGATGACAGATATTGTCCATTTGCTTTAATGTGAAGTTTTAGCATTAAAATTAAAAATTAAAAAAAAAAACAGTCGGAGATCTTAGAGTTTAAGAGTGAATGTAACAAAATTGGATACAAATGATACTTTTAGGGCACAGGAGAAGCGTTTAGAAACTGCCCTGAATACATCTGTAGATCAAAATGCACAGTAATGGGATATTTAAAAAAAAAAAAAAAAAAAAAAAAAAAAAACACTATGTTGTTAAGGGGTCAGGTTGCAAGTTTTGCTAATGAAGAAAACCAAATAACCATTCAAAATTAAGAAAAAATTGATAATGAAAGTGAAGCGCAAAAACAGATCAGTAAAATATTGCAGCTTGGCCTAGTGTGTCTTGAGTAATGACAAAATTAAATTGTGTAAAAGAAACAACCATTCATTGACAATAAAATGCCAGTTTTTGCCTTCAAGCAAGGCCTTTTCTAAATAAATTCATATAGCCAAGTTCGAACTGACAGACCTAGCAGGAAAGGTTAACAGGTACGGTCAACATTTCAGCTGCAATCCTTGTCACTTCCTTCGTTCCTTATGTAAAATATGAGATATTGGAGCCTCTGCTCTGTTTGTGGTACAAAACACCCATGTTTCTTATTTTTCACTGCTTCATTTTATTAATCGAACTTCCAGATAAGCATTCATCGTTTGTCAGCTCTCATCCACACAGGGCCTTCCCTTTTGACCAAAAACAAAACACCTGTCTGATGGATTGTGATGGATTGAACCACTAAGTATATCAGACTAGACGACTGACCTTCATTAAAGCGTACCATCTATTGCCTCCTAATCGCTAAGATTATGTAAATGAAGGCTATGACTGAAAATAATTATTTCCTTTATATGGAATATATATATAAAACTGATTTAAGATGTTGCTAAAACTGCAAACATTAGACGAAGTGAGCATCTTTGCACTGTTACAGCCGATATTTTAGAACTGACCACTTGGACCATGACTTATTTTTATGGTCCACCGAAAAAATAAATCTGAAAAAGTATTTCTTATGGATCATTTACCTTTGCTTATTTTTTGAGAAGCAACAACTGGTCTAAAAAGTTCATTTAATTCAGCTATATCCTTCTTCTTGTCCGTTTTCTTGGTCTTGTCCACCACCTCTGTTGCAGCAACCTAGCAAAAATTTAAAATAAACTAAGCAATCATTAAGAATGCAAAAGGCTAGTGAGAGTATTTAACAGGCTATGCTGAGGCCATTTTGTAACCAAATAAAATAAAATAGAAACTTCCATTTGACACTGTGGCAATTATTAAAAATGCATATTCAACTATATCTGTAAACTTAAAAGCAAGTCTGCCTGGCTGCCGTGAATTTTAAAATCATACCTTACCCTATGTTCACATTTGACACCTGTAACATTTCTTATATCAAATTAGCAGATAACTTACTTTATGATTTTCTGTGAATAATTGCATCATTAACAGATAATACAGTGCCTCCCATAAATTTTTGTAAATGTTTCCTTGATTTCCCCCTCTGCTCCACAGTTTAAAATGATAAATCAAAAAATTCAAACATGATTAATGTGCACATTGCAGACATTCAGTTAAAGGGACTTGCATACATTTTGGTCACAGCATGTAGAAATGACAACACTTTTTATACATGGTCTCCCCATTTCACAGCACCACAATGTTTAAATGAAGATCAAATCTTGGACCTGTCCACGTGTTAAAAAGAAAATCACTTCACAGGGTGTATTTACTTTAGCACGACTGCATGCAAAAAGGACTAAAACTTATAGCTGACTGATCGAGATTAATCAAGTAAAGAAAATGACTGTAAAATAAAGTGGTATTCTTCAGTGAGTGTCTGAAAGGGCATTTCTGTCCTCTGACAGCTTTTAACAAGTTAACGAATACCTTAGTTATTGTAGATGACAGGAAATGCTTCACAGTCATAGTAAATGCTGCAACGCATATTTTTTGGTTGAATACACAATCTGGTGCAGACACAGCAGCAAATGTCACTCCTGGAAATGATGATGCAAAGTGAAAAGCACAAATGCCTACCCTGTGTATTTGATTTGCATAATGCTGTAACAGTACCCTTTTTCACTCTTGCCATACTGCAGCTGAACACATTGCAGAAACAAACACCGGGTTCATTTAATTTATGATGGCAAGTGTCAAGGTATTGGCCTGCGCCACCACCACCTACTCAAAGCATCATGATGCTCCAACAATGATGGATGGATTAAAAGGCAGAAGTCTACGTGACCATCATCTTCAAGTCCTTCCGTGAGAACCCTAAATTTAAAGAGAACTGTTTCATTTATGTTAGGTAGAATGCCCAGAGGGGACTGGGCAGTCTAATGGTCTGGAATCCCTACAGATTTTATTTTTTTCTCCAGCCGTCTGGAGTATTTTTTTGTTTTTTCTGTCCACCCTGGCCATTGGACCTTACTCTTATTCTATGTTAATTAATGTTGACTTATTTTATTTTCTTACTGTGTCTTTTATTTTTCTATTCTTCATTATGTAAAGCACTTTGAGCTACTGTTTGTATGAAAATGTGCTATATAAATAAATGTTGATGCTGTTGTCCTTCCCCATCCCCTCAGCCCCCCTTTTTGCCATTTATAAACTTGTTCTATTTATTTTGCATCTAACCAGGTTTAAGACAATTTAGCATGTTCCGGGGCCACTCGCAGAGTATAGCTTGCTTTCTGGTTCACGGACAGTTTTGCTTGTCTGTAAACTGGTAATTGCAAGAATATTATTACATGAATATTAAACAAAAACTGACATTGTTGCTTTCTTATCTAGTCATTATAGATTTATAAAGGAAAATTTCTTTGTCTAAATAGCGAAAAATACTACAGCTTTGAAAATAAATGTGCCATGAAAAGATTGCAGCTGTTTTCATATAAATTGTCAGAAAAGAGCAGTAAAGTGATATCTCTTACACTGGGTACAGAAAAGAACCCCCCCCCCTTCCAAATATTTCCATTTTTTTGCTTTACAGCCTTAAATGAAAACACACAAAAAATATTTCTTCCCAGCTTTACTTACTCAATGTAACCTCTAACATCCAAGGGAAAGATATCACAGCTACAGTTCAGAAAAATTACAAAAAAATTAAAAACAAGACATACCAAGATTAATAAAGGATCACTGATGTCAATGTAATTTTGTTGAACCACCTTTTTCTTTCATGACAGCCTTGAGTCTGTTGGGATACTTCTCTATCAGCTTTGCACATCTAGATTGGGCAATATTTGCCCCCCACTCTTCTTTACAGAACTGTTCAAGTTCGGTCAAATTGGATGGTGAGCATTGGTGGTCTGCTATCTTCAAATCTTTTCACAGATTTCCAATGTGATTTAGGTCTGGGCTCTGACTGGCCACACCAGGACATTCACTTTTTTCTCCTTCAGCCACCATGTGGTCAATTTTGCTGTGTGCTTCGGGTCGTTGTCGTGTTGAAAGGTGAACATTCTGCCCATCTTCAACTTTCTCACAGAGGGTAGCAGGTTTTCCTCCACAATTTGATGGTATTTTGCCCCATCCATTTTTCCTTCTACCCTAATGAAAGCCCCAGGCCCCCCAAAACAGGATGCTACCCGCTCTATGCTTTACTGTAGGTATGGTGTGTTGTGGATGGTGAGCTGCTTTGGTGTACTGTTTGGTATTGAGGTCAAATAGTTCGATTTTGGTCTCCTCTGACCATAAGACCTTTATCCACTTGACATCAGAATCTTCAAGGTGCATTCTGGCAAAGCTCAAATGAGCCTTAATGTGGCCTTTCTTGAGAAGTGCGACCCTCCCGAACAAACCACAATTGTGGAGTGTTTGTGAAATTGTTGTCACATGCACACAATGACCACTCTTTGCCATAAAATCCTGTAACTCCTTCAAAGTGGCCATTGGCCTCTTGGTAGCCTCTCTTACCAGTTTCCTCCTTGCTCTTTCATCCAGTTTGGAGGGAGGGTCCAAGTAGTACCAAACACTTGCCACTTCTTTATGATGGACCTTACTGTGCTAATTGGGATTAATAAAGCCTTTGAGATTTTTTTGTATCCATCTCCTGCTTTATCTCTGTCCACAACTCTATCCCTGAGATTTTTTGAAAGTGGCCTGCCACCCTTAGTCATTTGTTTGCTGTCAGTTGCACTAGCAAGCAAGAGAATGAATGAGCCAGGAAAAGCTTCAGTAGTCACACTCATTACAACTGATCACAGGTGGAAGCCAGTAAACCATGGTCTGTAATGGAAATGGTGGGTACTTACACCTGATTGAGTTTACAAATATTGTTTAGGAGGGCGTGATCCTTTACAAATGTCAGTATTTCTTGTTTTTTATTTTTTTAAATTCTTTTCAACTGTAGCTGTTTAATCTTTCACTTGGATGTTATAGATTGCATTTGGGTAAGTAAAGCTGGAAAAATATTGGCTTGTGTGTTTTCATTTAAAGATGTAAAGCAAAGAAAAATGGGAATATTTCAAATATTTCGAAGGGGGGCTTCTTTTCTATACCCTAGTCTACCCTTATCTAGTACTAAACTGGAGAACTCCAAAACATAAGAAACAAGAATGTTGTTTCATGCCACAAAGTACTTTTTGCTGTTAAAAGAAAGAACTTAACTATTTCTCTTTAATAATATTGTGTAAAGGCTGTTAACATAAAACAGCCAAACGCCTGAAATCAGCAACAGTCTCCTCCTTCTTTAGTCTCCAAGAGTCATGTTGCTGTTGGCTATAAAATGCTACAAGACTCACTGTTATGCTTGATGACTAAATTACTGAGGTAAATGATTCTCAAGCATTGTTCCTTTCATTTTACAATTTTTTGGTTTCAGTCTCATCACTCAGATCTAAACAAATGTAATTCAATTTCCGCCCGTACCTGTCGAGGATTTTGCTGGCCATACTTCACTTGATGAGTCACTGTTTTTATGAACTTCTGTTGCTTTGCTCCTTTCTTGTTCTTCAGGCCGAAAGTCTTGTCCTAATGAAATAAAAGATTGTTCAATAATGGTCATAAAATATTACACCTCCCTTGCAAATAAGTAGTATTTTAAATTTACAAATTACAAACAAGTGTGCATACTTCAGTGCTTAACCTGATATAGCTTGACAAATAAAGTACAACACTGAAAAGTTTGTTGATGTTGTGCTGATTTGGTATGTTTATAAAGAATTAAAAAAAAATCAGATGTTAAAAAAGCGGCGTTTTTAAATTGTACATTAGATATACAGTGCATCCGGAAAGTATTCACAGCGCATCACTTTTTCCACATTTTGTTATGTTACAGCCTTATTCCAAAATTGATTAAATTCATTTTTTCCTCAGAATTCTACACACAACACCCCATAATGACAACATGAAAAAGTTTACTTGAGATTTTTGCAAATTTATTAAAAATAAAAAAACTGACAAATCACATGTACATAAGTATTCAAAGCCCTTGCCATGAAGCTCCAAATTGAGCTCAGGTGCATCCTGTTTCCCCTGATCATCCTTGAGATGTTTCTGCAGCTTAATTGGAGTCCACCTGTGGTAAATTCAGTTGATTGGACATGATTTGGAAAGGCACATACCTGTCTATATAAGGTCCCACAGTTGACAGTTCATGTCAGAGCACAAACCAAGCATGAAGTCAAAGGAATTGTCTGTAGACCTCCGAGACAGGATTGTCTCGAGGCACATCTGGGGAAAGTTACAGAAAAATTTCTGCTGCTTTGAAGGTCCCAGTGAGCTCAGTGGCCTCCATCATCCGTAAGTGGAAGAAGTTTGAAACCACCAGGACTCTTCCTAGAGCTGGCCGGCCATCTAAACTGAGCGATTGGGGAGAAAGGCCTTAGTCAGGGAGGTGACCAAGAACCCGATGGTCACTCTGTCAGAGCTCCAGTGGTCCTCTGTGGAAAGAGGAGAACCTTCCAGAAGGACAACCATCTCTGCAGCAATTTACCAATCAGGCCTGTATGGTAGAGTGGCCAGAAGGAAACCACTCTTTGTAAAAGGCACATGGCAGCCCGCCCGGAGTTTGCCAATGGGCACCTGAAGGACTCTCAGACCATGCCCTCTGGGCATTCTACCTAACAAAAATGAAACAGTTCTCTTTGGATTTAGGGTTCTCACGGAAGGGCTTGAAGATGATGGTCACGTAGACTTCTGCCTTTTAATGATGAGACAAAGAGTGAACTCTTTGGTGTGAATGCCAGGCATCACGTTTGGAGGAAACCAGGCACCGCTCATCACCAGGCCAATACCATCCCTACAGTGAAGCATGGTGGTGGCAGTATGGGAGACTAGTCAGGATAAAGGAAAAGATGACTACAGCAATGTACAGAGACATCCTGGATGAAAACCTGCTCCAGAGCGCTCTTGACCTCAGACTGGGGCGACGGTTCATCTTTCAGCAGGACAACGACCCTAAGCACACAGCCAAGATATCAAAGGAGTGGCTTCAGGATAACTCTGTGAATGACCTTGAGTGGCCCAGCCAGAGCCCAGACTTGAATCCGACTGAACATCTCTGGAGAGATCTGAAAATAGCTGTGCACCGACGTTTCCCATCCAACCTGATGGAGCTTGAGAGGTGCTGCAAAGAGGAATGGGCGAAACTGGCCAAGGATAGGTGTGCCAAGCTTGTGGCATCATATTCAAAAAGACGTGAGGCTGTAATTGCTGCCAAAGGTGCATCGACAAAGTATTGAGCAAAGGCTGTGAATACTTATGTACATGTGATTTCTCAGTTTTTTTTATTTTTAATAAATTTGCAAAAACCTCAAGTAAACTTTTTTCACGTTGTCATTATGGGGTGTTGTGTGTAGAATTCTGAGGAAAAAAAATGAATTTAATCCATTTTGGAATAAGGCTGTAACATAAAATGCGGAAAAAGTGATGCGCTGTGAATACTTTCTGGATGCACTGTAAGCTATTAACTTATATACACATTCATACATAAACACACCCAGACTACAGTTATAGTGTGTGGCAAAAAGATCGATTGGATTAAGAGGGCCACCCAAATGGAGGTGAAGTTGGAGATGAAACATAACATGGATGAAAAGAATGAATCTCATTCCAGGACCATGGAGACTGAAGTAAAAAGATTAAACTGGATAAACCCAGATGACAAGTCCAAGCAAGGATGTTATTAAAGGAAAAATTAAAGACTACTGCAGGGCTGTGGAGTTAGTACACAAAACCTTCGACTCCAGGTCCAACTCAGACTCCTCTGTTTGTAATTTAAGCCAATATATAGTACTGGTCAAAAGCTTGGGGTCACCCAGAAATGTTCATGTTTCTCATAGAAATTGATACGTTTTCTTACCAAGGTACCATTAAATGTAATTAAAAACAAAACCAAGGGATTACTAAGTGTGGATAATGGCTGTTACTGCATTAAAAGATTTTTTAATTGATTACTCATATAACTGAAAAGCCCCTTTTCAGCAGCCACTCTGTCAGCGTCTTAATAGTAAATTTCCTTAAGTGTATCCTTAATTCATCAAGTGTTAATGCTAATGGGTTATTAGAGAGACCTTTCTAACTGCTTTAACACCACTGAAACCTGTTATCCTGTTCATCTGGAACTGGCATTCCTCCTCTGCCACACAATAAAGATTAAGGCCTGCATTGTAATTTGATATTTATGAATATCAATACTTGTTTGCTTTAATGATAGTTTAATAACTACTTGCTGGATATACCAGCATTTTAAAGCTGTTGCTACTGTTAGTATTTATATATTTCATATTGTATTACACAAAAAGTCACAATAAGGGTCACTTCAATTACAGAAAGCCATCGAATGGAAATTCTGTTTTTGCAGTGGTATCGAATATCATAAAATCTCACTGGTATATATCATGACATAACTACTCCATACAGTTAAAAATGTACAATTTTACAGCTCTTCAGAAATTCTCATTTAGTTTTGTGGCCCCTAACTTCTAGAATTAATCCTATATTTATTTGTGATCCCCTAACTATCTTAACCTTTAAAAATCACATCACTGCTCAACCTTTTCTTCTGTCCCCCACAACCACATGTTTTCATAGTCCAAGCTGTTCAATGTCACTCTCACTGTATAATATTTACTTGGTCTGCCAGCCTTTCAGTTTACCTCGCTTCCATACTTCTCTATGGCTATGTCAAATGTTACTTTTTTCTGCAAATTTTTTTTAGATATTTTGTTTCATATTTTTCAGCCGCTATCCTGGATTTGTATTTTTCATAGATTCTGGTTTACAGACATGGATAAATTTGTTGGCCTCCTTACAGCTCATTAAAAAAGTGTTGTATGCCTCCTGAAAAGAAATGACATGAAAAGCAATTGTCCCCTATACACCTGCATGCATTCAATATGGTATTGATTAAATCAAACCAAGTGTAACAAGTCAACAAGTATTGCTTTTTCTACAAAGATCTTCTAACATGGCCTGGATACATTTGTTGGGACCCCTAGAAAAAGATCATAAAGAATTGGATTAGAGCGATTTTTCAAATGCGCTATTTCTTGAACTCGTATCACAGACATTTCCAATTGTGCAACTAGTCATTCAGCTCATTTAAATGGAGAAAAATTGTCACACTATTGTTTGGTATCATCATGTGTCTCAAACTGAACATGGACCAGAGAAAGCAAAGGACAGGAAATTGTTGTTGGAGATCAGAAAAAAAATGATAGACAAGCATATAAAAGGCAAAGGCTAGAAGACCATCTCTGAGCAGCTTAATATCCCTGTGATAACTGTTACAAATACAAAGTTTAAAGTCTATGGCACTGTAGCCAACCTCTCTGGAAGCAGCCACAAAGAGGAAAATCGAACTCAGAATGGGCAGAAGGGTAGTGAGAATGCTAGACAAAAAGCCAAGGACAACTTCCAAATAGATACAGGCTGAACTCCAAGGTCCATCAGAGTCTGATCACACCATCCATTGCCTATTGAGTGACAGTGAGCTCAGACACAGGAGGATTTCACTACTGAAAGACAAACATAAAAAGAGACTGGAATTTGGTACAAAGCATTTTGACAAGCCACGATGCTTCTGGAAGAATGTTCCTTGGAAAGATGAAACAAAACTGGATCTTTTCCTCAAGTCACATCAGCTACATTACCATAAACAAAAAAAATGAAGCTTTTAAAGAAAAGAACACCATCTCTACTGTGAAATATGGAGGAGGCTTGGTTATGTTTTAGGTTTGCTTTGCTGCATCTGTCATAGGGTACCATGACTCTGTGCAGGGAACAATCAAATCTCAAGACTATCAAGACATTCTGGAGTAAAACGTACAACCCAGTGTCCGAAAGCTCAGTCTCAGATGCATGTCATGGATCCTCCAACAGGATAATGAGCTAAAACACACAACTAAAAGCACCCAAGAATGGCTAAAACCAAAATATCGGAATATACTGAAGTGGCGTTCTAGGTGCCCAGAATCAAATCCAATCAAACATTTATGGAAAGAACAAAAACATGCACCCTGGAGAAGACCCCCTTCAAACTTTACACTGCTTTGCTCAGGAAGCGTGGTTACAAATACCTGTTGACAGGTGCAAAGGTCTCAGGAACTGCTCGTTTGCAGTGATTGCCTCTAAAGGATGTGCAATGAAATATGAGGTTAAAGGTCCCATCATTTTTATCCAGGCCATTTTCACTTGTGCTTTTGCTTCAAATATTCTGTTGAATCAAAATTCTAAAGCAAGGACTGATTTTTTTGTTTAATACAGAGTGAACAATGATGGGTATCAAGTACCTTTATCAGTTTCTTAGTGGTGCCAGGACAACAATCGCACCTTTAACGTTAGCAAAATCATGGAGCTGGTCATAAACGTCAGAAAGCAGACCAAACTTAAGTCTATCTTGAAGGGAGGCTGTTGAATGAGTGAGCAGCATTACATTTATTACAGTGACCATCCACAACACATTTGGTCTCTTGGCAAAACAGCTCACCATCAGGCGTGCCTTGAACGTCAGCTCACGCTTCTCCATCTTTCTCAGTAACCTCTACAGGGGTGTCCATCCTCTCTGGCTGTATCATATCCTGGTGCTCATTCCAGGACCACAGGGCACTAGAAGATGGCACCAGCTGCCTTCTGTTGAGGACATTTAACACACCTGCTGCCTTAGAAAGGCAAACACAAGTATTAATTAGCTCAGCTATTTTGCAGTTGTTTTTTCTCATTTTTCTCCACTGGCACTTGCAGCAGCAGATTCAGAAACAGTTTTTACTTACAAGTCATAAGGTTATTAAACATTCAGTGATAAGAATTCAAATACTGTACATATTATACTGGATGCAATGTATACTATTATTTATTTACTTGTACTTTCGTTCCTCCTATTCAGAGGACATGTGGAGGAAGTAAAATGACATTTAACTGTTTTTTTGCGCAGCTTAATGATCTCGAGAGTGTTTCGACAAAGATTACTTGCCCAATGTAAACACAGACTATTAAGGAAACAGGTTTTTGCCTTAACTGGATTATTCACCTTAAGCCGATTATGTAGGTGCATGTAAATGCACTAATAGGATGCACTGATAATGAAGACAAATTAGAGTACAGGAGGGTGACAAAGGACTTTCTCTTGTAGTGCAGGGACAACTACCTGCGACTTAACATAAACAAGACTAAAGATTTGGTAGGGGACTTCTGAAGAGTCAAAGAGCCCCTGAAACTAGTCATCATCCAGTGTTAGGAAGTGGAAATGGTGCAGGGCCATAAGCACCTAGGGGTCCATAGGAACAGCAAACTGGACTGGTTTGTCAAAATAATGGTGCTGAATAAGAAGAGCCAGAGACTTTTAATGTGTTTAGCAAGACACTGGAAATGTTTTACCAGTCTGTTATAGTCAGTGTATTATTCTATGCTGTGCTCTCCTAGGGAGCAACTTCACTTCAGGTGATGCAAAACGTCTGAACAAACTAATTAGAAAAGCCACCTCCATCAAAGACCAGCCCTGGACACTCTGAAGACTGTTGTGGATTAGGAGATGTGGGGGGGTGTGATCAATGCCAACATGAACAATTCTGCCCACCAACGCAGAGTGCACTTTCTTGGAGTACTTTTAGTCACAGGCTCATTTCCCTGATAGTGCAATAAGCACCACCTCCAAGGCTCTTTTCTGCTTGCTGTCATCAGGCACTTCAACACCTATTCCCAACATCCCGTCCTTCACTCCAGCCAGAAGATATAGGAAAAAAGCAGACCGAGCGTGTGCTACAGTTATTTTAGAATAGCATTTATTGTATTGTATGTTGTTATTCTATTGTGTTGTATTATATTTTGAGTCAGTATTTGTATATTCTATGTTTCTGCTATGGTATGCACTTCAGTTTACCCTTAGGGAGTAATAAAGTGTATCAAATCTAATCTATTTTTTGTTTTACTTAACTATACATCATAATGTGCTTTACAACTGAAAATTACATTTTTTAAAGACATTTTAATACATGGATGGTTAAATGTACCTAGTGTACTTTCAATTGTGGCAAAAAAGACAAACAGTGAAGGAGATTAAACCAGCAGCCTTGTAGTTTACAGTCAAATGCTTTCGCAACATTTCCTTGAGAATAGGTTCCTTTGTGAAGAAGAAAACAAAACTACATAATTTGAGGATGCATCTCTAAGAAAAAATAAATTACATAATTTGAGGATGCATCTCTAATCCAGATCTTGAAAACCTGCGATAATACAAGTGGAAACAAAATACATGGTGAAGTGTTCAACCACATGTATGACACCTGGGACTTAATGCTCCACCAAAAGAATGGCATAAAACGGTGTTTTTAAGGCTTCTTTTAATGTAGGTACCTTTTCATTTACTTACTAGCCACAGTACCTATCAAAGACAGGTAACAGAATAATTTAAAAATATTTGGTATCTCTTGCCCTCTGTGCCCTTTCAGCGCCTTTCCTCTGTATTCACACATTTCTGAATCTCTGTTTACCAACACAACCCTTTTTGAGCGTGTTCTTGTGGAACCTGCTTCTCAGACTCTTTATTATTTTCAAAGAACCATTCTTGCATCTTGTCCCATTTTATACTTTTTATTTCATTTATTCACCTTAAACAATTTCTTGTATTAGGAAATGTGTTATGTTTCGCATACCCCTTGGGTTCAGACTGCAAAGTTAGTCATTGTACAGCACCCCTGGAGCAATGACTGGTTAAGGGCCTTGCTCAAGGGCCAAGCGGAGCAGGCACGCTTTTGGCAGTAGCAGGATTTGAACCGGCATCCTTCCAGATACCAGCGCAGATCCTTAGCTTTAGATCCTATTTTCTGTCTTTGAAGGAAACACTGTCAGTGTGCACCTTTACTCCTCCTCCTGCATCTCATACTCACACTTCGTCTTTCTCGTCACATCACCAAAACCAAACTGACCCCAAAAAAAAAAAAAAAAAAGCCAAACTGACCAATTAGATTGCTCTGAGGGACCAGACACAATGTCCTTAGTGTTTTACTACATGCTGTAGTAGATAGATTTTACTTTGTGGCACAACTAGTCATTCTTCTGTTAGATCCACTTTGTCAGTATTGTTGTCACCTGAGTTATACATTTTATTACATCTTTAGGGGCACTACAGATAAACGGACTATAGGTGACCATGAAAAAGACCAAACAGACTAATCTAGCTTATGGCTTATGATTGTAGCTTTTCAGTAAGACATTTAGGTCTGACATGCTTCACAGATCTGTTTGATGTTAGGTATAGTACTGGGGAGACATTCTCTCAATAGTTTCTCAATTGTCTCTATTGTTAATGTTCATATCTGTAATACAGAAAATCCTAACTCACAGATAAGATTTAAAAAAATTCTATGAGAGTTATAGAGCTTTTTACTCAATATGAGGATATCCATTCTTCATTTCTGTCCAAAATTTCTCACTAAGCACTCTGTTATGACTGAATGTCATACTGCCATCCTTGCATACTTTAAATAATTTCTATTATTAATACTTATGGAAGAAAATAAAATAAAATACTTCTCATAATTATAAGCTGTCCCTATCTGAAACAAGGCTTAATTAAAAAAATTGTTCTTACTATTTCCCTAACAACAAATATATATATTCTCACACAATAATTCATATTGACAATTAAACACTGCATAAATGTAAAAATACATGCACTTCCACATTTTAAATCATTTAATTGCACTACAGCTGTTTGCTGTTAAAATATACATGTACTATATTTAACCAAGTATATTTTTGTCTTCAGTGTTATCAACTAGACATTCGTAATTCTTGCTTGTGTAACTATAAAATACTAGCTGTGTAAGCCCAGGCTTTTTGAGTCCTAGAAACTATTGAATTTGTCAGAAAAGAAATTAAAATGTAGAGATGTCAGGTAAGACAGGAACTACTCTGGGCATCTCTCTCCTAGGAGGTTTAATTTTGCCAACGTGCTCGCCTCGAATGTGAATTACCGGCTAAGCAACTTTGTCTTTCTTCGGAGGTTTTGTTTTGCTGATGTGCTCACCCCGCTTGTATATTAGCGGCTAAGCGAGTTTTCTGTTTCCTCAGAGGTGTAGCCCTTACCCAACTCCACCTCTCAGACAGACAGACACACTTCCACGTGTAGATGTTTATATATAAGATGGAATACCATTTTAATTATGTTGTACTTGTTTCTTACCAAAATTTATCCTGTATGACACACAGCAACAAATACACACAGTACAAATCTTAAAAAAAAAGGCCTATTGTTTTTTAAGCAGCAATTTCAAATTCATCTTTATCTTTTCTATTTCCAATTAAAAGTGTAAGCTGCTGCAATTTAAACAAGCTTGCTGTCCAAACTCAAGTGGTGCCTCTTTAAAGGACAAAATAAAGGTCTGAAGTCTTTAAAAGTAGCTTTTCTCACCATTTGTCTAGTTGCATAGGACGACTTCTCCTATTACTGTTTTTTTTTTTTTGCAGTTTATTACTCCACTTTCTATAACCAATCGTCTCTCGTTCACTGATAAAACATGCCTCCACTCGCTGCTCTTTGTTTACACTGCAGGAAGTTTGCTGCAAAAAGATGTGCGCTGGCTCAACTACCATAACAACTTGCATAAAGAAGTACTGCAACTAAATTACTATAAAGTTCAAAAAAGCAGGGACGGAAAATAATTTTTGTGATCAGCCATTTTACGTATCACAGATCGAATCTTTTTTTAGTGAATATCAGCTGATTTTGATTGCTGCCCAATCGATCGGAGCATCCCTGGCATTAACCGAAATTGTTTTAGCGCTACCCACTTAGACCATGATCTAAATGCAACCTTGGGTACCAGTAGCATTTATACGCACAAAACACTGGCTTAATTAATTAACAAGTGCATCTCTTGGAATACTGTTGTGGCACTCAGGATGAAAACCATGGCTGTGGAGTTGGTACACAAAAACTTTAACTCTGACTTCTAAATATTTGGTACCAGCCTCTCTGAATCCTCTTTTTGTAATGAGACTAATATATTTACTGTGTTGATTAAAAGCACACAACATACAAAGGCTTTCAAACACTGCCAATACAAATCGTCAAGCTACGTTTTAGCACCCTGATCTGTTAAAGTTTGGTTTAAAGGCTTTTTTAAACTACTAACGAAAGATGTTACAAACACTGAACACAACACATATAAACTCACAAAAAAAAAAAAAAGGCTATATTTGTATCAAAAGGTTAAAATTAAAAAATTGTTTAATCAAATTAGTCTATGTGAAACTGGAAATTGCAGTTCATTGTATTACATTTTACATTAAGTCAGAGTCGGCACATGTTTATTGACTCCAACGAAACTCCAGTAATGCGATAATTGTTTCCGACTCCATAGCCCTGCCTAAACATGCAGTCAAAAACCAGTACTCTGGAATAACCTACTCAAGACCCACACTTCAGTTAAAATCGAGAAATGTTAAAATTGTTTAAAACGATAGTTCATCAACAGTACCATTTGAATGTGGAGGAAGATGAATACTATTCACAATAATGAGCACAATATGCAGAGCTAGTGGAGACTAATAATATAGGACTCTACTTTTTCTATGACTTGTATATGTGATATATAAATGTGTATTGATTTATTTTTATTTATTAAGTTTGGTATGCCATTTATTAATTCCTATTTTTGTTAATTGTAATTTGGTTTTCTTGTCTTGTAACTACTGTATATGCTCATGTAAAAGCCGGGTCTTGAAACACGAAAAATCCATTATAAAATCAAACCTGACTTATATGTCTGTTCAAAAATATGAAAAAAATGTTTTTGTTTCTTATTTCCTCCAATTTTGCATCAGTTTCTCAGACTGATCGAATTTTGTTGCAGCAGCAGTTTCCAATTTCTTTCACCACTTCAACGACTTTTAATTTAAAACCAGCTTCATATTTTCTTCTGATTGAACGTAGATAAGGGATGCTCTTACAATAAAGATGTATGAGGGTGTGAGATACAAAAAACCCAAAACAGTGCAAACGTCGCTTCGGAATAGTTTGGATATTACAGTGTAGTCACGTAGGCACAATACATAGGAAAAATAAAGGCAGTGTGCCCCATGGTTACTCCCTGAGGTGGGCGTTAGCATATCACAATCCCTTGTATCAGTAGCGTGAGTTTTCCAAATTCGACTTATACAACCGACATTATAAAATACCAGAAATTATACAGTAAAATCAAGCCCCAACTTATCTGTGGGCAAACTTAAACGTGACTATATACGATATTTCTTTGACATCTTGAAAAGCCACATGATTTGTATGAAAATGTAGGATAGAATTACATATTGCTATTGATGACTTAATTTTACTTTTCTGTTAAACATTTTACTTTACTTTTAATTAAAAGAGGATATACAGAGTTTTGTTCTCCCTTCAATATAAAGCTTCTGTTGTTGCTCAGGTCTCCAAACATTTAGCACAATGCAAAAGTAAGCAAGTAAACAGTGGGCTGGTAGTTGTTAACTGTTGTGGCAGACGGTCAGGGACCTTACCCGGCTCGGGACACCTTGATAGTGGAAGGACCGGGGGAGAGAGTTTATTCAGGACATTATCACCCCCGGAACGCTAGAGGGTGCTTTGGGGCATAGA
>JANRMT010062814.1:9855250-9888595 GCA_026402145.1 Polypterus bichir lapradei | reverse complement strand
ATAGATAGATAGATAGATAGATAGATAGATAGATAGATAGATAGATACTTTATTAATCCCAAGGGGAAATTCACATACTGTTACTGTTACTGCTTGAAATTACTGATTTTTCTTTTGATATTCACACGTTGCTGCAAAGCCCCCTATTTCTGCAGCCACGTCTTCAGTGTCCTAATGGTTACTTTCCTTAGCTTTTCTTTAACTAGTCATATTTAACTTGCTAATTTGTTATTATAGAAACCTTTCTAATTGCATTAGCACCACTGACACCTGTTATTCTGTTCACTTGGGTTGCAAGATCCTGGCATTCCTAAAATTCAGTTCTGGGTTTTAAAAATGGCCAAAATGAAAGAACTTTCTCAAGAATCATGTAAGTCAATTGTTTTATTGTAGAACGGAGGTTATTTCATGTGACAGACTACCAAGAAAGTGAAAATGCAGTTTAAAAGTATCTGTTACTGTCTTGAGAGAAGAGGACACACTGGATCTGAACAGGATTGAAAAAGAAACAGACAGCTGAGCCACACAAGTGAAGAAGGACAAGAGAGTATGTAGACTGAGAATCAGGTGCCTTACAGGCCCTCAGCTGGCTTCTCCATGAAATGCACCCCAAAGCTGAGTGTCATCTGCAACATCATTAGGTCGGAGCCTGTACTTATTTTTTAAGTTTTCTTAACCAAATCAACTTAGTCATCATAATCAGATTTTTCCAAATTTATGATGATATGCTCAATGCAATTTCTTGTCTAGAGAAACATTACTGCCAGCCTGTCTCTCAGTCGCTAGACTCCATAGTGAAGCTTTGCAGTCCCTCCTGTCTAAGTGATCACTGTTTGAATTTCCCATGATGCCTTTTAAAGGCTAAGGATCTGCGCTGGCATTTGGAAGGTTGCCAGTTTGAATCACGTAAACGCCAGAAGTGACTCTTTTCCTTTGGGCTCTTGAGCAAGACCCCTAACCTGTAATCGCTCCGTCCCAAGTATGATGTTAAACTGCATCCTCCCTGCAAGCAAATCCTCCTACTTACAGGGAAAACTTGGGGATTGGTAGCAGGATTGGTGCTCCATAAAAAATCCTCACAGTGTTCCAGTGTGGTGCTGAGGTGTTAACTGCTGCACTAGGGTCCCAATCCAGGTGGTACGTCATGTGGTGAGTGTAATAACGTGCTATCAGCGTGTGCTACCAACCTTTTAGAGGCCATAAGAACTTAAACATCTCACTGTATTGGAGTAATCATTATCACCATTACCATGGACCACATTGATTATTTAAGTACAATAGAAAGTCTTTTCCCATTAAGCAAATACTGGAAGTTAAATGTTTGGAACCACACTGGCTTGAGGAATTGAAATCTGCACTCTTGCATTGAAGTTGTGAATGTGCCAAGATAGCACAAAAGACTGTGTTTCTTTGTAATACCACTGAGAACCTGTAGATGGCAGTGCTCACAAAGGTTGAAATTTTGAATATCAGATTACTGAACTCACAAGGGAAATGTACAGTCGGGGCCACAAGTTTTGAGAATGACTCAAGTGTTGGTTTTCACAAAGTTTGCTGCTTCAGTGTTTTTAGATCTTTGTGTCAGATGTTTCTCTGGTAGACTGAAGAAGAATTACAAGCATTTCAGAAGTTTCAAAGGCTTTTATTGACAATGATGCTACGTTTATGCAAAGAGTCCATATTTGCAGTGCTGGCCCTTCTTTCTTTGTCAAGACCTCTGCAATTCACCCTGGCAGGCTGTCAGTCAACTTCTGGGCCAAATCCTGACTGATGGCAGCCCATTCTTTGGGGGTTTTTGTTTGAGGATTGACCACAAGTTCTCAATGGCATTAAGGTCTGGGGAGTTTCCTGGCAATGTACCCCACATTTCAGATGTTTTGTTCCCCGAGACTTTTATTTCTCACTTTGGCCTTATGGCCTGGTGCTCCATCATGCTGCAAAAGGCATTGTGGGTCACCAAACTGTTCTTGGATGATTGGGAGAAGCTGCTCTCTGAGGATGTTTTGGTCGCATTCTTTATTCATGGCTGTGTTCTTAGGCTAAACTGTGTGTGAGCCCACTGCCTTGGCTGAAAAGCAACCCCACGTGACATGAATGGTCTCAGGATGCTTTACTGTTGGCATGACACAGGATTGATGGTAGTGCCGCTCACCTTTTCTTTTTTGTGGATGCCCCAAACAATCAGAAAGGGGATTCATCAGAGACAATGACTTGACCCCAGCAGTCCTTAGCAGTCCAATCCCAGGATATCAGTCTGTCCCTGATGTTTTTCTTGGCTTCTTGACACCCACCAGGCCATCCTCCAAAAGTCTTCAGCTCACTTCCACCTGCCTGCTGCCATTCCTGACCAAGCTCTGGTGGTGCCTGCAGCCGAATCAACTTTAGGAGACAATCCTGGCTATTGCTGGACTTTCTTGGGCGCCCTGAAGCCTTCTTCACAACACATGATCCTCTCTCCTTGAAGTTCTTGATGATCTGATAAGTGATTGATTGAGGTGCAGTCTTACTAGCAGCGTTGTCCTCGCCTGTGAAGCCCTTTGTGTGCACTGCACGTGTTTCCTTGCAGGTAGCCATGGTTAGCAGAGGAAGAACAAGGATTTCAAGCACCAGCCTCCAGTCTGCTATTGTAACTCAGTCAGCGTGACAGAACATTCTGTGCTGTATATTGAAATCTCTCTATTATACAAAAAAATCTTGGCGACGAGACGTGATGTTCTGAAGAGAGACAGAGACACTTTCACTTCCCACGACACGGTCAAGTCACGGTCAACTCACATCATACTGATATCCACTGGTTGCATGTTCCTGTGAGACGATGACCTAGGCAAGGAAAGTAATAATCAGCATGGAACACATGGAATTGAAAACCTTGCAGGTCCAAACGGAGTCAGAATTAAAAGACACAGTAGAACTTCATAAAGACGTTCATACACATTTAGAGCAAGTTACAGATTATGACAGCAGTGGAATTTGAATGTGTCAAAAAAAAAAAGATCGCATCGCGCAAACAAAAGGAAATTATTGCTAGGTGGAATAATGGAACAACAAAAACAATATACGGGCATATAGGTGATATGTCTGAAGTATGTAGATATTGTAAGACGTTAAAGTTTAAGTCGGAGACTTGTAGATCGTGTACCTCGTGTTGCCAACAGGGAAATGTATTGCTGCTTCCCAATGAAGATACGTCCAAATGTATCGCACTTTACACTGAAAAAAGTATAACATTGATGTTGTTCATTCAACGTAAATTTTCTCTTTCAAGCAACTTAAGATTAGTCATTTAGGGTTTTAGCTTGAAATATCTGGTTTCAGATCTCAATCAAAGTAAAAAAAAATGTTTGTACCAAAGTAAGTTATGGTGGAGGGAATATACATAAAAATCCTATTTCAGTTAACCTAATATTTTAGGGTGTTCATGTGCTGTGTTTGAGGGGCTGTTTGTATTTTCTTTCTGTCGAACTTTCCAGCGTGCTGGCTTTCCAACGGCCAAAAAAGAAGAACACTTTCCCGAGTGGAGTAGACGTGATTATACAGGTCTGGTCATTTTCAGCAGCAGACTTTTATAACGGAGGATTTCTGGTAAGTAACCCTGTTTCTCAACTGTTAATTTTAAGTACAAGAACTTGTAATAAAACATACTTTCAAGAAAGCTGTAGAAACTTATAAAAATGTTTTGTTGTATATTTAAGATATACACTGCAAAGTGCTTGTGTATTTGCACTGGATTTTTAAATAAATGTAAAAAGTTCAGCATTGGAATGTGTTATGTTCATAATATTACTAATAGCATAAAAGCAGGTTACGACCAATAAACCATTTTAAATTGTAACAACTTAAAAAATAGATTTACTTCAGTATAAAACAAGTGAATTACACCCAATAACTCTAAATGATTTGGCTCAACTTAAAAATTGTGGGTTCAATAAGATAAAAAGAGTTATATTGGTTCAAATTGAAAATATTAAGTGTGAATCATTACCTTAATTATTTTAAGTTGAATGGAGGTTATAGTTTTTTCAGTGTACACGAGATTTACCAGCAACACACAGACAAAGACATTTTGTTGGATATCTATGTGAATCCGAAAGATCACAGCTGTGTTATAATAAACCCACATGTGACGAATTGTCAGCGATAATACTTCCGAAAGACGGAAATATCAAAGACAGAGTAGATATTCATGTATATCCAAAGGCAAAGCATGCTTCATCATTTATGTCAAATACATTGCCACATGCCGACCCTTTACTCTTTCCTTTGCTTTTCCCAGATGGCGAAGCAGGATGGTCGTACAATATGAAACAAAAGCATTCAGCAAAACGGATAACACCCACACAATATTTCGGGTCCAAATGAGCGATACATTCCCATGTATTTAACCCACTTCTATCATCTCAACGTCCATCGCAACATTACATTATTAATGCATATGTAAAAGTCGCAGCTGATCGTCTCTTCTTTATTAAATCGAATCAAGCTAAACTTAGAACGGAACATATGCAAGATCTCATTGATCACGTTCAAAATCGGACTAATTCAGACTAATTCAAAATAGGTACAGCAGTAATGATACCATCATCATATCGAGGTAGTACAAGAGCATTGCAACAGTTATATCATGATGCAATGGCAATATCCAGAACTATTGGTCGGCCATATTTATTTTTTACAATGACGTGCAATCCACGATGGCCAGAAATCCGCAGCTTCTTGAGAACAATACCACCTGCTACATTGGCTCTGGATATTCCCATTTTCATAAGTAGATTGTTTTATCAGAAAAGTCTTATTTTTATTGAAACACTATTCACTCATGTCCAGCTATACGTTGCATTATCAAAAGTGAACCTAATGCATATATAATATGCATATTATAAAAAAAAAATCCTGGGAGGGAGACTAGGGAGACAAGACGTGATCTTCTCAGAAGACAATTTGACATCCCGCAAGAGACACTTTAACGTCACACGAGACAAGACAGTGACACAACTTTTAAAACAAGTTCACAGACATCTAACCTAGCAGTTGTTGGAATGCTTTTGGCAGACAGACATCATGTGCTCCCAGCTCTTAAAATAACGACAAGCGACAAGCAGATCGCCAGCAGCATGATCCGACCACTTCTCCTTAGCATGCGTTCAGCCCTCAATTACCCAGCACCCCCCACTTTCACAATGTGAAGTGGCAAAAGGACAGCTGCTGTACAGGCTTTGAAATGATCGATGCAAAGTGCGACAAGCAGAAAACACAGTTCGCCAGCAGCAAGAAGCCAGCAGATGATCCGATGGCAACTCCATAGCGTGCGTTCAGCCGCCCCTTCACAAAGGAAGCAGCAGAGACATAAAGTGGCAAAAGGACAGCTGCTGTACAGGATTTTGAATGATCGATGTGCAGCGCGACAAAAAGAACACGCAGCTCGCCAGCAGCAGCAGAAAGACAGCAGATGATCCGATGGCATCTCCTTAGCATGCCTTTAGCCGCCCCCCCTTCACAACACGAGCAGCGCTATACATCCTGTGAGAAAGATTTAACCACGCCCACGGCCGGAAATAAAGGGCAAGTATTGTTTTTACAAAAGTTTTAAAGTAAAAGTGAAAATAATGCATATGTAACAATTACCATGAAAATGACAGTCTCTTTAAATTGTGTATCTGGTAAACCAAACCCAGGGGTGGGTGAACGAAGCAAGCAGGGGGCAGAGCCCTCTAGTATATCCATCCATCCATCCATCCATCCATTATCCAACCCGCTATATTCTAACTACAGGGTCATGGGGGTCTGCTGGAGCCAATCCAAGCCAACACAGGGCGCAAGGCAGGAAACAAGCCCCGGGCAGGGTGCCAGCCCACCGCAGGGCCCCTAGTGTATATATATATACACACACGTATATATATATATATACTGTATATATATACAGGTATATATATAAAATGCCCCCATTTAATGATTGTACTATATGACAAAATCATATGTTCATAATTTTGTGTGATTTTTAAGGCATTATTCTTCTCACAGTTCACCATCATTGATAGTGGTTAACCACTCTGATCTTACACAGTTCCATCCATGCAGCACCAATGATCTTTTGTGCTCCGTGTCCATTGCCTTGCTGTGGGGCAAATGAAGAAGTAGGGCCAAAGCCAAAAGCTTAGGGTGCCAACCAGGCACAAGTCTGTTTAATTCAGGTCAGGTCAGGTTGGGGAGCATGCACTGGAACAGTGTGTTGCTGCACCCAGCACATAACAAAACAGCTCAGGGTCCAGGATGGCAACTCTGAGAGGCAGACATGAGGTCCAGTCCCACCCTCAGGAAGTGATCCCTCTACCTGCCGTAGCCAAGTGTTATGTGGGCATCCCCTTGGCCTGGTCCAGCTGCTCTGGCCCTCAACATTGAGGATCCTGTTTAATTCAGACAGACAAACAAAAAAAATCAATAAACCTACGAAAAGGATGCGCTGGAGTGCGCTATTTGTCAGGTACAACTTCCCTTTGGGAATCCCTTTGGCAGCAAATTCTGGTCTTGATCTGCACATTAGCGAGGTCAGTACTGAAATGAGACGTCAACTTCAGTGAGCATTCTGCTTTTATATTGGAAATACTGGAAGAGGCGGGGCTTTCTTGGCTTTGTTGACCTCAAAGGGCTGTGTGGGAAAATGGAGACTGCTAGAGACAGCGCCCCCTCTCTTCCCGGGATGGTACTGCTTACTTTAGGCGAACCTGTAAGGCAGGGGTCCTCAATCACAGTCCTGGAGGGCCGCGGTGGCTGCAGGTTTTTGTTCTAACTCAGTTGCTTAATTAGAAAGCAATTCTTGCCAATAACTTAAGTTCATGGCTTGTTAGTGCTTTAACTCTGCTAAGTCAGGTAATTCTCATATCCTAGGTTTTCTTCCTCTTTCTAAGGATATCATCCAAATGATTTGAAGGCTAAAATGGATGAGTAATTCTCAGTCCTTCACTTTTTTCTCTTCACTGTCCTTCCAAGTATGTAATTAAACCCAACAGAGCATGATAAATAGACACAGGTGTAAATGGTAACAAGCTAAACGGAGAAATGCTGGTCTCCTTTGTCATTTGCATGTTATTGCTAGTTAGGAGCAATTAAAAACCAACAATAAAACTGCTTAAGACTAAAATAAGCAATAAGGAAGGGTTCAAAATCTTAACGAGCGAGACAACTAAAGTGAAGCAGAAGTGTTACTTGAGCAATAAGTGCTTCTTATTAAGCAACTGGGTTGGAGCAAAAACCTGCAGCCACTGCGGCCGTCGAGGACTGTGATTGAGGACCCCTGCTGTAAGGTGACCCTCACACATACATGTGTGACATGCTGGCAGCTCTGTCACTTGGAGTCACTGGAAGCACCGTCTGCACTCACTTTCCCTGACTCTGTGAGTCACTCTATGCCAGGGTGCTTCCTGGGACTCACCAGAGGCCATGACGTATCTTGGCCAAGGGATTAAAACAAAAGTGCAGATTTCGTAAGAACTGCTTGATCATATCTTTTGCTCTTGCACCTTTCTCTTCTATTATGGCTGGCTACTCAGGATGACTCCTTTTGACTTCTACAGACTAAGAGAATTAAACCCGTTCAGTCTGAGCAGAGGAGATGGTGTGGTGACCTAATCCAGTTCTTCCAAATTCTCAAAGGCACTGATAAAGTAGATCCTGCAGAAATCTCTGAGTTTAACGGCGAATCTCGTTCTCAAGGACATCAGAAGAAATCAAGGGGAAGTACATTTAAGACTGAAGCCAGAAAGCACTTCTTTACACAAAGAATTGTGGGACTTTGGAACAAACTACCAAGACATGGTGTTGAAGCCAAAACTTTTGACAAAGTTTAAGAAGAGTTTGGATGAGATATTGGGGCAGCTTAGCTGTTAGCAAAACAAACGAGCGACCAATGGACTGAATGGTCTCCTCTTGACACTAAGCCCCACCAATATTTATTTGCATATAAAAATGTCACTATCCATCCATCCATTATCCAACCCGCTATTTCCTAATACAGGGTCACTATATACTGTAAAAATAGTAAGAGAAGGACAAAATCATGATAAAGAATTGGGGTCACCACTTTACATAATTGAAGGTTTGTCCATAAACAAAAACATGCAATAAGTGGCGCAAATGTCTTTTCAGACGCGATTTCAAACTGCACTAGGAAAGATGGCAGCGTTTACGGTTTTCAGCCCTTCCGATAGGAAGAGGAGGGTCTAGGTGAACATAGACAGGAAGTGACATCAGAGGTGTTCTAGCCATTAGTCATCCACTCTGCAGAGGGAGGAAGAAAAAAACGACATTAGGACACAGTGCCAACCCCTGGAGCAATGGAAAAATTAATCACTAGAGCCCTTCAAATGTTCTCTATGCACACACGTGTGACAACACACGCACACTTTATTAGGTACACCTTGCTCGTCCCCGGATGGAACCCCAATTTGCCTTCAGAACTGCCGTAATTCTTCATGTCATAAATTCAACAAGGTTCTGGAAACATTCCTCAGGGTTTTTGCTCCATATTGACATGACAGCATCACACAATTGCTGAAGGTTTGTCAGCTGCACATCCATAATGCGCATCTCCAGTTCCACCACATCCCAAAGTTGCTCTATTGGATTGAGATCTGAAGACTGTGGAGGCCATTTGAGTCCAGTGAACTCATTGTCATGTTCAAGAAACCAGTTTGAGATGAGATGAGCTTTGTGACATGGTGCGTTATCCTGCTGGAAGGAGCCATCAGAAGATGGGGACACTGTGGCCAGAATGGGATTGACATGGTCAGCAACAACACTCATGTTGGCTGTGGCATTTAAACGATTCTCAGTTGGTACTATGAGGCCCAAAGTGTTCCAAGAAAATATCCTCCACACCATAACACCACCAGCAGCAGCCTGAACTGCTGATACAAGGCAGGACAGATCCATGCTTTCATGATGTTGATGTTAAATTCTGACCCCACCATCTGAATGTCACAGCAGAAATCAAGACTCATTAGACCAGGTTTTTCTAATCTTCAGTTGTCCAATTTTGGTGAGCCCGTGTGAATTGTAGCCTCAGTCACCTGTTCTTAGCTGACAGGAGTGGCACCCGGTGTGGTGTCCTGCTGCTGTAGCCCACCTGCTTCAAGGTTTGACGTGTTGTGTGTTCAGAGATGCTCTTCTGCCCACCTAAGCTGTAACAAGTGCTTATTGATAGAGATAGATAGATAGATACTTTATTAATCCCTGAGGTGAAATTCACATACTCCAACAGCAGCATACTGATAAAAAACAATATAAAATTAAAGAGTGATAACAATGAAGGTATAACAGACAATAACTTTGTATAATGTTAACGTTTACCCCCCCTGGTGGAATTGAAGAGTCACATAGTGTGGGGTCTCCTCAGTCTGTCAGTGGAGCAGGACGGTGACAGCAGTCTGTCACTGAAGCTGCTCCTCTGTCTGGAGGTGATCCTGTTCAGTGGATGCAGTGGATTCTCCATGATTGACAGGAGCCTGCTCAGCGCCCGTCGCTCTGCCACGGATATCAAACTGTCCAGCTCTGTGCCTACAATAGAGCCTGCCTTCCTTACCAGTTTGTCCAGGTGTGAGGCGTCCTTCTTCTTTATGCTGCCTCCCCAGCACACCACCGCGTAGAAGAGGGCGCTCGCCACAACCATCTGATAGAACATCTGCAGCATCTTATTGCAGATGTTGAAGGACGCCAGCCTTCTAAGGAAGTATAGTCGGCTCTGTCCTCTCTTGCACAGAGCATCAGTATTGGCAGTCCAGTCCAATTTATCATCCAGCTGCACTCCCAGATATTTATAGGTCTGCACCCTCTGCACAGTCACCTCTGATGATCACGGGGTCCATGAGGGGCCTGGACCTCCTAAAATCCACCACTAGCTCCTTGGTTTTGCTGGTGTTCAGGTGTAGGTGGTTTGAGTCACACCATTTAACAAAGTCTTTGATTAGGTTCCTGTACTCCTCCTCCTGCCCACTCCTGATGCAGCCCACAACAGCAGTGTCGTCAGTGAACTTTTGCACGTGGCAGGACTCTGAGTTGTATTGGAAGTCTGATGTATGTTGGCTGAACAGGACCGGAGAAAGTACAGTCCCCTGTGCTGCTGACCACAATGTCAGACCTGCAGTTCCCGAAACGCACATACTGAGGTCTGTCTGTAAGATAGTCCACGATCCATGCCACCAGGTATGAATCTACTCCCATCTCTGTCAGCTTGTACCTAAGGAGCAGAGGTTGGATGGTGTTGAAGGTGCTAGAGAAGTCTAGAAACATAATTCTTACTGCACCACTGCCTCTGTCCAAATGGGAGAGGGATCGGTGTAGCATATAGATGATGGCATCCTCCGCTCCCACCTTCTCCTGGTATGTGAACTTCAGAGGGTCGAAGGCATGGCGAACCTGTGGCCTCAGGTGGTAAAGCAGTTGCCGCTCCATGGTCTTCATCACATGTGACGTCAGAGCGACAGGCTGGAAGTCATTCAGCTCACTAGGATGTTGGAATTGGAGTTCCTGTTGCCTTTCTATCACCTCAAACCAGTCTGGCCATTCTCCTCTGACCTCTGCCCTCAATGAGGCATTGTCACCAACTGGATATTTTCCCCTTTTTTGACCACTCTCTGTAAACCATAGAGATGGTTGTGTGTGAAAATCCCAGTAGATCAGCCGTTTGTGAAATACTCAGAGCAGCCCGTCTGGTACCAACAACCATGCCGTGTTCAAAGTCACTTCAGTCCCCTTTCTTCACAATTCTGATGCTCGGTTTGAACTTCATCAGGTCGTCTTGACAACATCTACAGGCCGAAATGCATTGAGTTGCTGCCATGTGATTGGCTGATTAGAGATTTGTGTTAACAAGCAGTTGAGCAGGTAGACCTAATAAAGTGGCCACTGAGTGTATTTTTATTATATTTACAGTATTACAGTATATATTTTGTATGTTTGGCTGTCCCTAGTGTGTGCTTGGTGTGTGGGTGTGTGCGCCCTGCCCAGGGTTTGTTTCCTGCCTTGCGCCCTGTGTTGGCTGGGATTGGCTCCAGCAGACCCCCATGACCCTGTAGTTAGGATATAAAGCGGGTTGGATAATGGATGGATGGATGGATGGCTACCACTAATCCTAGATATTTAAATTATCCATTTATTTCAGTAGCTCCCCCTACAGGGTATCTTCTGAATCCTGATCATCATTACACCTCAGATATTCTGTCTCATTCTTCTTCCTATTTATCTTCAGCTCTCTATCTTCCAAACCCCTTCTCCATTCTTCCATTTTCCTCTCCACTTCCTTTTTTGGTGCCACACAACACAACGCCATCCACACAAATCGTACCGTACTGGTCAGTAAGTGTGCAACAGAGTGACAACATTCGCATGATATTCAGTGGATTCAGGAAGTACCGAGACCCCCTCATTTTCTGCACACTTTCTTTTGTTATAGATCCATCCATCCATCCATTATCTAACCCGCTGAATCCGAACACAGGGTCACGGGGGTCTGCTGGAGCCAATCCCAGCCAACACAGGGCACAAGGCAGGAACCAATCCCGGGCAGGGTGCCAACCCACCGCAGGACACACACAAACACACCCACACACCAAGCACAGACACACTGGGGCCAATTTAGAATCACCAATCCACCTAACCTGCATGTCTTTGGACTGTGGGAGGAAACCCACGCAGACACAGGGAGAACATGCAAACTCCACGCAGGGAGGACTTGGGAAGCAAACCCGGGTCTCCTAACTGCGAGGCAGCAGTGCTACCACTGCGCCACCGTGTCGCCCTGTGTTATAGATTTCATTTTCAAATGGATCAATCTGCCATTTTGGCCCATCAATCTACAGTCAATAGCCCATAATGACAAAGTGCAAGCATGTTTTCTGAAAAGTTGTCAGATTTATTATAACTTGAAAAACTGAACTCTCTCATTCCTAGACGTTTTTATATACTGGACATACAGATGAGCGTCAGTGGAACTGGAGGCCACTGCTTCTTTGGCTTGTCATGTGTATATTGGGATGGGGGGAGGGGGTTCAGGCAAATTTGACAAATAGGGGCCTTTAATTTGCAATCGCCAATCTGGCAGATATATTACAGACCATTTACCTCTTTTGCATAACCACCCCCCACTGCCAGCTCTACACATATGCCTACTAATGCATTGTGGGCATCGCTAATGATACCTTCTCCATCGCTCATTCCCTCTCCTGAGAGCCATTCACTCGTTGGCATTGTGCACACTATGCCGTGATGGAGCGCACTCCTGACACGCTCAATAGTCCCATTCAGCCGGGTTTTCATCTTTCAGGTGGATCCTTAAAACAGGGCTCTCAGTGAAAGTGCCAATTATTCTTTTTCATCTGCATTCAGCTGAACGTCGCCATTAACTCTTACATCTATCGACTGGTTAATGCGCTCAGCAAAGTGAAATTAATGCAGATCTCCTTTTTTTTATCTCATAGACACAACGCTGAGTAGTAAGTTGTGTGTTGCTGCACCTTGTAATGGTGCCCATTGTGAAAGGAGCTACTGTATATAACGTTTAGAATGGTTGGTTTCTTTCTTTCATTACCTCTGTTGTTTCTTTACAAGAAGGGAACCAGAAGTGGAGAAAATTGTTGGTACCCCTTTTGGACATTAGGGGGCGTTCCAGCTCCCCATACACCCAATACAAGCAGACACGGACACAAGTTAAAAGCAGAAAGTGTCTTTATGCTGGGAAACTCTTCCACACCAAGAATTGTTTGCCACAATCACAGCCACAAGACAGCATCCAGCAACTCTGTGTCTTCTCACTGCCTCCTCCACTCCTCCTCGCAAGTGTTGTTCACCTTCCTCCTGACTCTGGGTCATCCCTGTGAGGCAGACAGCTCCTTTTATCTCCCACCCGGTTCTCTGTACATGTGGGCCGAAAACACTTCTGGGTGAAGTTGGAGCCCCATGAAGTTGGGATCTCCAGTCCCTGCAGCACCCCCTGGCGGCACTCATGGAACCCAAAAGGGCTATGGCAAAGAACTTCATTTCCCATGATGCCCTGTGGGAATCCGAGGAATCCCTTTAACCCAAGGGGGCTACCATCTAGCGCTTCGGGGGAGATGATGCTTGCTCTCTCCCTCCCGGCCCTTCCATCCTGAGGGCGTCCCAGGTAGGTAAGGATGTGGGCCGTCACTCACAACCTCCATGACAAAAGAAAAACCCACAACTGTTTCTGAAGGATATCGCAAAACTCAAAACATTGACACCCATCATTGTTTATTCCATATTTAACAAAAAATTGACTTTGCTTTAGAGTTTTGATTCAACACAAAATTTCATATAATCTTCTTCTTTTGGCTTCTCCTTCCATGGCGGATCATCCGTCTCCATTTATCCCTGTTATTTACATCATGTTCTGCCACACTGGCTGTCTTCATGTCTTCTCTCCCCACTTCCATAAAGCTCCTCTTTGGCCTTCCTCTTTTCCTCTTTCCTCCACATTCTTTTCCAGATGTTCCCCTTGTCTCTCCTCTGCACATTCCCCAACCATCTCAATCTCGCCTCTGTCACTTGGTCACCAAACTGTCATACCCGTGTTCTCCCTCTCATATACTCATTCCTAATCCTGTCTACCCTTATGACTCTAGGCAAAAATTGGAGCATCTTCAACTCCGCCACTTCCAACTTTGCCTCCTGTCTTTTTATCAGTGTCACCGTCTCCGAACCGCACAACATAGCCGATCTCACTACCGTTTTACAGACCTTCCCTTTCACTCTTGCCAAGTACTCTTCAATCACAAATCACTCATGCCACTCTTCATCCAGTCCCCCCTGCCCACACTCTCTTCTCCACATCTCTGCCGCACTCTCTGTTGCTTTGGGCTGTTGAACCCAAGTATTTCAATTTGTCTTCCTTCACCACCTCTACTTCTTGCAGTTGCACCCGTCCACCACCTTCCCTCTCATTCAAACACATGGACTCCATGTTACTCCTACTGACTCTCATTCCCTTTCTCTCCAGTGCGTACCTTCACCTCTCCAGGTTCATTTCAACATGCTCTCTACTCCCACTACTGATCTCAATGTCATCCCCGAACATCACAGTCCAACAGAGACTCCTGTCTGACCGCATCTGTCCATCACCATTGCAAACAGGAAAGAGCTCAGAGCCGATTCTTGATGTAATCCCACTGTCATCTTGTACCAGGCTATCATTCCCACTGCAGTCACGCTGTCCTCATACGTATCCTGCACCACCCTCACATACTATTCTGCTACACCCGACTTCCTCATACAGTACCATACAAACTTGTCACCCTGTCATATGCTTTGCTTTCTCGAAGTCCACAAGCATGCAATGCAATTCCTTCTGACCTGGTCTGTACAGTAATCCCTCGCTATATCGCACTTCGACTTTCGCGGCTTCACTCTATCGCGGATTTTATATGAAAGCATAACTAAATATATAACGCAGATTTTTCGCTGCTTCGCGGGTTCTGCGGACAATGTGTCTTTTTACTTCCTGTATATGCTTCCTCAGTTGGTTTGCCCAGTTTATTTCATACAAGGGACGCTATTGGCGGATGGCTGAGAAGCTAACCAATCAGAGCACACAGTTAAGTTCTCCTGACTGAGAAGCTAACCAATCAGAGCACGCAGTTGAGCTCCTGCGTGCTGAATGCAGTGTTAACCAGGAAGTCTCGTCTCGCTCATTCAGCATCAACGTGTTTCGCTGTGTAAAGAGTTGTGCTCTTTAGTGTTTATCTTTGTGCATAGTCAAGCCCTTCATTATGGCTCCAAAACAATCTGCTACTGCTTCAGGGGCCGTGCCCAAGCGCAAGAAGAAGATGTTAACGATTGCCGAAAAGGTAAACGTTTTGGATTTGTTGAAGGCTACGATTCTTTTTATTTAAAAAGTAGGAAAGGAATATAAGATCTACGGCCGCAGTGTCCTTTTAACCAGGGTGCAAAACGAGTTGTAAGTGGATGTAATAAGGCAGTAGTCTGGATGGAATCTGCTTTAGGGATTTGGATTGAAGACTGCCAGAAGAAGAACAACGGCAGTGCTACACAATCGCCTGAAGTGGCTCCTTTACAAGGGCTGTAACGCTCTCCTTTGTTGTGCAGTAAAATTAAACTCATTGTTATCGGACAAGTCATCGTGTCATTGTTGGTGAGTAACCATAATTAATTTTCTTCTTACAGTGCTTAGTACATGTACGTACGTTTAGTGTCACTGTACACACATTTACTGTATACTATTTTTCTTGCATTGTACGTATTTATTGCTGGTGGCCTGTCTATCGTAATGGCTGTAACATATGTGATATCGGAGACACTCAATATCTTTAAAATAATATTTAGGTTTTACTGTATATAAACAGTGTGTTTATATACATAATTTCAATGAATCTTACCTAATATCTAAGAGAATACAAAGGGATTATGCTGTATAACTCTGCGGGGAATATTTATAAACAGTGTGGGAGAGTTTATAAGGGCTTAAAATATATAAAAATAACCATACAAACATATGGTTTCTACTTCGCGGATTTTCACCTATCGCGGGGGGTCTGGAACGCAACCCCCGCGATCGAGGAGGGATTACTGTATAGTGGATTTTATATGTAAGCATATTTAAATATATATTGCAGATTTTTCGCTGCTTCACGGGTTTCTGCGGACAATGGGTGGTACATGCTTCCTCAGTTGGTTTGCCCAGTTGATTTCATACAAGGGACGCTATTGGCGGATGGCTGAGAAGCTACCCAATCAGAGCACGCGGTTAAGTTCCTGTGCGCTGATTGGCTCAGCGACGAAGCGCTGAATTCGATTTCTCTGCGTTAACCAGGAAGTCTCGTCTCACTCATTCAGCATCAACGTGTTTCGCTGTGTAAAGAGTTAACTTTTGTGCTCTTTTGTGTTTATCCTTGTGCATAGTCAAGCCCTTCGTTATGGCTCCAAAACGATCTGCTCCTGCTACTGCTTCAGGGGCCGTGCCCAAGCGCCAATGGAAGATGCTAACGATTGCCGAAAAGGTAAAAGTTTTGGATAAGTTGAAGGAAGGGAACAGCTACACCGCTGTAGGACGCCATTACGGCATCAATGAGTCCACGGTTCTTTTTATTTAAAAAGGAAGACAAGAATATAAGATCTACGGCCACAGTGTCCTTTAGCCAGGAAGCAAAACAAGTTGTAAGTGGACATAATAAGGTGGTAGTGTGGATGGAATCTGCTTTAGGGATTTGGATTGAAGACGGCCGGAAGAAGAACAATGGAGGTGCTACACAATCGCCTGAAGAGGCTCCTTTAGAAGAGCTGTAACGCTCTCCTTTGTTGTGCAGTAAAATTAAACTCATTGTTATCGGACAAGTCGTCATGTCATTGTTAGTGAGTAACCGTAATTCATTTTCTACTTACAGTACTTAGTACATGTACATACATTTAGTGTCACTGTACACACATTTTACTGTATACAATTTTTATTGCATTGTACGTATTTATTGCTGGTGGCCTGTCTATCGTAATGGCTGTAACATATGTGATATTGGAAACGCTCGATATCTTTTAAAATAATATTTAGGTTTTACTGTATATAAACAGTGTGTTTATATACATAATTTCAATGAATCTTACCTGATATCTAAGAGAATACAAAGGGTTTATGCTGTACAGCTGTGCAGGAAATGTTTATAAGAGTGTGGGAGAGTTTATAAGGGCTTAAAATACACTCACCTAAAGGATTATTAGGAACACCTGTTCAATTTCTCATTAATGCAATTATCTAATTAACCAATCACATGGCAGTTGCTTCAATGCATTTAGGGGTGTGGTCCTGGTCAAGACAATCTCCTGAACTCCAAACTGAATGTCAGAATGGGAAAGAAAGGTGATTTAAGCAATTTTGAGCGTGGCATGGTTGTTGGTGCCAGACGGGCCGGTCTGAGTATTTCACAATCTGCTCAGTTACTGGGATTTTCACGCACAACCATTTCTAGGGTTTACAAAGAATGGTGTGGAAAGGGAAAAACGTCCAGTATGCGGCAGTCCTGTGGGCGAAAATGCCTTGTTGATGCTAGAGGTCAGAGGAGAATGGGCCGACTGATTCAAGCTGATAGAAGAGCAACTTTGACTGAAATAACCACTCGTTACAACCGAGGTATGCAGCAAAGCATTTGTGGAGCCACAACACGCACAACCTTGAGGCGGATGGGCTACAACAGCAGAAGACCCCACCGGGTACCACTCATCTCCACTACAAATAGGAAAAAGAGGCTACAATTTGCACGAGCTCACCAAAATTGGACATTTGAAGACTGGAAAAATGTTGCCTGGTCTGATGAGTCTCGATTTCTGTTGAGACATTCAAATGGTAGAGTCAGAATTTGACGTAAACAGAATGAGAACATGGATCCATCATGCCTTGTTACCACTGTGCAGGCTGGTGGTAGTGGTGTAATGGTGTGGGGGATGTTTTCTTGGCACACTTTAGGCCCCTTAGTGCCAATTGGACATCGTTTAAATGCCACGGGCTACCTGAGCATTGTTTCTGACCATGTCCATCCCTAATGACCACCATGTACCCATCCTCTGATGGCTACTTCCAGCAGGATAATGCACCATGTCACAAAGCTCGAATCATTTCAAATTGGTTTCTTGAACATGACAATGAGTTCACTGTACTAAAATGGCCCCCACAGTCACCAGATCTCAACCCAATAGAGCATCTTTGGGATGTGGTGGAACGGGAGCTTCGTGCCCTGGATGTGCATCCCACAAATCTCCATCAACTGCAAGATGCTATCCTATCAATATGGGCCAACATTTCTAAAGAATGCTTTCAGCACCTTGTTGAATCAATGCCACGTAGAATTAAGGCAGTTCTGAAGGCGAAAGGGGGTCAAACACCGTATTAGTATGGTGTTCCTAATAATCCTTTAGGTGAGTGTATATAAAAATAACCATATGAACATATGGTTTTTACTTCGAGGATTTTCACCTTTCACGGGGGGTTCTGGAACGCAACCCCCGCGATCGAGGAGGGATTACTGTACTCCTCAATCAACACTCTTAAAGCAAACATTGCATCTACCAGTTGTGGACCACCGGGGTGCGTACAGCCGCCCTAACACGACACAGACGGGCAGACGTAAGTTCCAGTCCAGCACACGTGTTTTATTTACAGCTGGGCAGCACTTTTCTCTGCTCCCCACAGCACAGTACACAAAACACAGCACACTTCTTCTCTCTTCTTTCTCTTCCCCTCTTTGTCCTTTCGCCTCCATTTCTCCTCCAGGCGAGCTTGGTCCACCTCCTCCTGACTCTGGCTCTCTAAATGGAGTCGAGGGGTTCCTTTTAAGCTGATCCTGGGAGTGTTCAAGGTGGCTTATTAATCAGACCTGGAATCACTCCCAGGTGTGATGAGAGTCCAATGTAGGGCTCTGCAGTTCCCCCTGGTCGGCCACCATGGAACCCAGCAGGGCTGTGCCAAATTCCAATTCCAGGCATACCCTGTGAGGAATCCATGGTGCCACAGACGCCCAGGAGAGCTGCCCTCTATTGTCCCGGGGAAGGTATTGGCCTGCCGATGCTCGATGCTTTCTCACCCAGGTCCTTCCATGCAGTTGCTGTCCCGGCCAGGTAATGCCAATGGCTGCCCGTCACACAGTGGAGGCATTGAAATGTTTAGGGGAGATGGCAGTAGAGCTTCTTACTAGATTGTTCAACAAAATCTTGAAAAGTGAGAAGATACCTGAGGAGTGGAAAAGAAGTGTATTAGTGCCAATTTTCACGAATAAGGGAGACGTGCAGAGCTGCAGTAACTACAGGGGTATGAACTTGATTAGCCACACCATGACGGTATGGGAAAGAAGGATGAATGCTTGGCTGAGAGGAGAGGTGGCGATCTGTGAGCAGCAATATAGAAAATTAGCTGACGCCCGCCGTAGCATATGGCAGTGTAAGAATAGGAACGGAAAACAGTGAGAAAGGAATTCAGAAATCAAGAAGAAAGAAATACTTCTTGAAAGACGTAGTTGTGAATAGGTGTTTGGTAGTCCGAAGGAGGAATAGGAATCGAGAAAAACGGCGTGGGGGTGTATGGGAGGCTGCAGGCAACGTGAAGAAGGGTTTGGAAAAGGATGAATAGGAAACGAGAAATGCCGTGTCGGCTGCGTGTGGGCGGGACCGGTTTTGAAGAGGAAGCAGGACGAACCAGAAAAGAAATATATATAAGAGATTTTGAATAATATAATAATACAATAATTGTGTCTGCTGCCCCCTAGTGGCACTCTTTTTAATGTCAGATATCCAGGATGTAGGGATAGACTCTCTTCTACTGTATGACATGTTTTACAGCTATGGCAGACCCTCAGAGCTCTGGGCACCAACCCTGAACAAGACCAAGAGTGGCACTTTATCTGCTTCCGTTTCTTGTTGTTTAATCATTTAGTCTAATCCAGCTGTTGGTGACGCGGTGGACTTTATTTAGCATAGCAGACCCCCGTGACCCTGTTCAGGACTAAGCGGGTTACGCAATGACTGACTGATTGACTGACTGACCTTTTGATCCAAAACTGCTTCTGTATGTTCCTCGAAGATCACATGCATTGTTTTAGCAGTTCTGTCTTTCAATCTTAGTCTCAGTCATCCACTTCTCCTTTTTTCCCAACATGAGATTCTTCTCCAAGGAATTCCAGCTCCTCATGATGGGGCCAAAGTATTTGAGCTTTTCTTTGACAATCAATCTGATTGTATTTCTTCCAGTATGGATTTGCTGGACCTTCTTTCTCCAGCCCCAAAGTTCAAGTTCGCCGTCTATTCTTTTGTATCCAGCTTTATCGAATAGTCCACCACCCACAGCCATGCATCACTACTGGAAACACCAAAGCTTTAACAATACGGCTCATTGTTGAGTAAGTGATGTCTCTGCTCTATAGTTTTGTTGTCTAAAGTTACCATAGGAGAATCAAGTGTCATTTAATTTCATGGCTGCAGTCTCTGTCTACAGCAGCAGTTCTCAAACTGTGGGGCACGACCCCCAGGGGGGCCCTGAAGCTGTACAAGGGGGGCATCGAATAAATGAGCAAGACATCAAAATTAATTTTTTTCATTTTTATTTCAAATTTAAATTTGCAAGCATCTAATCACAACGAATGAATTATAATTAAAATTAAAATAAAACATTTCTAAGGCATAGATCTAATGACTAATATGTGCCTGCTTTAACGTACACAGCCTTTCCAGGTTTGGTTTGATATTCGAGATACGACACTCTGAGCTCCTTTACTATTTGAAGTTTGTTTCTATGATGAGCGCCGCTGCTGCTGCTCCTTTTATAGTCGCGTATTTTCAATCCAGAAAGTTCGAGACATATCGGTATCTGTCGGGTAACATTCTGGTAACAGTAGATCAGGTGATAATGTGGCGCGACTGCACCACACTGGCAGCATAGCCAATATTGTCAAATTGAGTTAAATAATTTACTGCATATTGGGTTATTTTCATGATACAACTAACAGCGGTGTAATATTTGTCGGACGAAAATACGTTCGTCTCGCGCAGATTGACTTCATCGGTGTCCTCGTTTATGAGATTTTTAAGGATTAAAACATATTTAATCGTTTCTTTACATAAAAAATAATTAAATAAGAATAAATAATTTATTCTTTGTTTTTGGGATTAGAATTACTACCAAAAACCACACAAGGCATTTTAACAGTTATTAAAGCACTTTAAAAAAATAAATTGCAAATATTTCATCGAAGTTAGCCGAACACATGCAAATCTTATGGAAGTAAAAATGATAGGATACCGCGACACCGCACGAGTGTCATACCTCTGTTAGTTGTATCAGGGGTTATTCTCATCTATCTTATATTATGCAGGGAGTGCAGAATTATTCCAGGTAGAAAATGGGGGCGGACGAAATATGAAAGTTTGAGAACCGCTGGTCTACAGAAACCCTAAAGAGTAGGGTTTATCCTATCATGGCCTGGTCATTCTAGTCCCTGGTCATTCTAATCATCCTCTGTCTCTAACAGGCTGTCCCTCTCTCACCAGTTCACCACCTAACAGCTAATGTATGGTAAGCATTCTGGCATCACATCATCCAGGTGGATGCTACACATTAGTGGTGGTTGAGGTGGCTCCCCACTCAATGAAAAGTGCTGCATAAATGTAAAGAATTATTACTATTATCATTATCTCTCTGTTATAAAAAACAATCTAGGAAGGAGACGAGACGTGATTGTCTCAGAGAGACACTTTCACGTCCCGCAAGACGAGTCTTTGTGCCAAGAGATGTAACCACACCTGGGGAAGGAAGCCCCGTGAGACAAGAGCTTATGCAAAGAGATTTGGAAAAGTCCTGCCCACATAACCACGCACACGGTTCAGTCATTTCTCATTTGTGTGAATGCTGTTGTCAGACAAATTTCTTATAGAGAGAAAGAAATGATATTCACTCACGGGCAGGCAGTTATACGTTGCATTGACATGATGTAATTCCAAACACAATATTGATGAAAAGATACAGTCATATGAAAAAGTTTGGGAACCCCTCATAATTTTTGGGATTTTTGTTTCTCATTGGCTGAGCTTTCAATGTAGCAACTTCCTTTTAATATACGACATGCTTTATGAAAACAGTAGGATTACAGCAGTGACATTAAATTTATTGAATTAATAGAAAATATGCAATATGCATCATAACAAAATTTGACAGGTGCATAAATTTGGGCACCCCAACAGACATATGACATCAATACTTAGTTGAGCCTCCTTTTCCAAATCTAACAGCCTCTAGACACCTCCTATAGCCTTTGATGAGTGTCTGGATTCTGGATGGAGGTATTTCTGACCATTCTTCCATACAAAATCTCTCCAGTTCAGTTCAAATTGATGGCCGCCAAGCATGGACAGCCTGCTTCAAATCATCCTATAGATTTTCGATGATATTCAAGTCAGGGGACTGTGACGGCCATTCCAGGACATTGTACTTCTCCCTCTGCATGAATGCCTTTGTAGATTTCCAACTGTGTTTTGGCTCATTGTCTTGTTGGAATATCCAACCCCTGCGTAACTTCAACTTTGTGACTGATGCTTGAACATTATCCTGAAGAATTTGTTGATATTGGGTTGAATTCTTCTGACCCTCGACTTTAACAAGGGCCCCAGTCCCTGAACTAGCCACACAGCCCCAGAGCATGATGGAACCTCCACCAAATTTGACAGGAGGTAGCAGGTGTTTTTCTTGGAATGCGGTGTTCTTCTTCCGCCATACATTTTTGTTTTGACTAAAATGTACTAATGTCTGGCAGTATTCCTAAGCAGCAGGTGGCGCTGCAGAGGCTTTGAAGAACATCTTTGTACAGGTTTTTGAGTTCAGTAAAAGGCTGCAGTTCAGATCAACTCAGTTTCTGGACTCGGTGTCTACGATTGAATGTTTTGTTCGTCATCAGCTTCATATTACTGGAAAGAACACCAGAGAAGAGCAATGAGGCTGATTGAGGGGCTACAGGGGATCAGTTATGAGGAAAGATTAAAAGAGCTGAAGATTAAGAGGAGACCTGACTGAAGTGTTTAAAATTATGAAGGGAATTAGTCCAGTGGATCGAGACGGTGACTTTAAAATGAGTTCATCAAGAACACGGGGACACAGTTGGAAACTTGTTAAGGGGAAATTTCACACAAACATTAGAAAATTTTACGTCACACGGAGGACCACAGACACATTGAAGAAGTGACCAAGTAGTGTAGTGTGGTAGACAGTAGGACTTTAGGGACCTCCAAAACTCAACCTCATCGGCGTAAATTTGGAGGTTTCTAAAAATTTTGAGACACATAATTTTACCAGGAGAAGTAATAATGTGATGGTCTGAGTGTTTGCTTCAGGAAATATCTTTGTGGACACTTCCACTGTTTTTTTTAGCTGTGGCTGCTCTCCTCAATTCAGAACTGGATTTAACAGGTTGATGAATGTTGAATCATCATTATGATGCTGATGATGAATTATTATTATTAATATTATTAACTCCTTGATGCTAAACTGGATTCAACTGGCTGTTAGATTATCATCATCATCATCATTAAGCTCAGCAACACAATCTTGGGAGACAAAGGCTTTTGCTTGTGTTTGGATTTATGGTTGTTGTCGATGATATTTAACTTAATTTTTGTCTCATCAGTCCAAAGCACTTTGTTCCAAAATGAGTCTGGCTTGTCTAAATGAGCATTTGAATACAACAAGCGACTGTTTGTGGCGTGAGTGCAGAAAGGGCTTCTTTCTCATCACCCTGCCATACAGATGTTATTTGTGCAAATTGCGCTGAATTGTAGAACGATGTACAGATACACCATCTGCAATGAGATGTTCTTGCAGGTCTTTGGAGGTGATCTGTGGGTTGTCTGTAACCATTCTCACAATCCTGCTCATATGCCGCTCCTGTATTTTTCTTGCCCTGTTGACCTGCTGGGTTTAACAGCAACTGTGCCTGTGGCCTTCCATTTCCTGATTCCATTCCTTACAGTTGAAACTGACAGTTTAAACCTCTGAGATCGCTTTTTGTAGCCTTCACCTAAACCACGAGACTCAATAATCTTTGTTTTCAGATCTTTTGATTGTTGCTTTGAGGATCCCATGCTGTCTGTCACTCTTCAGAGGAGAGTCAAAGGAAAGGAAGCCCAACTTGCAATTGACCACCTTAAATACCTTTTACCACTCATGATTGGACACTTCTGTCTATGAAGTTCAAGGCTTAATGAGCTCATCCCACCAATTTGGTGTTGTAAGTAATCAGCATTGAGCCGTGACAGGCATTCAAATCAGCACAATGACAAGGGGACCCACATTTTTGCACAGCCAGTTTTTCACATTTGATTTAATTTCATACGACTAAATACTGCGTCACTAAAAATCTTTGCTCGGAAAACACCCCAGTACTCCGATGTTCCTAGGAAATGAAAGACATACCACTGTTATCTTTTTTGTTGAAAGGAGAGTCAATTATTATGCAGGCTGAGAGGGGTTCCCAAACTTTTTCATATGACCGTAAAAGTGAAAAGAGATCGAATATATGGACATAGGTGATATGACAGAAGTGCGCCGTGCGAGATGCAGATCACGCGACACGGCAGCAGCATCAAGCCAGCAGCTGATCGAGCAAAGAGGAGGTTAAAAAAAACTGTATGTGTTTCCCATTGTATCACCATTTAAGAGGGGGTTTTGGAGGAGCGACTGTGTCTCCTTGGGGTGCGTTCAGCCCCCCTTTTTACAATGCGAGTGACAGAGAGGCGAAGTGGCTGGGAGGGGTTGGCAAGCAATGCGAGCAGGCGGCAAGGTCCCCTAGTTATTATTATTATTATTATTAGGTAATAATCCAACAACAACTACAATAACAATATCACGTCATGTCATTTTCTAACCCACTTAATCCCAACCATGCAGTCGTGGGGTGGGCTGACCCCTATCCCGACTAGCATAGGACACAAGGCAGGAACAAACCCTGGAAAGGGCGCCAGTCCATCACAGAATATCAACAATAATACCAATATTAATAATCCTCGAACTGGCATAGCATAGGAGACACAGATGTGACAACATAAAATCAACACGGAATCGCGACTGCAATGCTAGAATTTGAATACATGGCTAATGATTTCATTCCAAATTGAGCTTACATTGCAGTCTGCAGTAAAGCTTTACAAATCCCATCCTCTGCTGGTCACCCTGGCTTGATGATCCCACTCCTCACATTCTTTTTACTGGCATTTTTACCATTGTGACTTTTCTCCAGCATCACTCATGTATTTCTCACAATGTTTTTAAAAAGGCAGTAAATACAGTTGTGCTTGAAAGTTTGTGAACCCTTTAGAATTTTCTAGATTTCTCCATAAATATGACCTAAAACATTTGGACTCAAGTCCTAAAAGTAGATAAAGAGAAACCAGTTAAACAAATGAGACAAAAATATTATACTTGGTCATTTATTTATTAAGGAAAATAATCGAATATTACATATTTGTGAGTGGCAAAAGTATGTGAACCTTTGCTTTCAGTATCTGCTGTGACCCCCCAATAACTGCAACTAAACGTTTCCGGTACCTTCTGATCATTCCTGCACACTGGCTTGGAGGAATTTTCGCCCATCCCTCCGTACAGAACAGCTTCAACTCTGGGATGTTGGTGGGTTTCCTCACATGAACTGCTCGCTTCAGGTCCTTCCACAACATTTCGATTGGATTAAGGTGAGGACTTTGACTTGGCCATTCCAAAACATTCACTTTATTCTTCTTTAACCATTCTTTGGTAGAACGACTTGTGTGCTTAGGGTCGTTGTCTTGCTGCATGACCCACCTTCTCTTGAGATTCAGTTCATGGACAGATGTTGACATTTCCTTTAGAATTCTCTGATATAATTCAGAATTCATTGTTCCATCAATGAAGGCAAGCCGTCCTGGCCCAGATGCAGCACAACAGGCCCAAACCATGATACTACCACCACCATGTTTCACAGATGGGATAAGGTTCTTATGCTGGAATGCAGTGTTTTCCTTTCTCCACACATAACGCTTTTCATTTAAACAAAAAAGTTCTATTTTGGTCTCATCCGTCCACAAAACATTCTTCCAATAGCCTTCTGGTTTGTCCATGTGATCTTTAGCAAACTGCAGACGAGCAGCAATGTTTTTTTTGGAGAGCAGTGGCTTTCTCCTTGCAACCCTGCCATGCACACCATTGTTGTTCAGTGTTCTCCTGATGGTGGACTCATGAACATGAACATTAGCCAATGTGAGAGAGGCCTTCAGTTGCTTAGAAGTTATCCTGGGGTCCTTTGTGACCTCGACGACTATTACACGCCTTGCTCTTGGAGTGATCTTTGTTGGTCGACCACTCCTGGGGAGGGTAACAATGGTCTTGAATTTCCTCCATTTGTACACAATCTGTCTGACTGTGAATTGGTGGAGTCCAAACTCTTTAGAGATGGTTTTGTAACCTTTTCCAGCCTGATGAGCATCAACAACTCTTTTTCTGAGGTCCTCAGAAATCTCCTTTGTTCGTGTCATGATACACTTCCTCAAACATGTGTTGTGAAGAGCAGACTTTGATAGATCCTGTTCTTTAATTAACACAGGGTGCCCACTCACACCTGATTGGCATCCCATTGATTGAAAACACCGGACTCGAATTTCGCCTTCAAACTAACTGATCATCCGTGAGGTTCACATACTTACAAATATGTAATATTCGATCATTTTCCTCAATAAATAAATGACCAAGTATAATATTTGTGTCTCATTTGTTTAACTGGTTTCTCTTTATCTACTTTTAGGACTGGAGTGAAAATCTGATAATGTTTAGGTCATATTTATGCAGAAATATAGAAAATTCTAAAGGGTTCACAAATTTTCAAGCACAACTGTAAATAAGGCACTGGATGTAAATTTAATTGTTATCCTGCATGCGTCACTTTTTTATTTTATCATTTTGTAATATTAAAAAAAAATTCCATGCCCTTACCAAAGTGCCATTTGAGCCAATGGCCTTGTCGGATCACTCCACGTGTTGGTCAAACCTGACAGAGTTGGCTTAGCCCAGCCAAATGACCCTTTGGAGGTGGCCCTGGTTTGTGGTGGGTGGCGAGTGTATTTGCGAAGCAACCTGCAATCGTGCTCAACCCCTCCACCTTAGTTTTTTGCAAAGACACTGATATGGGAAAAAGTAAGTCACATCACCATAAAGGTCGAGAAATGCTGCTCTTGAAAAACACTGTGTGACAGCTCCCCAACACAGGACACAAGCACATACAGGCACACAAGACTTTATTGTGATGTGGGAAACGCTTTTCTTTCGTTCCCCACCACCAATGCACAGTCCGACACAATGAAGCACACAGCACTTTACCTTCTCTCTCTCTCTCGCTCTCTTCTGCCGGCACTCCTTCCTAAGGCTTCGTTCTCTTCCTCCCAACTCTGGTTCTCTGAATGGAGTGAGGCGGCTCCTTTTATAGAGCACCCGGAAGTGCTCCAGCTGTCCCATAATCTCCTGTCCAGTGTGACGGAAGTCCTGCAGATGAGAGCTCAGCTTTTCCCCCTGTGCCCCCTGGTGGTGGCCACGGGTTGAGCTTCCTTGCTCCAAACCCGCGGCACTATAGCACGTCAGGGGTACTGCCCTCTGTTGTCCCGGCAGAGGTACTGCCCCGTGAAATCTGTTTCCCCCGTTCCTTCCCTTAAGAAGGTGTCCCTGCCAAGTAAGCGTCCCAGTTGTCCATTAATTATGAGGTACCAGGATGTGATAGAATCCCAGCTGAGCTGTTTATACATCTGCAGGCTGATGCTATAAAAGTGTCTGCCAGCAGACCTTTAGAACTCAATAACGGTCATCTGATTGGAAGAGATCAGCTTATATCCTGTCACATGGGCTTGTGTATTTGTAATTCTCCACCAAGACATGAGATGGTGCTATCTAATAACGTTCTCTCTTCTTCTTCTCCCACTGCAGAAAGGGCGATTGACACTATTCCACCTATGATGTCACTTTTGGGGTCTGCTCACCTGGACGTGCCTCTTCCTCCCAGAATGCATCTTAAAACAAAGCAGCACCATCTTGGCGAGTCAGACTAGAAAGTTCGGAAAACCCAACATTTTGCAATTCATGCATGTCAACCCCCCTTATAATATATGGGTGTTGACCATGAAGGTGTCCCAGAACACTTTCTATGTGTTTGTCTCTTTACATTTGGCGTAGTCGGCAGGATTCCTAGGGAAATTTCACAATGTCAGAACCCCAGGATGTCGGCTCAATAATTCAGGTGATGGCAGCAGAGAATTACAAACACACAAGCCTTTAAGCTGTTCCCCATGTGCACGTGTGTGACAATCTCAATAGCTGAGAACAGAAATGGAAAAGACTTCAAACTACTGGACTCATCTGCTTAGACCCTAATATTCTCCTTCATGGTGGCTGCCAGTCGTCCCTGATGCCCCCAGTCATTCGTTGTACATACACACGAAAGAAATATCCCTTAGGCAAATTAGTTGACCACCCCAGACAGCAAATGGATAGCAACGTCTACTCAAAAGGGCATCCCAGGTGAGGATTAAACACCATGCTGCTGGTAGTGCCTGCCCTGCTGTGATTCTACCTTTATTAAACACTTACAGACTAAATGGAAATCCATTCCTGAGCAGATGCTCGGCAGGAGCCTCTCGCTGGCTGTCAGGATGTGGCGGTGCCGCACTTCAACAAGGTGAAGAACACGAAGCTGGCTCACCAGGAGGAGGGGGGGAGGGGGGCGGGCAAGGCTTCATGCCAAACCTGACAGTGATAGCGAGGCCGGGGGCAGGCTGCCAGCGATCGACGCAGTCGGAGTCCAAGGCAGAACAGAGAGGACCTGTCTTTAGCTCGTCTCCGCGTGCCCAATTGGTTGTCAATTAAGCCCTAAGTGAACGCAGTTGTTGGAAATTGGAAGGCAATCAACCCTGTGAGCAGATGCTCTATTTTTGGAGTAGCAGCAGGAAGTAACCGAATCAATGTCAGAAAAAAAAAATTAAAATGTAATACAGCGCCTCCTGGTGGAATTTAATAAAAGATGCAACTGCCAGTCCCTTTTTTTAAATCAACATAATCCAACTGCAGAGCTGCAGAGCCACACATCACCACAATTTTTAACTGCCACTGAACATAATGAACAGCGGACGTTACCTCACGTCTATAGACAGTGTGGCCACCTGGGGGCGCTCCAGTTTCCCAAACACCAAACACACATACAGACACAGGCTCAGGACACAAGTACCAGCAAATGAAGGCTTTAATTATTTTTCCCGTGGGAAACTCTTCAAGTGTTTCCAACCTCAGACAGTGTTACAACAAACAGCACACAATAATGCTCTGTCTTCACTCTGTCTTTCTCTGCCTCTCTGCATCACTGCCTCCTTCACACCTCCCAGCAAGCTTCATCCTTCTTCCTCGCGTCTCTGGCTTCTTGAGCCATGGCTGGCATCTCCTTTTTATATTATTAAGTACTTAACGGTGTCCCCAAGGCTTGGCCCAGGAGTACATTTGTGTAAGGCTGGAGCCCCTCAAAGTAGCATGAGTGAGAGCAAGAGAAGGGGAGAGCGTGAGAGTGAGAGAACATGTATGCAGTGTGGGCCGATCGGCCGGGTGCCTCAGAGGAAGTGGCTTGTGACACCTGCACCCAGTTAGAAAAGATAGCTGAAATGGAGCCTGTGTGGAAGGAGAGGGGGAAAGAAAATGGACTGGCCAATGAGAGAGTGAGGGAGAGATGGCAAGAGCGAGAGAGTGCGAGTGAGAAAGCGTGAACGAGAGAGCGAGTGATGGGGAGAGAGCAAGAGACAAGGAGAGAGCGAGAGTGTACGAGTATGAGGTGAGAGAGCGAGAGCACCCGTGCAGGAAGGAGTGAGAGGCAGGTGGTCGGTAGTGACTTGCAGGTCTGTAGGAGCCTGAGGCTAAAGAAAGGGCACTCATACCGACCGATTGCAGAGGAGTAGGAGCGGCCCGTTATGTGGTGTTCCCTAGGACGCCGACAGACAGGTGGCAGGAGACGTGTGTGGGTCGGTGTGGCGCCCCAGGATTAGTTAGGGAGGACAGTTGAAATGGAGCCTGTGCAGAAGGAGATGGGAAAAGAAAATGGACTGGCCAATGAGGGAGTGAGAGAGAGATGGCAAGAGTGAGAGAGTGCGCGAGTGAGAAAGCGTAAACGAGAGAGTGAGTGATGGGGAGAAAGCAAGAGATGAGGAGAGAGTGAGGGAGCGCAAGCAAGAGAGTGAGAGATGGAGAGAGAGTGAGAGTCTACCGAGGAGTAGAAGCGACCCGTTATGTGGTATTCCCATGGATGCCGAGGGACAGGTAGCAGGAGCCTGTACGGAAGGAGAGGGGGAAAGAAAATGGATTGGCCAATGAGAGAGAGAGAGAGAGAGAGATATGGCAAGAGCGAGAGAGCACGAGTAACAGAGAGCAAGAGACGAGAGAGTGAGAGAGGAGGAGAGAGCAAGAGAGCGAGAGACGGAGAGAGAGCGAGAGTCTACGGAGGAGTAGAAGTGACCCATTATATGGTATTCCCACGGACGCCGAGGGACAGGTGGCAGGAGACGTATGCGGGTCTGTGTGGTGCCCCAGGGTTAGTTAGAGAGGATAGCTGAAATGGAGCCTGTGCGGAGGGAGAAGGAGAAATAAAATGGATTGGCCAATGAGAGAGAGAGAGAGTGAGATGGCAAGAGCAAGAGAGTGCAAGTAAGAAAGCGAGAGAGACGAGAGAGTGAAAGAGGGGGAGAGAGCAAGAGATGAGAAGAAAGCGAGAGAGCGCAAGCAAGAGAGCGAGAGACGGAGAGAGTGAGAGACGGGGAGAGTGCGAGAGACGAGGAGAGAGCAAGAGACGGAGAGAGAGCGAGTCAGAGAGAGCGAGAGACGAGACAGTGAGAGACAGAGAGAGAGCGAGTCTACCGAGGAGTAGACGTGGTCCGTTATATAGTATTCCCGCAGACGCTGAAGGACAGGCGGCAGGAGACGTATGCACCCCAGGATTGCTGAAGGCCTACTAATATGGACCTGAGCCAGGATGTGATGGTGGACTGCACCTGTCGGTGGGCGTCTCCTCCTTCTGCGAGGTCCAAACAGGATAAGGGGAGGAGGCGCCAGGTTTCAAAGGGCAGCATTGGGGTTCATAGTTTTGTGGACTGTCTCTGGATTTTAACCCCATCGTTTTTAATGGAATATATTTATTGAGCTTTTCACCTTCATCGTCACACTGTTTTTATGGATTATTTATTTCTTTGAGAAGATTTCACTGCACTAATTATTTGGACACTTTGATTTGTTTTTTGGATTGTTTTTAATAAAAGCACAATAACACCTACCCTTTTGCTAAATGTGTGTCCTCACTTGCCCAGCTCATCCATGGTTGTGTTATCAATGGTGGCAGGTTCAAGAGGCTCTCAAAGGCAACAGGGAGTTTGGAGCCAACATGCACCGTCACAGGGTGGGGGGACAGATTTTCTTGCCTGGGGCACCAAGTAGGTCAGAAACGGCCCTGTAATATCCGACATATGTTTAAGCTGATTCTCTGTAATAAGCAAATTCCACAGTATCAGGAACAGTCCGTGACTCGCCATAACACGTAAAAGTTTAACCTGAACATTCCACATTTATGAAGGCCAGTCTGAGTCCTTTCCATTTTACTTTATTTCTCCCTCCATATTCTTTCCATCTTTGGATGAGCTGCTGCTGCTATAAAGTGCAACAGTCAGCGGTGATCGTAGAGCTGCCGCATTCGACTTCTACAACCGACATTATAAAATACCAGAAATTATACGATAAAATCAAGTTCCGACTTATCTGCAGGAAAACTTAAACGGGAGTACAGGGTGGTCCAGATCTAATTATGCAGATCCAGATCGTCTGGATGACTTTGATTTATGCGGGACGATTCCAGTTCGGCATGAAGACGATTCTTCATGTCGTCAGTTTGCACACTTCTCCATGGTCCGGGATTTTTTTGGGTGATTTTCTATGTAATAAACTTAATAAGTTATAGTGTAATGAAAATTGCATAATTAGATCTGGACCACCCTATATATACAATATTTGTAGTTGGAAAAAATAACCTAAAATCAAATAGGCAGTGTCTGACACGAGCCTGCGGTGAAGCTCCGCTTTCGCTTTTAGGAAAACGTTGGACTTCGTGATGCCACTTTGTTTTTTTCCCCGTTGGACATGCAATATGTGACGTGAATTTTGACAGGTTAGTTCACCTACACGCTGGTTCCACAGTCACCATTTGTGTCACACGGTTGGAAATAGAGTGATAATTTATATGTATACTTGCATTTATTTAATTTCTTTTTTGACCGGGAGGATATCAGCATATGTGGTGTGATATAAATCCCACAATAAAAGAATCTTCACAAATATAAAGGTTTGGGGACCGTCCCCGTATATTGTCCTGTGGACAAATGAAGCAAAAGAAGCGCAAAAAGGTGATCAAAAGTACATATAATTATAATACAGTTGAAGAAATGCAGTTGACAAAATGGCGTTTTTATAGTGTAGAGGATTATGGTAACAGGAAATGTTTGGCAGGAAATGACGCTGAATTCGGGTGTTGGAAACATTGTCATGAAGGAGGAACCGGAAGTGATGTTCATGGGGAGAGCCGGAAGTGATGCAAAATGGAGTCGTCGGAAGTGAAGTCATGGCGGCCATTTTGAAATCTGGAAATAGCCGCCTTTAGTTTCCTTCTGTTTTCCTTTTGAGAGAAGAGGTTCAGGTAAGTACCATGTGATAACCCTTCCTCTCACGATGTTTCACTTACCTTTGGGCTCTTTGACTGCCTCCTAATCCCATCCGTGTGACAGTGGTTATATGTGTTTGTTGCTGGGTATCTATACTAATAAACGGCAAAGCCCTCACTCACTCACTGACTGACTGACTGACTGACTCATCACTAATTCTCCAACTTCCCGTGTAGGTAGAAGGCTGAAATTTGGCAGGCTCATTCCTTACAGCTTCCTTACAAAAGTTGGGCAGGTTTCATTACGAAATTCTACGCGTAATGGTCATAACTGGAAGTTGTTTTTCTCCATTTACTGTAATGGAGTTCAGCTGGAGGGGCGGAGTTTCGTATGACATCATCACGCCTCTCACGTAATCACGCATTACGTAGAAAGCCAGGAAGAGCTACAAAACGCGCTTTAGAAAACATGCATTATATAATTAAGAAGGCAGCGAAACAATTAGAAGCGAGCGACTGACATATAAAACCATATTCAGCGGCTCACGTGAACTGACGCAGTGCGCAGACAAAAAGTAACAGTTCCAAAGAGTGCTGAACAAAAACTGAATTACACTGCTACGCTCAAATAGATAAACCACACGCCGTTGCGCGATAGTAAAGCATTTGCCTGTAGCGCCCACGTCCGAGGTTCGATTCCCGAGAGGGGATGCACTAAGTATGTACGCGCGCTTCTCGATTTATTTTAACCTCGCATCCCCTTAGTTTGAGACGTATGAAAACGCATGCGGTTAACGCAGAAAGACAGATCACCTATTCACCTATTGAAGCTTCATGAATAATGGATACTTTATTCGCGATCAATGATTGTTTTGGTAAAGCCATACTCAGTGTATTCATTAGATGAACGGTAAAAAAGTAAGAGCGAGGGGACGGTAACTTACTGAAGCACACAAGCAAAACCACAATCCAAAAAATATTTCTTTTCAAGTTCTATTTAGTCCATATGAGTCAAACTCAAGGCCCACGGGCCACATCCGGCCCGGCGTGTAATTATATCCGGCCCGCGAGATCATTTTATATACTGTATTATTGTTATTAATGGCCCGGGTATATG
>JANRMT010062814.1:9835433-9855240 GCA_026402145.1 Polypterus bichir lapradei | reverse complement strand
AGCGCTGGTAACACAATAAACTACAGATCCCATAATGCAGCGCTTCAGCTGCCTTGCCGAACACTTACCGCGTTGCTGCAAGTTATTGCGAAGCTAGCCCACACGATGCCGAAGAGAAAAGTTGATTCTGAAAATAGAGCCTTTAAAAACCGATGGGAGGCTGAGTATATGTTTACTGACATTGCCGGTAAACCCGTGTGTCTCATTTGTGGAGCTAATGTGGCTGTAATTACAGAATTTAATCTTTACAACGACTGACAAACACAGAATGTAACTTGAACACAACACATCGTACAAATACGACCCTGATTGAAACAAATAATGATAATCGAATCCTTGATCACAGCAACACTCACAAAGCAATTACTGTATATTGACAATCATGTTACGTTATTTTTAAAATGTTCCCTTTTCTTTTTCATAGCTTCTTTAACACACTACTTCTCCGCTGCGAAGCGCGGGTATTCTGCTAGTAACTCAATAAAGTGTATTTAAATAAAAAAGTCCTCATAATTATTGTATTTTATTCAAGAATGCTGTAATAGCCTAATATAAGGCATGCAAAAAGAGAGATTTTGACTTTTAAATCGACATTTATTTGAATACTAAATAGAAATAATTTTGCTGTCCTAGTGGAGTGGTGGCTCTGAGGTTAAGGATCTGCACTGGTATCTTGAAGGTTGCTGGTTCAAATCCCTGTCACTGCCAAAACAGATCCTACTCTGCTGGGCCCTTGAGCACGGCCCTTAACCTGCAATTGCTCCAGGGGCGCTGTACAATGGCTGACCCTGCACTCTGACCCCAAGGGGTAGGTAAAAACAAACAAATTCCTAATACAAGAAATTATATAAGGCGAAATAAAGAACAAAAAAAAAAGCAAAACAAATACAGTTAGGAAGTTACGTTCCAGACCCATCAGCAATAGGTGAAAATCTGTGATACAGAAAGACCATATAAATAAACATTTTTTTATAGTTTAAGCCTTAAAATACCACTCCGACACGTTTTAAACACGTAAACTTATTAAAACACACTTTGTAAAGACATATGATATGTGGATGTCAGGCTACGTATATGAGTAACATCCATCCATCCATCATCCAACCGCTATATCCTAACTATAGGGTCACGGTGGCCTGCTGGAGCCAATCCCAGCCAACACAGGGTGCAAGGCAGGAAACAAACCCTGGGCAGGGCACCAGCCCACCACAGGGCGCACACACACACTAGGGACAATTTCGGATCGCCAATGCACCTAACCTGCATGTCTTTGGACTGTGGGAGGAAACCCACGCAGACACGGGGAGAACATGCAAACTCCACGCAGGGAGGACCCGGGAAGTGAACCCGGGTCTCCTAACTGTGAGGCAGCAGCGCTACCCACTGCGCCACCATGAGTAACATAATAATAATAATAATAATAATAATGTAGCGTACTGTCGATTCATTCAAGCCATAATGGCGAGCGACGTCTGCGTAACGCTTTCCTTCCCTTCTTAGAAGATGCAGGACACTTGGGAGCCATTGGAGGGCTTTAAACAAAATGAAAAGTTCACAAAATGTTTGCTCACTACAATCGGACCATACGCAGAGAACTGAGATGCGTCAGGGACCCACGCTCGCTGTTCTTGTGAGATTACACCACGTTAGCAGCAGGCAATCAGAGCCCAAGAGAATAAAAATCCCGCTCTGAATGGTTGAGTCTCCTCTTTCAGCCAATAACGGGCCTTGTAAGAAATCATCTGGGTACTGTAACGCAAAACTCTTTGTCTACAGTAGTGTACAATGTACGTATATTTAATGTATTGCGTAAATGTTAGATATGTTCCACAGAAAAAATCCACGATATAGTGGGGGGAGCGATAGCTGAACCGTGATATAGCGGGGGATCACTGTACTTTTGATACCCCAAAAATACAAATATAAATGCAAATACAAATACAGATACAAATAGTGGATTCTCTACACACCCCGGAGCAAACTATTTTATTCAATATTCTCATTTCCATTTCAAGTGTCTGAATTGCTAGAGTATAACTAATTATATTAGTTGCTTGAAGGGCATTATGCATTTTTCATATTTGAGTAGGTAGTAGTCTATTTGAACTGATCTACAGGCATACATAGGCCCCATGTGAAAACTAAGAAAATGACTTTACATAACTATAATCTTTTACTTCCACTTGTACAATACATAACTTTGTAACAATATCCACAACAGTTAGGCCTTTACTAAATGGTAAATGGTGGTGATGGGCTGCTGGTTCTATTGAAAAAAGTAAACTCGTGGGTCATTTATTCTCACTCCTTAAAAAATACAAAGTGAACTGAACATGAACGCGTTCAAAAATTGAAATGGTGAACTATGAACGTGAATTGATTCATATGAATCTGTGTGAACTGAACTTTGAGCGAGTTCTTGTGAGGTGTGAACTTGTACAACACTGATTATTTGAGCCAGTAAACCACGGGTGTCAAACTCCAAGCCTGGAGGGCCGCAGTGCCTGCTGGTTTTCATTCTCACCCTTTTCCTAATCAGTGACTAGTTTTTTTCACTGCTAATTCACTTTTTTTTCTCATCATTTTAATAGTCCTTTTAGAAGGATTCAGTCCTCTTGAGTTGATACTTCAATAAATCACAGCAAAACAGAAATGAGATGTGAAACGAGCCGACAGATGACCAGCTAAACTGGGGCTTCAAACTCCAACCAGTTTCACTCCAACTAATCTCTTAATGAGAAGCTGATTCTTGCTGTTAATTAGGCCCGTTATTTAATTTCATGGCCTGTTGCTGCTCTCATTTGGCCACAGCAGACGTTTCCAAAACTGTTGATTTTTCTGTTTTTTTCCATCAAAACGTTTTGGTGACCTGAGAGATCAGGCTTACTGAGACCTTCACCTTTCTTTATATTCAGATATTGTGTGACGGGCACAGGTGAGCTGGTCATGTGGCGACTCGGTTTCTGTCTCGTTATTGTTTGGCTGCTAATTAAAAAAAGACAAAAAACTAAAGGGCCGGAGTCAAGTCAATTAAAAGAAGCAATTAGCAGCAAAAACGGGTCACTAATGAAGAAGATGGTAAGAATGAAAACCTGCAGCCACTGAGGCCCTCCAGGACTGGAGTTCGACACCCCTGCTGTAAACCGTCTCCCATGAGCACATAAGTGACAATCTTTTTATCATCATTCTTAGCACATTGTATAGATTTTCTATCAGTATTTTTTAAAGTTTATTATTTTATTTCCTTATTACTGTTGCTTGCATGGGTGCCAAACTTTTAACAGCTTCACAGATCCTTTCTTTGTTTGTATTGTGCTACGCCATCATCAGCATGAGCCTCACCCAGTGTTTATTGTGCTCAGTGTGAGAAGAGCATTTATAGTGGCAGAGCACTCAAATGTTTTCTATTTTAACATTTCAATCTGTTAATAATAAACACTAGCAGATAAAGGAGTTCAGTGTGTTTTCATTACCCCTTCATGGCAGTTTGCAAGAAGCGGCATGACCAACCCAATAGGGTGCCATTAAATCTGGCATCACGCTTATATGTGAATTGAATCCTATTACTGAACAGCTGGCAGTTGAGCATCACTCACGTATCCATGATATTGCATATTAAGAGCTGAAGATGCCGGTCTGCTTATCCAAAGGATTAATAAAATAACAGTGAGAGGTTCAAGCTTTTAGTTACAGGACCCCCCCACCCCCCCACACTATAATAGATGCCCCTTCGGTCTCAGCTTTCAAATCCCAGCTGAAGACTCACTACTTCATTTTAGCACACCCTGACTAGAGCTGCTGATTAACTGTACAGACTGCATCTCTGTTGTTAGTCATTAGCACTAAAATGTAAGTAGCATGATAGTTATGATTTGTTACTAACCCTCACCTATTCTGTTTCTCTTCTCAGTACTCAAATGTGGCACTTGGTGCCCACGGCCCACCTGCCAAGTTGTTTTGCCTGCCTAAGGTGAAGTCATCTCTGATGGAGGATCGCAGGAATCGTCAGGTAGAGGGGTCCTTTCATCGGATTGGCTGGCCCAGCGCCAATGGAATGGCCAATAAGGGGAGGCAGCTTGATGGCCGAGGTCTCCAGGACTCTGAACAAATCCAAATCATATTATGGGATATCATCTACTGTTAAATTCTGCTCGGTACTTGTGATAATTTTATTTTTATACTGTATTGAGGATTTGTTCTGTTCTGTGTATTGTGTTGTACTGACCCCCTTTTTTTGACACCCACTGCACGCCCAACCTACCTGGAAAGGGGGTCTCTCTTTGAACTGCCTTTCCTGAGGTTTCTTCCATTTTTTCCCTTCAAGGGTTTTTTTTTTTTTGGGAGTTTTTCATTGTCTTCTTAGAGAGTCAAGGCTGGGGGGCTGTCAAGAGGTACGGCCTGTTAAAGCCCATTGCGCCACTTCTTGTTTGATTTTGAGTGATACAAAAATAAATTGTATTGTATTGTATCGTGAGTCACAATGCGGAAGCTGCGGAGGTTTACTGGATTCAAAGCTGTACATGCGCAGTGAGCACCGGTCACAAAGGGATAACTTAAAGTTACACGCGATCGCATTTGTTTCCGTTCCTCCCTCGTATTGCTTGATCACTTTCATTTCTGTGTCAAGATAAATTGCCTTCTTTCCTGTAATTGTAATACAAACATAACTGAATGTAGTCGAAACCGCTGCAGGTAATAAACTGAGATCGAGATGAATGAGTCACAGCAAATAGAGCTGGCGTGGCGAAAACTGTTGTTTGCCTGTGAGACGCAGTAGCAGTTGTAAAATGCAAAGGTCATAAGTCGATGACTACCTGTAATCTTAAAATAAAAAATTCAGACATGAGCATCAGTAGGCTTTGTGCCTTGGAAGCCAAGTTACCCAAACTATTCTATATTGTTTCAGTAATTATTTACTGCTATGATCTTTTTGATCATAAAAGAGATCAATTAATGAGAAGAATTCATTATAAATTGCAGAATTATGGTATTTGAGGGTTCCTCTAGAGCAGGGGTCTCCAATTCTGGTTCTGGTGGGCCGCAGTGGCTGCCGGTTTTCATTCTCACCCTGTTCTTAATTAGTGACCTGTTTTTGCTGCTAATTAACTTCTTTTGAACTCATTTTAATTGACTTGCTCTTGAAGACTTTTTCCTTAATTAACAGCCAAACAATAATGAGATGGGCAGCACGGTGGCACAGTGGGTAGCGCTGCTGCCTCACAGTTAGGAGTTTGCTTCCCGGGTCCTCCCTGCGTGGAGTTTGCATGTTCTCCCCGTGTCCTCCCACAGTCCAAAGACATACAGGTTAGGTGCATTGGCGATTCTAAATTGTCCCTAGTGTGTGCTTGGTGTGTGGGTGTGTGTGCGCGCGCGCGCGCCCTGCGTTGGGCTCGCACCCTGCCCGGGGTTTGTTTGCTGCCTTGCGCCCCTGTGTTGGCTGGGATTCGCTCCGGCAGACCCCCGTGACCCTGTAGTTAGGATATAGCAGGTTGGATAATGGATGGATGGCTGGACAATAATGACATACAAAATAAGCCAAAACAACTGGTGTCCATCACACAATATCTGAAAATAAAGAAAGATGAAGGTCTCAGGAATGCTGATATGCTCAGGTCCACAAAACATTTTAACAGTGTGCTCTTAGAAAACAGGAAATCACCAATTTTAGAAATGTCTGCTATTGCACCACGAGCAACAAGCCACAGAATTAAAGAGCGGGTTTAATTGACGACAAGACTCGGCACCTCATTAAGCAGCTGGTTGGAGTTTGAGGCCCTGACTTTGTTGGTCTTCTGTTGGCTCCCTTACTTCACATTTCATTTCTGTTAGGGTGCCATTTAAGGAAAGAAATGAAGCAATTCAGAGGAACGATGAAGAAATTCAGGGGAACAAATCTTAAAAAACAAGTCAACTAAAACGAATTCACAAGAAGTTAATTAGCAGCTCAAACTGGGCACTCATTAAAAAAAAAGGGTGAGAATGAAAGCCTGCAGCCACGGTGGTCCTCCAGGACCTGCTCTGGAGTGCCTCTTTCTCTTGCACGATTTGGCTCAAAAACTAATCAGCACGTTGTCATCTCATAATGTCGTGGCGAAAAATTCATCATCAGAAGGCTTTTTACCTAAAAAATAAAGGCTATTAGAACTCAAGATAGACAGACAGAGTTTTAAGGATTTATTGCAATAAATCAACACAAAAAATGACAAGGACTCAACCCAATACGGCCAAATTAGATTGAGCAAAGATCATTACAGACATTGGAGTTTTTATAACAATTTCTTATCATTTTAGCTCATTTAATTAATTCATTCTACACCTGGTTTTACTGTCTATTGTTCCTCTTGGTGTCTGTTTGGCTTATTCTGATTGGTCTTAGAATGGGTGGATGGCTTCCTCTTTCCATCTTTGGGCTTTCCTGATGTAATTTCCTATCTTTTCTAACCATGCTCTAATGAGCAGGTTTGATTACCTTCCGCTGACTCCCATCCGACCAAATCTTGAGTTTCCGTGGGAACCCTTATCATCTCCTTAGACTGGTCTGCTAGTGGAATGTGTTCTCTTTCTATTCTTTTCCCATTTTTTCTAACTGTCCAAGGCTACTAATCCATATATGGGTTTTCCTCTCTTAGGCTTTCCAAACTTTTTACTATAGTGACCTGAAGCTTAAGCTTTAATTAAAAAGAAGTATAATATGTGCTTTCATTTGATCATTGCTTGCCATGCTTAATTTGTCTTAATTTCTACACTAAAGTTTTGCTAATATATTCTTATAATACTTTTGCTAATGCCTGCATTTACTAAGATTTTCTCTTCATGCATTAGGTCAGCGTGACCCTGCCTATAATAAAAGCTTTTCTGCCGATTCATCAATCCAGCTGCTCTTAGAGGCCTCTTCTCTATGTTATCTCTTCCTAGCCTTGAATCACAGGTGTCTTCCACTCTTATCCTGTCCAAAACTGGTTTCGCTGCATCTTTTAGCTATTCTTTTCATTACTTTGGAAAATTTGCTGTAAGCCTATAAAATAATGCAATATAACTGATTTTTTAGTTAACCATTTGCTAGCCCTATCGTATTTGCTTTTATATTCTAATTTATGCTTAATCTAATGTTTTAGAAGCTTTTAATTACTTTCTATGGCTCTATATGCTAATTTGCTATTGTCTTATGCTAATAAAAAATTTTCCTTCTACAATAACAGCCTTAAGTTTCGAGTTTAGTATTTTTCAGTCCAGCCATTTTAGCTCTGGACCACGGGTGTCAAACTCCAGTCCTGGTGGGCCGCAACGGCTACCTGTTTTCATTCTCACCCTTTTCCTAATCAGTGACCAGTTTTCACTGCTAATTCACTTTTTTTCCATTCATTTTAATAGCCCTGTTAGAAGGATTCAGTCCTCTGAATTGATTGGTTTCCTCATTAAATGGCAGCCAAACAGAAATAAGGCATGAAACGAGCCACCAGATGACCAGCTAAACTGGGGCTTCAAACTCCAACAAGTTTCTTAATGAGAAGCCGATGCTTGCTGTTAATTAAAATAAACTAAATTATTTTATTCCATGGCCTGTTGCTGCTCTCGTTCTGCCACAGCAGACATTTCAAAAACGGTTGATTTTCTGTTTTTCATAAAAACATTGTCAAAGTGTTTTGGTGTCCTGAGAGATCAGCCTTACTGAGGCCTTCACCTTTCTTTATTTTCAGATATTGTGTGATGGGCACAGATGAGCTGGTCATGTTTTGTGTCTCATTATGGTCTGGCTGCTAATTAAGGAAAAAGAAATAACTAAGGGGCCTGAGTCAAGTTTATTAAAAGAAGTAATTTGCAGCAAACCTGGTCACTAATTAAGAAGATGGTTAGAATGAAAACCTGCAGTCACAGCGGCCCTCCAGGACTGGAGTTCGACACCCCTGTTCTAAGACCGGTGGTTCTCAAACTGTGGGGTGGGCCCCCCTTGGGGTGCACAAAGTAACAAAAAAAAGGGGAAGCGAAGATGAGAAAAAAAGAATACAGGGGGTCCTCAGGTTACGACACAGTTCCGTTCCGTTCCGTTCCTACAACAGTGATGTAACCCGAATTTTGGTGTAAGTCGAAACTGTGGAAGACGAATGTTCACTTCGTTCCCTTGTACTAATTCATGTCTGAGAAGTAAGCTTTACTAAACCATGTAAAAGCATGCTTTGTTTTAGCAAACAGAAAAATATTTGTGCAAAGGACTCAAGGTCTAAGCATTCCACACATGAGTCAGCTTACATCTGAACGCCATAACAAAAGGGGCCAAGAAATCAAGTTTTACAAGGGGCGTTGAAGGGGCTCAAGGATTGTGTATAATAAAAGTGTCAACTGTTACATTTCATAATGATATTAAATCACGCATTCTAGGGGTATAAAAACTTGCCCCACCCAACAGACGGGGTTCAGAAGAGCCCTGACGCTGTCATGTATATTTGATTGTCTGCTTTTCTGAAACTCTTCTCACCGTGACTCTGAAAAATAATGCTGCTTTATAACCACACCTGCTGTCTAGTCTGAAGTCTTCGTCCACAAAACACACCCTAGCCTAAGTCACTTACCTATCCTAACACATTTGCAAAATCATAATCTAGAACATAAAAACACAACTAAGCCACAGAAAAAGGAAAAGGACATAAATATACTGTACACTGTACTGTAGTAACAGAAAAAATGACAAAAAATGAGTGTAAAAATTAATTCCTTACCTTTATTCCTTCTGATCTCTTTACAATGTCTAATTTCACTTCCATCGTGATTGCTTTCCTCTTCTTCGAAACACTACCATCTGAAGACTCTGACTTTCGTTTAGGAGCCATGATAAGGGCCAAACAAAGCAACACAAATAGAACACTTCCTCCGCGTGCAACCAAACGAGTTCGCCAGCTCCCTTGCTGTGTTACTGCGTGTCCTTCCGCTGCGCATAACCAAACTAGTTTGCCCACGCAGTCTGTAAGTACGACGCTAATGGCATAAGCCGAAACACTCGTCTCATTTTTTTTTTACGTTTTTATGGGAATGAGTGTTGTAAGTTCGACTCCCTCACTCATACACCGCGTACTTTCACTTTCACAGCATGCAACAAAGCTACTGTAGTTCGCAAACTCCCTCACTCATATGCCGCATACTTTCGCCACCCGCAACCAAACTAGTTCACCCCCGTAAGTCTGTAAGTACGATGCTAACAGCGTAATCCGAAACACTTACGTCTCAATTTTTTATTTTAAGTTTTTATGGGAATGAGCGTCGTAAACTCGAAACGTCGTATGTCGCGACGTTGTAACCTGAGGACCCCCTGTACGTCTATTGAAACCAAAACAAATGAACTTAAACTACATTCTGATATTAGAAAAATAAATATAGAGTTAGATAAATGTCGAGAAAAGTTAAGTAGGTATAATAAAATATGCATCTATGATATCCAAATAGGTATTAGTGGGCTCCTTTCAAAAAAATGTTGGGGGGGCGCGATTAAAACTGTTATGAAAACTCGGGTCGCAAATACGTAAAGGTTAAGAAACACTGGCCTGGACGATCCTCAAGAAATGTGACCCACAGACAGACAAGACACAGAAAGACACACACCCGTCGGTATATGGACCCTAAAACAATGAAAAGCAGAATTTTTTAACAAATCCAAGGCTTTCGCTCCTCCCTCATAGACGATGGGTTATGGTCGGGGAGGGCGCAAAACAAAAAAAAAGTTGTCCCCAAATAAAAAGAAGAAGAAAGAGAGAGAGAGAGAGAAAGAAAGAGCTCCTGTTAAAAAAATGCTGACCACCCAAACCCCTCACCTTAAGTCGCCCAAATCTTACTTCCATCAAGAAACTGAGTTCTCTCTGCAGTTGGGTATTACGTATTATTGCCGGATGGCTGGAGACTAAACTCAGCAGCACTGTAGGGGGCGCCAGTCTGCACTAAAACAGCAAAGAATAAATAACAGGGGATTCAGAAAGTACTGAGACTCCCTTCCCTCCCTGCACACTATATTCTGCTGAAGGTTTAATTTTAATAATAATAATAATAATAATAATAATAATAATAATAAAAAGAAGAAGAAGAAGAAAAATAAGAAGATGAATTCATTTTATTTAAAGGTACCTTTCATAGTGGAGTTTGCATGTTCTCCCCGTGTCTGTGTGGGTTTCCTCCCACAGTCCAAAGACATGCAGGTTAGGTGCATTGGCGATCCTAAATTGTCCCTAGTGTGTGTGTGTGTGCCCTGCAGTGGGTTGGCGCCCTACCCAGGATTTGTTCCTGCCTTGTGCCCTGTGCTAGCTGGGATTGGCTCCAGCAGACCCCCGTGACCCTGTAGTTAGGATATAGTGGATTGGATAATGGATGGATGAATTACAGAGACCATCACACAGAAATCACACGATCCCTGCTCCGTTACACTTTTTAACAACCCTAGGGTGTTTGACGACGGGCGCTTTTTGTGACCAAAGAGGAATCTCAGTTATCCCTGCGCCGCATCTCACCATATAATTAAGATGCTGACCAGATACATTCAATTCTCATAGGGATGAAAAATCCAAAAAAAAAGAGATCTCCTTAATATCATTTTGGTTTCTCCTTGTCAACTACGAGAGCAGAAAAAAATAAATTGGAGACACGTTCTTTTATCTCATGCTTCTCCAAATTTTTTGCCTTAGGAAAAAAATACCCCCAAAAAAATACGCACAAGTGTCTCCTCTCGAGTTTCAGCAGGGATCTCAACAAACTCATATGATGGACTCAGGTTTTCCAATTAGTGCCTTGACATTTTTGTTTTTGCAGTTTGAAAGTATTTACGTTGCGTATTCAGTAATACTTGGTGAAATGAATCGAAAGTTGTTTGTGGTGATAAAATACTTTACTATGATTACTCGCTTCATCTCTCAAGACCTCCGATCAGAGTGTCGTCAGCAAAGTCAAGATCCGTGAATCTTCACCAACAGATGCCCCACAGTCGCTGGACCCCCACGACCCTGCCCAAGCATTGAACAGAGTAGGAGCAGAACAGACCGCTGACAGACCCCAGAGTCAACTGGGAGAAGAGTGCACAGCACTCACAGCACCAGTGTACAGGCCGGCCATGATTTCCAGCAGCCTCGAGGGGATCCCGTGAAGTCTAATGATGTCCCACAGGGCAGCTCAATCAACTGAGTCGAATGCTTTTGTGCAGTGGTTGTCAAACTGTGGGGCGGGCCCCCCTAGGGTGGCGCGAAGTAACAAAAAGGGGGGCGCGAAGATGTGAAAAAAAGAAAACAAGAATCAAAAATATGAAAAATACATCTATTGAAACCAAAACAAATGAACTTAAACTACATTCTGATACTAGAAAAATAAATATAGAGTTAGATAAATGTCGATAAAAGTTAAGTAGGTATAATAAAATATGCATCTATGATATATCATTAATTAAAAAAGAACAAATTGGTATTGGTGGGCTCCTTTCAAAAAAACTTTAGGGGGGCGCGATCAAAACTGTTATGATACGTAAAGGTTAAGAAACGCTGCTTTTGTGTATGGCCTACGTATTTTTCCAAGTGTAAGCACATTCTTTACATGAGGTCCCTGGTCTTGTCTTATGGCCATTTTGGGTTTGAAGTTGGCTCAGTAGTGACCACTGCAGTTTAGAGTGGTGTAGTCGGCAGGATTACCTGGCTATCCAAAGGCATACATCTCTCTTGTTTTTAACTACACACTGCCATCCTTGGCACAGTATTAAGTGTATCCTCCTGCTACAGACACAAGAAAGGTCCACTCATGTGGTGGTCAGTAGAAGTTTTGCCTGAGGCTGGCCTTCATCCATTTCTACAGCGTCAGCCCAGACAAGTTAAGTGGCTTATTCAGGGTGCGCACTTTCTATACAGTGCCTCTCTCTGATGAACACCAGCTAACGTCTCACAACAATTACCATTGTGTCAGCTAATAGCTTAAGTCTGAGTTTGCCCTTTGGTCTCAGCTCAGTCCTCTTGACTTAAAAGGAGCTCATCCTTCTCCATAAAAGCTTTAACGTCCACGGTGAGTAGTTGACAAAAGGAAACAGGAGGTACTGGGCCAACTTAAGAAGTCAGAATGACTTTCATTAGACACACACGTCAGGCCTTCTGACCGAGTGACGGCCCATGGCGCTCCACAAGTGCTTCTGCACACACCACGCCTCCCTGAACATTAAAAATTGCTCCGGCTCACCCAATGAATATTCAACAGCTGCCTTTCATTAGACCCCCATGGCACTCAAGAGTACATCTGGACCTATTCATCAGCCCAGTGTTTTGTGCTTATAGCAGCAAACCAATTATTCCTTATCTGCGTCTAAAAGCAGTTTATTGTGATTTACGCTCCGGCCTAACAAACATAAATCTCTACAGTGCTCCGGGTGCAGAGCAATAAATATTGTTCGAGTACCCAGTGGAAACGCACGCTGCAAAGAGAAGACGACTGTTAATTTTAGATTACAGAGGCAAAGTCTGAGAGCCATTAAACATACGGTACTGTACGCGGTGGTGCTGGTGTCCAGTTTCATTTATATAGCGCCTTTCTCAAGCCCAAGCTACAACACATGGCATTCATAAAAGGACAATAAGACATGCGCTGCTTTTTCGTAAAGGCTCAGATTTCTGTGCTAACTCCTCAATGATGTGTATTTCAGGGTGATTGATGATTCGTGTAATAATAACAATAATAAAAATAGTAATAATAATAATGATTATTTTAGCAGCATCTTTCTGAAACCCAAGCTTGCAACACGTAGCCTTATTAAAATAATAATTATACACATAGGGATTTTTGCTGGTGCTCTGATTTTTCTCCCACATCCTCAATGATGAGCATATTAGGCTGAATGGTGACTCTAAAAATTAGAATAATAAAAATGAAGCTTTCTTTATATAGCACCTTTCTGGAATGCCAGCTTGCTACATGTAGCATTAATTAAAGGACAATAAGACACAAAGGGCTTTTTTTGAAGGTGCTGTAATTTTAGTCTCACTTCTCCTAATATGTGTGTATTTTTGACTCTAAAAAAAAAAAATAATAATAGTGTTTTATGTATATAGCATCTTTCTCAAACCAAATCTTACTATGTATTGCATTAATAAAAGGGCAGTAAGTCACACAAGGTGAACCAATTTTAGTCCTGCATCCCCACAGCTGGGTATATTAGACTGACTGGTGACTCTAATAATAATAATAATAATAATAATGTTGTATTTATATAGCACCTTTCTGAAACTCCAGCTTGCAACATGTCACATTACTAAAAGGACAATAAGACACTAAGACACACAAGGTAATAATGCAGGTAATAATGTTTTTATTCTATATTTCTAAATACATGCATACCAGGGTTATTGCTAATTCTAATAATAATAATGACAACAATGATAATAGGGTGGCATGGTGGCGCTGCCGCCTCACAGTTAGGAGACCTGGGTTCGCTTCCCGGGTCCTCCCTGCGTGGAGTTTGCATGTTCTCCCCGCGTCTGTGTGTGTTTCCTCCCACAGTCCACAGCCATTCAGGTTAAGTGCATTGGCGATTCTAAATTGTCCCTAGTGTGTGTGTGTGTGTGTGTGTGCCCTGCGGTGGGCTGGCACCCTGCCTGGTGTTTGTTTCCTGCCCTGTGTTGGCTGGGATTGGCTCCAGCAGACCCCCATGACCCTGTAGTTAGGATATAGCTGGATGGATAATAATAAGAAGAATGCTTTAATTATATACTTTATATATGTAGTATTAATAAAATGACAAAAGATACTTTATTCCACATCCACTAAAGACAAGTACATTAGGCTGACTGGTGACTCTAATAATAATAATAATAATAATAATAATAATAATGTTGTGTTTATATAGTGCCTTTCTGAAACTCCAGCTTGCTACATGTCACATTAATAAAAGGACAATAAGACACTAAGACACAAGGGGCTTTGTTGCAGGTTATATTGTTTTTTATCCCACATCTCTAAATACATGCATGTTAGGCTGACTGGTGACTCTAATAATAATAATAATAATAATAATAATAATAATAATAATAATAATAATAATAATAATATCTTACTTGAATTGTGCCCTTATCAAAACATGGACTGCATCAAATTAATAGGAAGACAGTAAGTCACATATTAGCATATTAGGCTTACTGATGACTCTAATAATAATAATAATAATAATAATAATAATAATAATAATAATAATAATAATAATAATAATAACAATCATTATTATTATTATTATTATTACAATAATAGTAATGATAATAAAAATAAAGCTTTGTTTATATAGAATCTTTCTGGAACCCCAGCTTGCTACATGTACCATTAATAAAGGACAATAAGACACACGGGGCTTTTCTTTTCCTAACATTTCCAAAGACGTGTATATTAGGCTGATTGGTGACTCTGATAATAATAATAATAATAATAATAATAATAATAATAATAATAATAATGTTTTAACTGTATAGCACCATTATCAAACCAAAACTGAGAACACGTAAATTAATAGGAGGACAGTACGTCACACGGGGCTTTTTTGCTGGTACTCCAGTTTTTCTTTCACATCCTCAAAGATGAGGCTGATAGATGACTCTAATAATGGTAATGTTTCATTTATATTGCGCCTTTATTAAACCTAAGTTTGCTACATGTAGCATTATGAAAAGGACAATAAGAGACACAGTGCTCTCCTACATCCTTAAAGATGCGTATATCAGGGTGACTGGTGAGTCTTGTTATGATAATAATAACAATAATTTTTATTTATATTGCACACTTCTGAAACCTAAGCTTGCAAAAGAACAATTATACACGCAGGAATTTTTTTACCGCTGCTCCAATTTTTCTTCCACATCCCTAAGGTCATGTATATTAGGCTAATGGGTGACTCTAAAGCAGTGGTTCTCAAACTCGATCCTGGGGACCCCCTGTTGCTGAAGGTTTTTGTTCCAACCAGATTCACAATTGGTGATAATAATCGATAACAACTGATCTCATTTAATTAGCTGGTCTTTTTTACTCTTCTCATTATTCTGCATTCAGAAAACACAACAGTATAGTTTTTACATTTATAAGACATTTAGAATTATTTCTATTTTTTTTCTAAAGCTATAAATGCTTAACTCTCTGTTGTTGCTTTCATATTACTTTCCCCGTTTCGTGTGAAGTTTGCTCCCTTCATTTAACCCTAATAGTGACAATTAACAACCAGCATAGCAGACACTTGGGATGACGAAAGCAGCAACGAGTTCAGTGTCAGGCTCACTAATTACTAAATAATCAACTAAATAACCAGAACACCTAGAAAAGCAGAATGAAAATTAGCTTGAAAATATAACTTAAAAAATGACATATTCCCCATATAACTGCTTATTACATTTTAGTAAAAATCTACCAAACTTAGTATATAGTTTCTACATTGACTCCAAAACAAAGAAACTGGGAAATAATGACTCGATTAATTAGGCTAAGAGTCCAATGAAAAACAGAAGTTGGTTGGAACAAAAACCTGCAGTCACATTGGGTCCCCAGGATCGAGTTAGAGAACCGCTGCTCTAAAGGAACCCTGGCCGAGATCTAACATTACTGGGATGCCTCGCATTCTGATCCGGACTTGTCAAATGTTCAGATGTGCTTATGGTTGAGGCACTGTCTCCAAGTCCTAATCTACCAGTATGTTTCCTCAACTGTCCTCTTCAATCCTTCCTTCTTTGATACGCCCCACAATCGTGCCCCCTGCAGACGCTTTATTGTTTATGCACATCAATATTCTCTCAGACTGGCCATTCTTATTGGTTGATCTAAAAGACCCAAAAGGGAGGGGCTGTGAGGTAATATTTTGCATATCTACAGAAGCATAACACCTGTCATTATATATAGTGCCTTTCAACAATTCCGCGCCAAGCCCTTGCACTAAATCTCTCTATTTTCTCTCTCTGCAGACCAGACATGAGAAATTCTGCCTGATTACGGTCCGACGACATCACTTCCTGTCCTGGCTCCGAGGATGTCACCTCCGATTCTGCCCCGATGATATCACTTTCCTTGAACCACCTTAAAAACCCACCATACTTGAATCAGTTCTCCTTTGGACTCAAACCTGTACACATCGTACTCAAACTTCAGCCTTTTGTAGTGAGGGAAACTATAAGGGTGGCTGCCCCAAATCTTTGTTGTGTGTGTAGCTATTTATTTCACAATATCTATTGTAAGAGGGAAACTTTTGTACTCATACAGTATTTGCTTGTGCTCATATATTTGGATTTTTTTTTTTATAATTTTATTGTAATCATTCCATACAAATCGATCAATTTTTACAAAAAATAGGATTGAGATTGAAAAACAAGTCGACCCTCACCCCTGACATATATTTGGATTTTATTATACATTACTTTTATGTAGGGCGGCACAGTGGCGCAGTGGTAGCGCTGCTGCCTCACAGTATGGAGACCCAGGTTCGCTTCCTGGGTCCTCCTTGCATGGAATTTGCATGTTCTCCGTGTCTCTGCATGGGTTTCCTTCCACAGTCCAAAGACATGCAGGTTAGGTGCGTTGGTTGTCCTAAATTGTCCCTGGTGTGTGTCCCCTTCTTGAACCGTCACCTTATCATGGTGGAGGGGTTTGCGTGTCCCAATGATCCTAGGAGCTATGTTGTCCGGGGCTTTATGCCCCTGGTAGGACCACCCAAGGCAAACTGGTCCTAGGTGAGGGATGAGACAAAGAGCGGTTCAACAAACCTCTGATGAAGAACAAAAACCTTGGACGACGTTTTCCCTTGCCCGGACGCGGGTCACCGGGGGCCCCCCTCTGGAACCAGGCCTGGAGGTGGGGCTCGATGGCGAGCACCTGGTGGCCGGGCCTGCGCCCATGGGGCTTGGCTGGGCACAGCCCGAAGAGGTAACGTGGGTCCTCCTCCCCACGGGCTCACCACCTATGGGAGGGGCCAAGGAGGTTGGGTGCAGTGTGAGTTGGGTGGTGGCCGAAGGTGGGGACCTTGGCGGTCTGATCCTCGGCTACAGAAAGTGGCTCTTGGGACGTGGAATGTCACCTCTCTGAAGGGGAAGGAGCCTGAGCTAGTGCGTGAGGTTGAGAGGTTCCGGCTAGATATAGTTGGACTCACCTCGATGCACAGCTTGGACTCTGGAACCAATCTCCTTGAGAGGGGCTGGACTCTCTACCACTCTGGAGTTGCCCCCGGTGAGAGGCGCCGAGCAGGTGTGGGCATACTTATTGCCCCCTGACTTGGAGCCTGTGCATTGGGGTTTACCCCGGTGGACGAGAGGGTGGCCTCCCTCCGCCTTCGGGTGGGGGCAAGGGTCCTGACTGTTGTTTGTGTGTACGCGCCGAACAGCAGTTTGGAGTATCCACCCTTTTTGGAATCCCTGGAAGGGGTGCTAGAGGGCGTACCTTCTGGGGATTCCCTCGTTTTGCTGGGAGACTTCAATGCTCACGTGGGCAATGACAGTGAGACCTGGAAGGGCGTGATTGGGAGGAATGGCCCCCCCGATCTGAACCCGAGCGGTGTTTTGTTATTGGACTTCTGTGCTCATCACGGATTGTCCATAACGAACACCATGTTCAAGCATAAGGGTGTTCATATGTGCACTTGGCACCAGGACACCCTAGGCCTCAGTTCGATGATCGATTTTGTGGTCGTGTCATCGGACTTGCGGCCACATGTCTTGGACACTCGGGTGAAAAGAGGGGCGGAGCTGTCATCTGATCACCACCTGGTGGTGAGTTGGCTTCAATGGTGGGGGAAGATGCTGGTCAGACCTGGTAGACCCAAACGTGTTGTGAGGGTCTGCTGGGAACGGCTGGCAGAGTCCCCTGTCAGAAGTAGCTTCAACTCCCACCTCCGACAGAACTTCGACTACGTCCCGAGGGAGGTGGGGGACATTGAGTCCGAATCACTACACTGGTTACCTGTGCCATTTAGAATTGACTTTAAAATCCTGTTTATGGTTTACAAAGCCTTCAATAATCTGCTCCATCCTATATCTCAGAATGTCTCTCACCTTACACTTCAAATCGTAACCTTAGATCTTCAAATGAGGGTCTGCTTAGAATTCCAAGAGCTAAACTTAAAAGAAGTGGTGAGGCGGGCGGCCTTCTGCTGTTATGCACCTCAAATCTGGAATAGCAGACCGATAGAAATTTGCCAGGCTGATATGGTGGAGACACTTTAAAGAACTGATAAAAACTTCTTAGTGTAACATGGCTTTCTCAGAGCTTCATTTTAGTGTACCCCTGATATTCTGTTTATGCATTTAATTATCATTTTCATCATCCATCCATCCATTAAGCACACACTAGGGCCAATTTAGAATCGCCAATCCACCTAACTATGCTAATGGTAAAAAGTTTTTGTGTTTATATAAATATGGTTTAATCACACCAACATAACTTATGTAAGTACATGGGGACAGAAAGCAGGAGCAAGATAACTATAATCCGTACTAATCCCTACTTTTCTCTGCTGTTCTTTTTCCGGTTTTCTGTGGTGTTGATCTGCACCCCCACCACCTGATCAAAGCACCGTGATGTCCCTACATTGATGGATTGAAAGCCAGAGGTCTACATGACCACCATCATCAAGTTATTCCATGTGAACCCTGAATACAATGAGGACTGATTGAGGTCATTGATGTTAAGTAGAATGCCTAGATTTTATTTTTTTTCTCCAGCCATCTGTAGTTTTTTTTGTTTTTTCTGTCCTCCCTGGCCATCGGACCTTACTTTTATTCTATGTTAATTAGTATTGTCTAATTTTATTTTAAAATTTTGTCTTTTTTCTCTTTCTTCATCCTGTAAAACACTTTGAGTGACATCATTTGTGTGAAAATGTGCTATGGAAATAAATGTTGTTGCTGTTGTTTGTCTGCTTGCCAGTTTTTTCAGATTAGAAGCCGAGGAAAGCAACAGTAAAGTGCCAGCTTCCTTCTTCTCTGCAGCGCAGTGTGGATTATTTGAGCCTTTGTTTAAACATAAGGAAACCGTATCAAAGAATAAAGCTTATAAGAACAGATCCGTCATGTTTCTGTGACATCACCTACTTTCGATGGATAGCTTGCTTATACAGAGACATATATATACTGACGACACAGCATCAGGAGTGGGCAGGAGGAGGAGTATATGAACCTAATCAAGGATTTTGTTAAATGGTGCGACTCAAACCACTTACACCTGAACACCAGCAAAACCAGGGAGCTGGTGGTGGGCTTTAGGAGGCCCAGGCCCTTCATGGACCCCGTGATCATCAGAGGTGACTGTGCAGAGGGTGCAGACCTATAAATACCCAGGAGTGCAGCTGGATGATAAATTGGACTGGACTGCCAATACTGATGCTCTGTGCAAGAGAGGACAGAGCCGACTATACTTCATTAGAAGGCTGGCATCCTTCAACATCTGCAATAAGATGCTGCAGATGTTCTATCAGACGGTTGTGGCGAGTGCCCTCTTCTACGTGGTGGTGTGCTGGGGAGGCAGCATAAACAAGAGGGACACCTCACGCCTGGACAAACTGGTGAGGAAGGCAGGCTCTATTGTAGGCACGGAGCTGGACAGTTTGACATCCATGGCAGAGCGACGGGCACTGAGCAGGCTCCTGTCAATCATGGAGAATCCACTGCATCCACTGAACAGGATCATCTCCAGACAGAGGAGCAGCTTCAGTGACAGACTGCTGTCACCGTCCTGCTCCACTGACAGACTGAGGAGACCCCACACTATGTGACTCTTCAATTCCACCAGGGGGGGTAAACGTTAACATTATACAAAGTTATTGTCTGTTATACCTGCATTGTTATCACTCTTT
>JANRMT010062814.1:9769808-9822104 GCA_026402145.1 Polypterus bichir lapradei | reverse complement strand
TAGATAGATAGATAGATAGATAGATAGAAATGAAAGGCACTATATAATGATAGATAGATAGATAGATAGATAGATAGAAATGAAAGGCACTATATAATGATAGATAGATAGATAGATAGATAGATAGATAGATAGATAGATAGAAATGAAAGGCACTATATAATGATAGATAGATAGATAGATAGATAGATAGATAGATAGATAGATAGATAGATAGATAGATAGATAGATAGATAGATAGATGTGCTGTTGGTGCAAAGGAGTCCCAGTTGTGTTTCTTGACACACTTCTTTTGGATAATTCAATGGCTGAACGTCCTCAGTGTTGGTATGTCACAGAGAGGCTGTGCAGCAATACTCATAATGGCACTCAGTTTTGTTTTCATTCTCTCCTCCTCTATGACCTCCAGGGGGTCCATGGTGTGTCCTGACCACTGAGCCTGCTTTTTTTAATGACCTTGTTGATTTGGTGGTCCTCTCTTTAAGTGATGTTACCTGTCCAACACACCACAATGACCATCACAGAGTTGTAGAAAATGTGAAGGATGACACTTCCCACATTAAAGGACCACTGTCTCCTAAAGAATAAGAGTCTACTCTGCCCTTTCTCATTTAGTTCCTTTGTGTAACAAGACCAGTCCAACCTATCATTGATATGGACCCCCAAGTACTTGTAGTGGCGACCACCTCTACATCCATTTCCTGAAGAGGACCAGACATTGAGATTCTTTGGTGTGGTGAAAGGCTGCATGTTTGGGGGTCATGAGTTGGGGCTGATCAGACACCTCCCTGATGGCATTACATGAAGGCCAAGGCCCAGCTTGAACCTCTCAGCAGTGTGGGAGCCATCACTAGTGATAGAATCACCAACTCAGTTTACCCTAAGCTTGCAGTGATCTTCCACCAAGCCTCATTGTAGCTTGTAGACGTTCCTAAGTGTCCCGTTTTCCAGGCCTTCAGCCTTCCCTTCCATTAGAGCCACTTTGACTCATAAGACCAGAGTAACCTGCTGACATTTTCCTGTACCCCGGTCCTTAGGTTTTCATATGTGCGTGAGCCATTTAGCACCTTGGAGGAATGATTTTTTTTTGTCTCTCCTCTTTCATGAAAAACCCATCTGAGAAGACTTCTCCAGACTGTAGATGGGTGTACCAGGGTCCCGGGGTTTCTGTCACTTCTGAGGTGATAGTGTTATTGGACATCTCCCAAGAACTAAAGCCGGATGGACTTCCATGGCTAAAAACACTGTTGTTTCCAGTCCTTTAACTTCCCCATTTGTTTGTGCTACCGCAGAAGAGCATGGAAGCAGCTGTCTGCTAGAGAGAGAGAATTCGATGATGCAGGATGAGACCTCCGTGTCTTGTCACAGTGCTCACTTTGACCATGGTGTTAAACCGCCACATCTACCACCAACTCCCCTTCATAGTCTGGTGGTCCCCTGCCCAGTTTATTCCACTACACGGCTGTTTCTGCTTCAGTTCATCCCTTTGGTTCAACCTTCATGTGATGTCATTAATCACCAGCCACTTCATCAAGCATTGGGCTCTATGATGACAAAGAGCTCCTGTTTTCGTAATGCAGTTAAAGCACCAAATCGATCATTTGCTTGAAATGTTTTTAATGATGACACGATAAAACTGTGCAATTCAACACGTTAACGAGATTGAAATGCAATGTATACGCATGTGTGTGTATTTAATTTTTATGCGGTTTTATTTTGTGGTTATTAAAAATGTATCAAGCAAATGATCGATTGTTAACCACCACTCTGCGCATTTTCCAGAATTTACAGAAAGCATAGCGCGTTTCCATTCCTGTTCTTTGAATGCGTGTCATAACTTAAGGCTGCCACAGACGTGTGCATGAGAGACGACTAAAGAGCTCAAAAGAAGGTAATTCCCGATTGGACCAGGGAGGTGGCAGAGTGCACTGATCCTTTCTCTTGTCACTCCAAATGTTGGAAATTCCGCCTGGCTCCTCATGACACCACTTCCGGTTCCGCCCCAGGAGACCTCACTTCCTGTTCCTCTCCTGATTGACATCATTTCCCCCCTCCCACCTTGCCTGTACTATTGCTTCAGTTCTGTTTTAGACTCTTGTCTGTAAAGACCATTTCCTCAAACTTCTGTATTTGCAGCCAACTTTCAAGTATATGGGAGGCTGCCCCAAACCTTTCAGTTGTGTCAAGGCTTGATTATCTATAATAAAAATACAATACAGTTTATTTTTGTATAGTAGCCCAAATCAAACAAAAAGTGCCACAATAAGTATCAAAAATAAGGGAAGTGAGTTGGAGTTGTATGTAGCAGAGCATAATTATGTTATTATAGCAATAACGGAAACCTGGCTAAATAACAAAGATGGGGATGAGTGTAACATAGAGGGATACACATCTTTTAGGAAGGATAGACAGAACAGAAAAGGAGGTGGGGTTGCTGTTCATACCAAACAGGATTTAAATGTAAGTCCTCTTCAGTTGGATGATGAGCCCCAACTTAGTGAGGACGTCTGGCTTTGCCTGGAAAATATTAGGGAAGGAGGTCTAATTTTAGGAGTGTGTTATAGACCACCCAATTCAGACAGTAATTTCAACACACATCTTTATAGTAATATCAAAAAGGCAAGTTTACAGAGAGATATTATAGTCATGGGGGACTTTAATTATCCAAATATTAACTGGGATAACCTTGCAGATGGAGAAGCACAAGAGCAGGAGTTTTCAGAAGTAATCAGCGACTGTTTTTTAGCACAGCATGTTAAAGCGCCAACACGGGGTGAAGCCTGTCTGGGTTTAGTATTTTGAAATAATCAGGATAGAATTGAGGGTGTAGAGTGATTGGGCCACTAGGGTCATGTGACCATAATGTAATACAATTCTCTGTATTTTGTAAGAGTGCAGATGCAAAGACTAAAATTGTTAAGTTGAACTTTGGTAGGGCTAAGTTTGAGCAGATGCAACAAAGTCTAAAGAGGATAAACTGGGATAAGCTTTTAAGTGTGGAGACAGTTGAGGAGCAGTGGAACAGGTTTAAAAATGTTTTACATGTAATGCAGGACAGGTACATACCTAAATTTGGAATTAATAGGAAACCAAAAAAAAAAACTCCACGGTGGATTAATAAAGATTTAAAAAAGAAGCTGCAAAAAAAAAAAACCAGACAAGACATAAGACTAATGACTGCAAAGAGAATCGTAGAGCGTATGAGGGCATGAGGGCAACCATTAAAAAGGATATCAGGGAGGCTAAAAGACAGTTGGAGAGGAATATACAGGTAAGGTGAAAGACGACCCTAAGAGATTCTTTCAGTATTTCAGTAGTAAAAGGATAGTTAAAGAGGAGGTGAAGTGCATTAGGAATAGTAAAGGGGAATTAAAAGATACAGACAGTGAAATAGCAGATGCCCTAAACTTACATTTTTCTGAGGTGTTTACAAGTGAGCAAGTGGATAACCTCAGAGCAGTAACAGGGACTACTAAGGAGGTACTGAGGGATTTGGAAATTGTAGAGAGAGAACTGTGTAGATTATATAGGCTGAAATCAGGAAAATTAATGGAAGGAATTATTAAAGATAAGATTGAGCAACACATGGCAAGGACAGAAGTTATTAGGAGCAATCAACATGGGTTCAGAAGAGGGAGGTCGTGTTTTACTAACATGCTGGAATTCTATGAGGAGGCAACAAAAGGATACGATCAAAGTGGAGCAGATGATATTATTTATCTTGAATTTCAGAATGCAGTTGATGAGGTGCCACATGAAAGGTTGGGCATCAAACTAAAAGAAGGGGCAGTTCAGGGTGATGTTTTTAGATGGGCGCAGAATTGGCTCAGACACAGGAAGCAGAGGGTGATGGTGCGAGGAACCTCATCAGAACTGGCCGATGTTAAGAGTGGTGACCAGCAGGGGGCAGTGCTGGGGCCGCTGCTATTTTTAATATTTATAAATGATTTAGATAGGAATATAAGGAACAAGCTAGTTAAGTGTGCAGATGATACCAAGATAGGTGGATAAGCAGATAATTTGGTATCTGTTATATCATTACAGAAGGACTTGGACAGCAGACAGGCTTGAGCAGATTTGTGGCAGATGAAATTTAATGTCAGTAAATGTAAAGAATTACACATAGGAAGTAAAAATATTAGGTTTGAATACACAATGGGCGGTCGGAAAATTGAGAGTCCACCTTATGAGAAGGATTTAGGAGTCGTAGTGGACTCTAAGCTAGCGACTTCCAGACAGTGTTCAGAAGCCATTAAGAAGGCTAACAGAGTGTCAGGTTATATAGCGCCTTGATGTGTGGAGTACAAGTCACAGGAGGTTCTGCTCAAGCTTTATAACACACTGGTAAGGCCTCATCTGGAGTAAAGTTTGGGTCTCCAGACTACAAAAAGGACATAACAGCACAAGAAAATGTCCAGAGAAGAGTGACAAGGCTGATTCAGGGCTACAGGGGATGAGTTATGAGGAAAGATTAAAAGAGCTGAGCCTTCACAGTTTAAACAAAAGAAGATTAAGAGGAGACCTGACTGAAGTGTTTAAAATGATGAAGGGAATTAGTCCAGTGGAGCGAGACTGTTCTTTTAAAATGAGTTCATCAAGAACACAGGGACACAGTTGGAAACTTGTTAAGGGTTAATGTTTGCACAAACATTAGGAGGTTTTTCTTTACACAAAGAACCACAGACCCTTGGAATAAGCGACCAAGTACTGTGGTAGACAGTAAGACATTGGGGACTTTCAAAACTCGACTTCATGTTATTTTGGAAGAAATAAGTAGATAGGACTGGCGAGCTTTGTTGGGCTGAATGGCCTGTTCTCGTCCAGATTATTCTAATGTTCTTATGTTCTAATGGGCTTTAACAGGCCTTGCCTCTTCACAACCCCCCAGCCTTGACTCTCTAAGAAGACAAGGAAAAAAACCCTTGCCAAAGGTAGTTCAAAGAGAGACCCCTTTGCAGGTAGGTTGGGCATGCAGTGGGTGTCCAAAAAGGGGGTCAATACAAGACAACAGACAGAACAGGACACAAGTCATCCTCAATCTTCATCTTCTTCTTTTGGCTGCTCCCGTTAGGGGTTGCCACAGCATATCATCTTCTTCCATATCTTTCTGTCCTCTGCATCTTGTTCTGTCACACCTGTCACCTGCATGTCCTCTCTGACCACATCCATAAACCTTCTCTTAGGCCTTCTTCTTGTCCTCTTACCTGGCAGCTCTATCCTTTGTACCCTTCTCTCAATATACCCCTCATCTCTATTCTGCACATGTCCAAACCAATGTAATCTCACCTCTCTGACATTGTCTCCCAACCCTGAGCTGACCCTCTAATGTCCTCATTTCTAATCCCGTCCATCCTCGTCACACCCATTGCAATTCTTAGCATCTTTAACTCTGCCACCTCCAGCTCTGTCTCCTGTGCCACCGTCTCCAGCCCATATAACATAGCTGGTCTCACTACCATCCTGTAGACCTTCCCTGTCACTCTTCCTGATATCCGTCTGTCACAAATCACTTCTGACACTCTTCTCCACCCACTCCACCCTGCCTGCACTCTCTTCTTCACTTCTCTTCCATTACTCTGTACTGTTGGTCCCAAGTATTTAAACTCATCCGCCTTCGCCAACTCTACTCCTTGCATCCTCACCATTCCACTGACCTCCGTCTCATTCACACACATGTATTCTGTCGTGGTCGTCCTACTGACCTTTATTCCTCTCCTCTCTAGAGCAGATCTCCACCTCTCCAGGGTCTCCTTGACCTGCTCTCTACTCTCACTACAGATCACAATGTCATCAGCAAATATCACAGTCCATGGGTACTCCTGTCTAATCTTGTCTGTCAGCCTGTCCATCACCATTACAAATAAGAAAGGGCTCAGAACCGATCCCTGATGTAATCCCTTCTCTGTCACTCCTACCGCAGACCTCACTACTGTCACACTTTCCTCGTTCATATCCTGTACAACTCTTATGTACTTCTCTGCCACTCCCGACTTCCTCATACAATACCACAGCTCCTCTCTCCTTACCCTGTCATATGCTTTCTCCAGGTCCACAAAGACGCAATGCAACTCCTTCTGACCTTCTCTAATCTTCTCCATTGACATCCTCAGAGCAAACATCGCATCTGTGGTGCTCTTTCTTTGCATGAAACCATCCTGCTGCTCACTAATCATCACCTCACTTCTTAACTGAGCTTCCTCTACTCTTTCTCATAACTTCATGCTGTGGCTCATCAATTTTATCCCTCCTGTAGTTACTACAGTCCTGCACATCCCCCTTATCCTTAAATATCTGCCCACCAGTACACTTCTTCTCCACTCCTCAGGCATCCTCTCACTTTCCAAGATTCCATTAAACAATCTGGTTAAAAACTCCACTGCCATCTCTCCTAGACACCTCCATGCTTCCACGGGTATGTCATCTGTACAAGTCATCCTCAATACAATAGAAATATTACAAGTACAGAGCAGAATTCAACAGTAGATGACATCACATAAGAGGATTTGGATTTGTTCAGAGTCCTGGAGAGCACTAATCCCTGAGGTGCTCCAGTGTTAGACCCCACCATTTCTGACTCACACTCAGTCCCTCAGCCTAACCAACTGCTGAATTTTGTTCAGGTAGCCCATCATCCAGGAGATTGTGGGGGCATCAAAGCCTTGAGGTTTTTCCCCAGTCAATGAGGCAGGATGGTGTTAAAGGCACTGGAAAAATGACAGAACACAATCCTGACTGTGGTGCCGACTCTGTCCATGTGGGAGTAGACTCCTAGGACATGGAGATAACAACAAGAACAACAACACCATTTATTTCTAGCTCACATTTTCATACAAATGATGTAGCTCAAAGTGTTTCACAAGATGAAATAAGAAAAACATATAAAAATAAGATTAGGTAATACTAAGTAACAAAGAATAAAAGTAAGGTCTGATGGCCAGGAGGACAGACAAAAAAACAAACAAAAAAAATAACTCCAGATGGCTGGAGAAAAAAACAAAATCTCCAGGGGTTCCAGGCCATGAGACCACCCAGACCCCCCTGGACATTCTACATAAAATATATGATCTCAATCAGTCCTCGTGGTTTTCAGGCTCCACGTGAAAGAACTTGATGATAATGGTCATGTGGGTCTCTGGCCTTAAATCCATCAATGTAAGGACATCATGGTGCCCTGATCAGGTGGTGGTGGCGCAGATCAACACCACAGAAAACCAGAAAAAGAACAGCAGAGAAAGTAGGGGTTAGTAGGGATTGTGGAGCTATGATAAAAATGATAATTCAATGCATAAACAGAATATCAGGGTTACACTAAGATGAAGCTCTGAGAAAGCCATGTTACAATAAGGAGTTTTTAGCAGTATTTTAAAGTGCTCCACCGTGTTAGCCTGGTGAAATTCTATCAGTCTGCTTTTCCAAATTTGAGGTGCATAACAACAGAAGGTTGTCCGCCTCTCTGCTTCTTTTAAGTTTAGCTCTTGGAATTCTAAGCAGACCCTCATTTGAAGATCTGAGGTTGGAGTGTAAGGTGACAGGCATTCTGAGATCCAGTATAGGATGGAGCAGATCATTGAAGGCTTTGTAAACCATAAGCAGGATTTTAAAGTCAATTCTAAATGGCACAGGTAACCAGTGTAGTGACGCTAAGACTGGTGTGATGTGCTCGGATTTTCTTTTCTAGTTAAGATTCTGGCAGCTCCATTCTGCACCAGTTGCAATCGATTGATGTCTTTTTTGGGTGGTCCTGTTAGGAGTGCATTACAGTAATCTAGTCGACTAAAGACAAAAGTGTGAACTCATTCTTCAGCATCTTTCAATGTTATAAGAGGTCTAACTTTTGTTATATTTCTTAAGTGAAAAAAATGCTGTTCCTAGTAATCTGATTAATATGTGATTTAAAAATTAGGGCCCAGTCAATATTTACCCCTAATTTCTTTGCCTCCTTCTTGACTTTTAAGTCTAATGGATCCAGTTTATTTCTAATAACCTCATTATATCCATTATTGCCAATCACTAAAATTTCTGTTTTCTCTTTATTTAGTTTGAGAAAATTACTACTCATCCATTCAGAAATCCAAGTAAGACATTGGGGGTCAGTGAACTAAGAGATTCGGGGTCATCAGGCGCTATTGATAAATACAGTTGTGTGTCATGGAGATGAGAGCGTCCTCCACACCTACATGTGTCTGATTGTCAAACTGCAGAGAATCCAGATGTTCATAACTGTTTTAGGACCAGTCTGTCAAAGGTCTTCATGATATATGAAGAAAGACCAACTAATCTGAAGTCCACGGGATCACAGGGATGCCCTTTTTTTGGCACTGAGACCACACAGGATGTGTGTAGGTGCAGCGTGATTAGGTCTTCTCTATAAATAAATAAAAACAACTCAAAGCGTCAATAAATATGTTGTCTAATCAGGTGATAAAGTGGAAGCTGCAAAAGCAATGAATGACAACAAATATTCCATCCATAAAATGAGATTTAAAATTAGTGATGGAATCCATCCTTGAATGCCGCCAGGAGCCATGGTGTTTCCTTTGTTAAACCATGTCTGTGCTGCCTACCCTACCAGAGGGACTCAGACAGCAGCGCCGCTTGCTGATGGGCACAGCCACCCTTCCCGGGTCTCTGCCACCAACCCTGGCCACATGTAGGATGTCACTCGGAGCGACAGGTCACTCCTGCTCATGGTGCGCATCACTTAGAGAGACTGCCTTGCTGGGTCTCCACCAGTCCTTTATATAGTTCTTGAACCGGCTATAGTCGGCTCCCAATGCAATTTGCCAGCTGGTCAGTCTGTGCTGTACATTCGTTGAGCAGCCAGCTCGTGACCACTGGCTCCCCCTAGTGAATCAGCCTCACCATCCCTATGATTCAGACGCTGCACTAGACTGGCCTGCCAGCATCAGCATTGGCCTCTGTGTGTTTGCGTGCAGCCAGTTCAAAAGCAGTTGGTGAGTTACTGAATTTCATCAATGGCGTCAGTTTCACTTTCTACATATAATTAGAGATTGTTTCAGTAGTTATTTTAATAGTTTTTACAGTTCATTGGCAGGGTGTAAAATGATCAGCGTTGCAGTAATTGTGATGCTCTTTGTGTGAGAAAAAAATGTGTTCCATTAAAATTTCACTTTTTCTTGGTGAATTTTGACGTTTCATTACAAAGTGCAGCAAAAAAGTATTTGGCATCCAGGGGTGCATTAACCCCCCCCAAGTATGTGGCGGTTTAAGGGTTAAAGGAGCCAGCGAAGCAGCAAGAAGTGGGTGGTCTGTGGTTTTGTTTACCCGTTTATCTCGTCTAACATAACCCCTTGTGGAATTTCGTTTATACCCGTAAGGACGTGTGGACTGCCTCTTGCCTGCCTGTCATGTGAAGAGTGGTGGATTAGTCTCTGTGCGTCTTCGGAGGGAGTGCTCCCACTAATCTCACCTCTCCCCATGTCAGGTCTACCGGTAGGACTGTTATTACGTTACTTATTATGGAAAGCTGTTCCCGGGATCGTCATCTTTCACTCCACACCACTCCTGCCATTACTGCCACATTGGGACTGATTCATGGACATTGTCGTGGGTGTGTCGTGTTATTGTTGTGTGTTGCATTTGTTATCGCCGAAGTGGAAGGGGAGGGTTGCCTGTTTTTTTGTTGTTTATATTTTGTTTCCGTTTAATATATTGCTCATTCATTTATTTGATTTCGTGGATTCGTGCCTCAGTCTGTGAGTGCGGGTCGGGCCGAGGCTGGGTGCGTTCTTGGAATCACCAAAAAAATAAATAAATCATCGTCCCATCGACGGTATGAATCTGAGCATCGCTGGTCTTCTACAGATTAATTATAACAAAAGAGAAAAACTATGAAACACAATTAAAACTGAAGGTACAGAGCTGACCCTGTGGTTTCGATATGCGGCCTGACACTTTTCTAGCGTAAGGGAGAGCTGATCCAATGTGGAAAGCAGTAGGAATCGGTAGGCCATGGAGTTTTGTCTTTTTCTTTTTGCCCTGATGGTTAATTAAGTGACGGACAATCGAGGTTTTACTTTACTCCTTTTTCAGTGATTTTGCACTCTGCACTTTGTATGCATGTGTATATATTTACATTCTCTTTCTGTATCTCGGGTGTGTGATTAACATGTGTGTGTATGTCGATTATGTAAATATACTTGGACAGGGTCAAAGGTGAGACAAGAACCACAAAAAGGTTTGGGGAAGCCACCCGTATAATTGTTCCTGGCTGTAAAAAGCTGAATATAGTGTACAGTTGTGTACAGGTTCGAGTCCAAAACAGGATTGATTTGATGAGGCAAAGATGGTGGTTTGATGAGAAGTGATGTCATCAGGACCAGGTGGAATTTATGTGATGTTATTGGACCCGGAAACCGTAAGTGATGCCGGCGGACCCAGTAACCGGAAAGTGACGCCATCGAGACCTGGTGGAATTTCCCACAATCGGTCTGCAGTGGAAAGAGGGAAAGGATCAACACACTCCACCACCACCTGGTATGGCGTGTACAGCTTCAAGTCCAAAACAGGACTGATTTGATGAGGCCAAGATGGTGGTTTGAAGGGCGAGTAGAGGAAGTGATGTCAGCGGGGGGTGGAACTGGAAGTGATGTCATCAGGTCCAGAGCTGGAAATGATGTCAGTTGGACCAGGTGGAATTTCCTGTAATTGGTCTGCAGTGGAAAGAGAGAGTGGAAAAACACACTCCACCAACCCTCTGGACTGGCATGTACAGCTTTGAGTCCAAAACAGAACTGATTTGATGAAGCAAAGATGGCAGTTTGAAGGGAGAGTAGCATGAGTGATGTCAGAGGGGGCAGAACCGGAAGTGATGTAATTGGGACCAGAAACCAGAAGTTATCTTATTGGACCTGGAAAACCAGAAGTGACATTGGTGGACCCGGAAAAACCGGAAGTAACATCATTAGGCCCAGGTTGGTCTGCAGTTGAAAGAGAGAAAGGATCATTACAGTCTGCCACCCCTGGTCTGGCATGTACAGGTTCGAGTACAAAACAGAGCTGATTCAATGAGACAAAGATAGTGGTTTGAAGGGAGAGTAGAGGAAGTGATGTCAGCGGGGTACCAGAACCGGAAGTGATGTCATCAGGACCGGAAAGTGGAAGTGACGTCAGAGGATCCAAAACCGGAAGTGACATCATCGGGACCATGTGGAATTTCCTGTAATCGGGCTGCAATGGAAAGAGAGAAAGGATCAGCACAGTTTGCCACCCCCTGGTCTGGCGTGTATATGTTCAAGTCCAAAACAGAACTGATTCAATGAGACAAAGATGGCGGTTTGAACAGAGAGTAGAAGAAGTGACGTCAGCAGGGAAAGAACTGGAAGTGATGTCATCAGGCCCGGAATCCGGAAGTTATGTTATTGGACCTGGAAAGCAGAAGTGACATCAGCAGACCTGGATAAACCGGAAGTGATGTCATCAGGACTGGAAAGTGGAAGTGACGTCAGAGGACCCAAAACCGGAAGTGATATTATCGGGACCTTGTGGAATTTCCAATAATCGGCCTGCAGTGGAAAGAGAGAAAGGATTAGCACACTCTGCCACCCCCTGGTCTGGTGTGGAATGACCCTCATTCAGGCCCTTTAGCTGCCTCCCATGCACACATGCGTGAGAAAAGACACCAAAACCAGAGTCACATTCCTTGTATGAGTGCAGTTCCCCAACAATACCCACACCTGTCCAATGCCCAAAGGCTTCATTTATTTAAAAACTGCCCACTGACGTGACCCTATAACGTGCCCCTCACCCCCACATGGCTGAGCCCTGGTTTGGAATCCCACGTCAAATTGTTGTTCGCTACCTTGAAACAGAGAGTTAAATTTTTGCCGTTAAGCGCTTTTTCTGTTTTCTCTTCGCCATTTGTGCGTTGCAGCGTCTAAAATAGCAGAGAAAAACACGACGACCTCCAGTTTCCAGCACACGGCGCATCCTTCCAGGGTTACAGTGCATGGAATTAGCCAGCCTGTCAGGCACTTGACGTATTATGCAAGACAGACGCGACCCAAGCAGAGCGAGTTCATTAACTTTACAAATGCTTTGCACATTCTGCCACATCCTTGTCATTTTTTTTTTTTTATTGCCTCTATCCAGCTGGTGATGCCAAGCCATGCTTTACTTTTTAATCACTTCGTGGATGTTGCCACTTTAAGTAATGCTTATTTATATTTTGTTTTTGTTAGCTTTGCCAAAACAACATGGATAAAAAAAGTTTAAGGTGCTGTCAAGAGTGTGGCATTTGGTCAGAACAAACAGGAAAGAGAGGTGTTAGGCTCCAGCTGCCCCCCACGGCCCTGCCCTGGATAAGTGTGGGCACCTAATCCAGATTATCAAAATTCTCACATGTCTTGCCACTGTCGCCCTGTCTTTACTCAATGGGCACAAATCTGTCAACTCAACTCAGCTTTACATTTATTATCCCATACAGGGCAATACATTTAATTTGCGGGTGGCACTGTGGCACAGTGGTAGCACTTTTGCCATTCAGTAATGAGACCCGGGTGTGCACTGCGTGGGGTTTTCGTGTTCTCTCCAACTCCGCATGGGTTTCCTTCCACTGTCCGAAGACATGCATGACAGGTCAACTGCCAATGCCAAGCTGGCCCTTGTGTGTTCACCCTGTGATGGACTAGCACCCTGTCCACAGTTTGTTCCTGCCTTGCACCCTATGCTGACTGGGATAGGACTGAGTACCCCCAGCAGCAACCCGGGTCTGGAATGAGCAGGTTGACATGCCGTAATATGATAGCTGTAATTTGTTACTAACTCTCACCTGTTCTGTTTCTCTTCTTGGTACTTAAAAGCTTTCAAATCCCAGCTGAAGACTCACAACTTCAGTTTAGCACACCCTGACTAGAGTTGCTGATTAACTCTACAGACTGTATCTCTGTTAATATAATTTGTTACTAACTCTAACCTATCCTGTTTCTCTTCTGGTTACTCAAATGTGCCACTTGGTGCCACTGCCCACCTGCCAAGTTGTTTTGCCTGCCTAAGGAAAAGTCATCTCTGATGGAGGATCTCAGGAATCGTCTGGTAGAGGGGTCTTTTCATCAGATTGGCTGGCCCAGCACTGTTTCAGCTGCGGAATGGCCAATATGTGGAGGTGGCTTGATGGCCGAGGTCTCCAGGACTCTGAACAAATCCAAATCGTGTTATGGGATATCCTCTACTGTTGAATTCTGCTCTAATATTTCTATTGCACTATTATACTGTATTGAGGATGACTTGTGTTCTGTTCTGTGTATTGTATTGTATTGTATTGACCCCCTTCTCTTTGACACCCACTGCACGCCCAACCTACCTGGAAAGGGGTCTCTCTTTGAACTGCCTTTCCGGACGTTTCTTCCATTTTTTTTTCCTACAAGGGTTTTTTTGGGAGTTTTTCCTTGTCTTCTTAGAGAGTCAAGGTTGGGGGGCTGTCAAGAGGCAGGGTCTGTTAAAGCCCATTGCGGCAATTCTTGTTTGATTTAGGGCTACACAAAAATAAATTGTATTGATGAGCCACAGCATGAAGTTATGGGAAAGAGTATTGGAAGCTCGGTTAAGAAGGGAGGTGATGATTAGTGAGCAGCAGGATGGTTTCATGCCACCAAAGAGCACCACAGATGCGATGTTTGCTCTGAGGATGTTGATGGAGAAGTATAGAGAAGAACAGAAGAAGTTGCATTGCGTCTTTGTGGACCTGGAGAAAGCAAATGACAGGGTGAGGAGAGAGGAGCTGTGGTACTGTATGAGGAAGTTGGGAGTGGCAGAGAAGTACATAAGAGTTGTACAGGATATGTATGAGAGAAGTGTGACTGTGGTGAGGTCTGTGGTAGCAGTGGCGGAGGTGGGATTACATCAGGGATCGGCTCTGAGCCCTTTCTTATTTGCAATGGTGATGGACAGGCTGACAGATGAGATTAGACAGGAGTCCCCGTGGACTGTGATGTTTGCTGATGACATTGTGATCTGTAGTGAGAGTAGAGAGCAGGTCAAGGAGACCCTGGAGAGGTGGAGATCTGCTCTAGAGAGGAGAGGAATGAAGGTCAGTAGGAACACCAAGACAGAATACATGTGTGTGAATGAGAGGGAGGTCAGTGGAATGGTGAGGATGTAGGGAGTAGAGTTGGCGAAGGTGGATGAGTTTAAATACTTGGGATCAACAGAACAGAGTAACGGGGTGTGTGGAAGAGAGGTGAAAAAGAGAGTGCAGGCAGGGTGAAGTGGCTGGAGAAGAGTGTCAGGAGTGATTTGTGACAGACGGGTATCAGCAAGAGTGAAAGGGAAGGTCCACAGTACGGTAGTGAGACCAGCTATGTTATATGGGCTGGAAGCGGTGGCACTGACCAGAAAGCAGGAGACAGAGCTGGAGGTGGCAGAGTTAAAGATGCTAAGATTTGCATTGGGTGTGACGAGGATGGACAGGATTAGAAATGAGGACATTAGAGGGTCAGCTCAGGTTGGACGGTTTGGAGACAAAGTCAGAGAGGCGAGATGACGTTAGTTTGGACATGTGCAGAGGAGAGATGAGGGGTATATTGAGAGGAGGATGATAAGATTAGAGCTGCCAGGTAAGAGGAGAAGAGGAAGGCCTAAGAGGAGGTTTATGGATGTGGTGAGAGAGGACATGCTGGTGATGGGTGTGACAGAGCAAGATGGAGAGGACAGGAAGATATGGAAGAAGATGATCCGCTGTGGCAACCTCTAACGGGAGCAGCCGAAAGAAGAAGAAGATTGTGTTGTATTGTATTGTACTTGACATTTGGCTTGTGGGTGGCATGATGACATGGTGATAGCACTGCTGCCATGCAGTAAGGAGACCCTGTATTGCACTGCATGGAGTTTGCATGTTCTCCCCGTGTCCACAAGGGTTGTGCTCCGGTTTCCTTCCACTGTCCAAAGACATGCATGTTAGGTGAGGTGCCAATGCTACATGTGTGTGTTCGTCCTGTGATGGACTGGCATTCTGTCCTCAATTTGCCCCTGCCTTGCCCCCTATGCTGACTGGGACAGACTCTGGCACCGGCCCCATGGCCCTGGTCTGGATTTAGCGGGTTGACATGACATGACATCTGGTTTGTGCATCAACAATATGCTTAATAGACATAGGCAGCATGTATACATATATTGAACATACTGTAAGTACATCAGTGTGCAAACGCATTCAATCCCTTTGGATGTCATCTTAATTTTCTACATGCCAGAAGACTTGTTCCCATATTTATCCATTCAATATTTGTAATGTGAACTCTTATGCTGTTACCATACATTTCCAAAGTCCAAATACACCATTTTCTGTAGACATTGAACTGAAGAAGAAGAAAAACTCCAAAGTTCATGTTTACCTAAATGCTCAAGGCCTACACGTTCAGAGTTTGTTGAGAAGCCTTTTGCTGCCATAACAGCCTTCATTCTTTGGGTATGTAAGTGTGTCCCAGTTTCACACATTGTGATTCTTCTCCATTCTTCTAGGAAGACCCTCTAGGTTGGTGGGATGGCACTTCTAATCAGCAGTTTTCAAACAGTGCCACTGTCAGGTAGGATCTGTAGAGAAGAAGGGGACAAAATCATCAGATCCAGATATGTGAAGCTTATGGCGTCAACAAAATTAGACCCGAGGGTGGAATCAACTCAGCACTGATTTAAAGGTCTAAATACTTGTGCCAATCGAATTACTTGAGTTTTTTTTTAATTTTTAATAGCCAACCCGCAGCGTAGTATACGCTGCTCAATTATTTATTGATGGGTGAACACTTCCTGAAAGACACAGTTGTCCAAAAGGGGTGGGTTTGAGGATACGACTGTGAGTGACTAAAAAGATGGAACTCTGGAGAGAGCAACATACAATGTCCGTAAGTGAAAACAGGTTTTGGCAGATACAGGCATATCTTTTTGAAATTTTGGCCCTGTGCCTTATTAATTGTCATTGCAAAGGCCAATCTAACAGGAAATTGTCTGCGTGTAAAAGTAAAAGGCAAATTTGAATCTGATGGGGTCAGTGAAATCCGGGGAATAAGGACAGTTTGTGAGGTAGCAGCTGCGATAGTCTTACACTCCAGTACATTGCGGTGAATGCTGGTAACAGTCAGTCTAGTGCCATTACAGAGACCTTTTGCTGGCATGAGGTTTCTGAGAAGCATGACGACTGAACCAATTTTAATTTTGAGTTTATGCGGAGGCATGCCAGTGGGAGTAAGACTATTAAGAAATTCTTCAGGGAATGAAAGTTGATCTGCAGGATCGTCTGTGACGATGGAGTCAACGCTGGTGAAAGTTACTTTGTCGGTAGGGATAAGTCCTCGAGAGCGAGGGTGGACGCGGGAGGAGGGTTAGAGTTTGCGGGCGGGGCTCTGTCGTGCGTACCCCATGGTTGGGTGACTTGGTCGATTATATATATAGAAAAGCAGCCGGAACTGAAAAGAACAATGAAAAGTCAACGTGGCTTAGAGGTGCATGTGGACTGTAGCAGAGATGAAAGCGACTGAGGCTGTATTTGGTGAGGTGTTGCGTGTGGGCACATGAGCAGGCAGTGCACATGCTCGAGAGTGAGGGTGGACACGGGAGGAAGGTTAGAGTTGGCGGGCGGGGCTCTGTCGTGCATATCCCATGGTCTTAGAGTTGCTGGGTGGGGCTCTGTGAGTTGGCGGGCATTGCTCTGTTGTGCGTATCCCATGGTCTCTGTCTTGCATACCACATGGTTGGGCGACTTAGTCAATTATATATATAGATAAGTTTGCGAAAATTTCTAAAATCCTGTTTTTGCTTTATCATTCCGGGTATTAAGCATTATTTGATGAGAGAAAAAAATGAATTTCAGATATCACAAAGTTTAATTTACTTTATAAGATATCTGAAACTTGCTTTGAGATGTCTTAAAATCATTTCCTTCGCCTTTTAAGATATCTGCAATACATTTTGAGATATCTCAAATGCATTTCAAGATATCTCAAAAACATTTTCAAATGTGTTCTAAATAATTGTGCCTGCATTTCAAGATATCTCAAATGAATTTCTTGTAAAACTGCCTTATATTTCAAAGGGACTCCTTGCTTGTTATAAGATATCTTAAAATGTATTTGAGATATTTGAAATGAGCAGGAAGTGATGTTGAGACATTTGAAAATGTATTTGGGATATCTGAAAATGGACATGAAGCTGTTTTGAGATATCTGGAAATGTATTTCATCCATCCATCCATTATCCAACCCACTATATCCTAACCACAGGGTCATATATATCCAACACAGGGCGCAAGGCAGGAAACAAACCCCAGGCAGGGTGCACACACACACACACACACACTCACACACCAAGCACACACCAAGGACAATTTAGGATCGCCAATGCACCAAACCTGCATGTCTTTGGACTGTGGGAGGAAACCCACGCAGACACGAGGAGAACATGCAAACTCCACGCAGGGAAGGACCCAGGAAGCGAACCTGGGTCTCCTAACTGTGAGGCATTAGCACTACCCACTGCGAGATATCTTAATTATATTTCAAGATATCCTAAAATAACTTCCCATTCATTTTAAGATATCTCAAATTCATTTTGAGATATCTGAAATACATTTTCAGATATCTCAGCATAACTTCCTGCACCTTTTAAGATATCTCAAATAGATTTTCAGATATCTTAAAATATCTTCCTGTGCATTTCAAGATATCTCAAATACATTTTGAGATATCTTAAAACAGATAGGAAGTCCCATTGAAAGAATAGGAAATTTTACAGGAACCTATTTTGAGATATCTCGAATTGCATTTAAGATATCTTAAAATGCATTTCAGATATTTCAAAATGTACAGCACATCATTTCAAGATATCTTGAAATCTATTTGAGATATCATAAAATGCTTTTTAGATATCTTAAAATAGATATTTAGATATCTGTAATTCAATTTGAGATATCTAAAATGCATTTCCAGATATCTTAAAATTCATTCTGAGATATCTCTAAATGTTAATTCGGCTTGCCATAGACAACCTAACAAAATGCGAAAAAATGGAAAAACATCCAGAAAACTTCTTGGGAATGGTGATGTCAGGGTGGCCCTGCCTCCTTGAGCTCCACTCACAGAACACAGAGAACTTCCTGAAGGCACCTTAGAGACCTAGAAGGTGGTCTCGGGAGTGATGATGCCAGGGTGGCCCTGCCTCCTCAGGCTCCACTCACAGAACAGAGAGAAGTTCCTTAAGGCACCTTAGAGAGCTAGAAGGTGGTCTTGTGAGTGGTAATGTCAGGGTGGCCCGCCTCCTTGGGCTCTACTCACAGAACACATAGAACATCTGCCCAAATGGACAGAGTACAATTACAAAATAACAAAACTGACCAAAATAACAATGACATGAAAAATAATCATTCAGATTTCACAATAATAAAAAAATAGATAAATAGAAAAAAAAAACAGACAACACCTAGAATTCAGCAAAAGCCCCCAGCTGTGATTTAACCCTATCAAGTGCCTGCTTGAGAGCTCTCCCCTAATGTCACGATCCTCAAAATCTTAATCATAAAATGTCATAAAATACAGGTTAATTACGCCGCCATTTCGTAATTATCTCGTGAAGCCAACGTGACAGACAGTGAGGCTGTGATCTCCACCAGTTGCTTGACATGCGTATCATCTTTTGACCGTATACAGTAAGTCGTGGCTAATTACATTCATCCTTTACTGCGCAGATCACAACAACATCATGTGAATGTAATCTTTATCACCTATTTACAGTGTGAGCGGGCTATATCTGACATAAGTGTCATCAAAGATGTGATATTTATCACCTCATTACTGTTCATGATTCTTACCGCATGAAAATAACATTTTGTCCTGTAACTGTGTGATAATTATCAGTTATTTACATAATCATTTCTCTTTTCAATGAAAACAGGACCATATATGCATATTAATTATCACCTAATTATGTGATCTCAAAAATCTGGCTAAGCAACAACGTGACAGTTACCAGCTCATCTGGAGATCCTGAGCTTTATCGTGTGGAGACGTGATAATTAGCACTACACGGGGCGAGTCTGCTTTTGATGGTTTTTGTGATTATAAACTGGTAAAAATAAAGCTTATCCAAGCAAAGAAGTGATAAACTCATAAAATAAGCAGGATAAAGTGATGACCTCATAATTCAAATCAGTTTGCTTTTAGTGTAGCGCCTTCCACTGAGTGCAGACTCAGAGTGCTGAGGCAAATTCCCTGGAAAAATGCAGGAAGTGCTTTACAGATAACTAACGCTTAAAAATAAAGACACACAGAAACACAAAAATAACCTTACATGTCTTTCTCATAGATAGATAGATAGATAGATAGATGAAAGGCACTATATAATAGATAGATAGATAGATAGATAGATAGATCTACACAAATTCTTCAAAATGGTCTTCCAATGGACACACCATCCATCGTTTCGTCTCCTCCACACCTCTAGGTGATCAATGTCCTCCTTCCTTCTGACTTTAACTCACCTGGAAGTGGCAGGGTCGTTCCTATTATCCTGGCCCCAGGAGTACCTCCAATGCCAGGGCATAGCCCAATGGAAGCACTTCCAGGTCAGTCAGTTCCAAAGACCATGGAGCACAGCCCAATATGGCACCTGGAGGTCTCCACAGGGCTACTCTACAGCACTACAACCCCCAGCATACCCTGTAGTTGTCCAATGGGTGTATTTATTGCAGTTACTCGCTAAACCAGAGGACAGGCAACCGTTGTCCATGACACTGAAAATTGGGCTATCTATCTATCTATCTATCTATCTATCTATCTATCTATCTATCTATCTATCTATCTATCTATCTATCTATCTATCTATCATTATATAGTGCCTTTCACATCTATCTATCTATTATATTTTGCCTTTCACATCTATCTATCTATCTATCATTATATAGTGCCTTTAACATCTATCTATCTATCTCTCTATCATTATATAGTGCCTTTCACATCTATCTATCATATTTTGCCTTTCACATCTATCTATCTATCTATCTATCTATCTATCTATCTATCTATCTATCTATCTATCTATCATATTTTGCCTTTCACATCATTCTATCTATCTATCATATTTTGCCTTTCACATCATTATATCTATCTATCTATCATATTTTGCCTTTCACATCATTCTATCTATCTATCTGTCTATCTATCTCATGCTCATTGACTTGCTTTCCTCAGCCTTCCCCATCAGCAGTTGTTTGCAGAAGACTTCTGTTTATTTCGATTTCATCTCACCTCACCTTTGCCTTGCCAATCTGATGCTGCCATGTTCTTCATGAGCTCAGCTGCTGGTGGCCATCCTGTCCATGTATCGCCATGTCATTATCTGATGGGGCACTGAGCAGATTTTAGTTGAGACAGTCCATTTCAGGGCATGTCAGAGTCCTCAGCCTCACTGCATGGCGGTCTATTCATTCCTTTATTTGTTCATTTATTCATTTTGCAGATCCACCTTTCCACCTATTAAAGGGTGTTGGGGGCATAGAATGTATAAAGTGCATGGTAAGCAGTGACCCTTCAACTAGGTATCACAGAGCACAATGACAGTCACTCACATCTGGCCATCAGGTAACTTAGATTGCATGCGTTTGGGGAAAAGTCCAAGGGTGCTCTGAGTCTGAGAGGGGTCTTAACAAAAATCAACTGAGTTAAGTGGGTTGAGATTTGAACTCAGGTCCCTGGAGTTGAGGCATCAATAATAACTGCCGTGCTACTATGCCATCCACTGCCATTTGTCAAACTGAAGTGGTGCCCGTGATAATTGGTATCTGTATGAGTTGGGAACATTAGGTGAATTGAGACTATTCAGGACTGATTGAAAGCAGGAAGGCATGTCATTGTCTTAAATCGAGGGTTTCAAGCAGCAGCTGCCAAGAGCCACGTAATTATTGTGATTATTTGCTCACTTGGACACATTTCATACGCTTTCACTGCCGGCCCAAAAAGTTATACATATGTATGTATGTATATATATATATATATATATTTCTTTTTTTCACATCTGTTTCTTGCTGTTTGGATCTTGGATTAATGAAGTCACTGCCAGTGCAATTAAGCCTGCCACGTGCCCGCTCTTTGATTGCCAACTGGGATACTTTTCCCTGTGGGCATTGGCACATAATCCTCCCCTTCCTGCAGTTCTAGGGGTGTCACGTCAGGACCTTCTCTTCTCTTGATGTTATATTCACACGAACGAATAAATGTGAGGATAGAACAAAAGGAAGAGGGTGGGAGAACAGCATGAAGACCAGTCACGTGTAACTCACTGTTTCATGGCTCAGACAGCATTGTCCCCCGGCTGGTGTTCAAAGTTGTGCCCCTTGTTTGTTTTATACCATGTATTCATATTAATGTTCATTTCATGATCTCTTTTTCTATATGTGGGTTAGTAAAGGGGAATGGGCCTTTTTTATGTCCCTTGTGCTGTTGTGGGTGGCTCCCTAAGGGGCAGGGCCACCTGCCAATCACAGCAAGGAATGCCCCTCCATCCTATAGCTTCCCATAGTTCCTTGCGGTTCATTAAATGCACTAAGGAGTGGAGAGTTTTTGTGAGTATCTGTGCTTTTGTTATTGTTTTTGATTTTCTGGATTTTTCAACCCTTGCTCAGTTTTTGATCTCGCCTCCGGATCTCGCATTGGGACTGCGTTATTTGATATTTTTAAACCTCTGCTTTTGGATTCTGTATTGGCCCTTTGTTGGCTGTGCCTGCATCAGCACTTCAGGCATCTCTTTTGTGCTTACACAGACAGTTTTGTTGGAAATACGCCTTTATTTTATAAAGATTTGTTCTCGGCCCCTTTGGGTTTCTAGTCGGAGTTTTTGATGGTGTTTTCTCCTCCACTAGTGGGCAACTCTTTGAAAGTTTTCTACCCGTGCTTTTGGGACACACTAATGGAAATCGATTTGACTTTACACTCATGTGGCAGATTATTAGAAACCCCTGCACCCCTGCTTATCCATGCAGTTATCTGATTAGCCAATCACGTGGTAGCAGAGCAAGACATCAGACCCTTCAGATACAGGTCAGGAACTTCAGTACATGTTCACATCAAACTCCAGAATGGGGGAAAAAAAAACGGGATGTTCAGTGATTTGGATTTGTTCGTTCTTGAAAGGCTAGTTGGAGGACTTCTGAACCTTCTGATCTCCTGGGATTTTTCACACATATCAGTCAATATTAAAGTAAAACCATCCAGTGAGTGGCAGTTCTGTGGACAGAAACTCCTTATTGATGAGAATGGCCTGACTGGTAACTCAGGTGACCGCCTTGTACAACTGTGGTGAGCTGAAAAGAATCTTACAATGAAGAACACGTTCAGCCTGGAAGTGGATAGACCACAACAGCAGAAGACCATGTCAAATAACACGCCGGTCAGCCAAGAACAGAAAGATGTGGGCATAAGCTGGACAATTCAAGGCTGGAGACACGTAACCTGGTCTGATGAATCTCGATTTGAGATGAGGCACCAACACCATGAATCCCTGCAACCAACCTGCCTTGTGTCAATAGTCCATTCTGGTGGTGGTAGTGTGATGGTTGTCCATAATGTCTTCTTGGCACTGTTAATATCAATCAATCATCACTTGAAAGCCTATTTGAATATTGCCGTTGATCATGCGCATCCCTTCATGGCCACAATCTTCTAATGGCTACTTCTAAAGGTCATCTCAAACTGGTCTCATGAACGTAATGATGAGTTCAGTTCATCTTTGGTGGCCTTCCCTGTCACCAGATATGAATCCAATGGACCACCTTTGAGATGCGGTGGAAGAGGTGATGGATTTGCAACAGACCAAACTGTAGAAACTGCGTGAAGCCATCATGTCAACATGGACCAGAATCTCAAAGGAATGCTTCCAAAACGTCTTGTGGAATCCATACCATGAAGGATTGAGGCTGCTCTGAGAGCAAAAGGAGGCCATCCCTGTATAAGCATAGTGGTCCTAAGAATTTGCTCAGTGAGTGTATAATGACCTGATAGGGTCCCAGCTCATGTTGGGGGTAACTGGCAATGGATGGGCTAATCGTATTGGAATTCTCAGATTGGCATCGAGGTCAAGAGAAGGCAGAATTGGAGGGCAGCAGAGGCTGTAGAGCTGGCTGAGTCTTGGGGGAAGCACCAATGCCTGGTGGACACAAGAGCACATGGAAAGACTGGTTTGAGGTGCATCACATTTTTCTACCGCATTAAGGTTCAGGAGAGGGAAAGGAGGGTCCTGGTGCCAAAGGAGGTGTGGACAGTAATGGAGGAGGAGCGAGCCAGCAGGGAACTTGGTATGTGATGACAGGAAGCCTGGAGTAGATGGGAACATATGATGGAGCAACAAGTCTCATGGCCTGAGCTGAGCCCAATTGCTTGAAGTTCTTGATCCAGGATGTCTATGATGTTCTACCAAGTTTTGTCCATGGGTGGTGGGGATCCCAGTATGCCTGTTGTGCCCAGAGAAAGGCACCCTGGAGCACATCTTGAGTTGCCATAGTAGTTTTGAGGGCCATAGTAGATATCCCCCATAATAGACACCAGAGAGGACCATCACCTTCACTAGAGCAGGTGAGAAGCCATCAGAAGCAACTAGGATTCCCAACTCCACCTTCACAGGTTTACTGGCCACAATTCTTGACTGAGCACTCAGAGTTGATCTAGACCAGGGGTTTTCAACGTCGTCGGTCCTGGGGACCTCCTGTGGCTGTTTTAGTTCCAGCCAGATTCTGTTTTTAATTGGAATTCTAGGCTAATTAAGTGAACTGTTATTTCCCAGAATTCTGTGTTTTTGGGAACAATATACAGGTAACATTAGAACAGCAGAACAGTAGAACAATCTAGACGAGATGAGGCCATTCAATCAAACAAAGCTTGACTGTCGTATCCCCTTATTTCTTCCAATAAAACATCAAGTCGAGTTTTGAAGGCCCCTAACGTCTTACTCTCTACCACACTACTTGGTTGCTTATTTCAAGTGTCTGTCGTTCTTTGCGTAAAGAAAAACTTCCTAATGTTTGTGCGAAATTTCCCCTTAACAAGTTTCCAACTGTGTCCCCGTGTTCTTGATGAACTCATTTTAAAGTCACCGTCTGAATCCACTGGACTAATTCCCTTCATAATTTTAAACACTTCAGTCAGGTCTCCTCTTCATCTCCTTAAGGCTCAGCTTTTGTAATCTTTCCTCCTAATTCATCCCCTGTAGCCCTGGAATCAGCCTAGTCGCTCTTCTCTGGACTTTCTCTTGTGCTGTTATGTATTTTTTGTAGCCTGGAGACCCAAACTGCATACAGGACTCCTGATGAGGTCTCACCAGTGTGTTATTAAGCTTGAGCAGAACCTCCTGTGACTTGTGCTGCACACATCAAGGCGCTATATAACCCAACATTCTGTTAGCCTTCTTAATGGCTTCTGAACACTGTCAGGAAATTGATAGCTTAGTCCACTATGACTCCTAAATCCTTCTCATAAGCTGGACTCTCGATTTTCAGACCGCCCATTGTGTACTCAGACCTCACATTTTTACTTCCTATGTGTAATTCTTTACATTTACTGACATTAAATTTCATCTGCCACAGATTTGCCCAAGCCTGTCTGCTGTCCAAGTCCTTCTGTGATGATATAACGGATTCCATATTATCTGATAAACCACCTGTCTTGGTATCATCTGCAAAGTCAACCAGCTTGTTGTTTATATTCCTATCCAAATCATTTATAAATATTAAAAATAGCAGCGGCCCCAGCACTGCCCCCTGCTGGTCACCACTCTTAACATCAGCCAATTCTGATGAGGTTCCTCGCACCATCACCCTCTGCTTCCTGTGTCTGAGCCATTTCTGCACCCATCTACACACCACACCCTGCCACTTCTTTTAGTTTGATGCCCAACCTCATGTGGCACCTTATCAAATGCTTTCTGAAAGCCCAGATAAATAACATCATCTGCTCCACTTTGATCGTATCCTTTTGTTGCCTCCTCATAGAATTCCAGCATGTTAGTAAAACACGACCTCCCTCTTCTGATCCCATGCTGACTGTTCAGTAAACTCCTGTTCTTGCCAGGTGCTGCTCAATCTTCTCCTTAATAATTCCTTCCATTAATTTTCCTGTGATGCACGTTAAGCTTACAGGCCTACAGTTGCTTGGATCTGCCCTGTCACCCTTTTTAAATAATGGGATGATATTTGCCATTTTCCAGTCCTTCAGAATCTCTCCAGTGCACAGTGATTTCCTAAAAATATGTGTCAAGGGTTTATATCTGCACTCGCTAGCCTCCTTAAGAACTCTGTGGTAAATATTATCTGGTCCTGGTGATTTGTTTGATATCAGCTTATTTAATCTGAGCTGCACTTCTCCCTCTACAATTTCTAAATCCCTCAGTACCTCCTTAGTAGTCCCTGCCCTGTTACCACTCTGAGGTTATCCACTTGCTCACTTGTGAAGACCTCAGAAAAATGTAAGTTTAGGGCATCTGCTATTTCATTTTCTGTATCTTTTAATTCCCCTTTACTATTCCTGATGCACTTCACCTCCTCCTTAACTGTTCTTTTACTACTAAAATACTGAAAGAATCTCTTAGGGTCGTCTTTCGCCTTACCTGTATATTCCTCTCCAACTGTCTTTTAGCCTCCCTGATATCCTTCTTAATGGTTGCCCTCATGTTCTCATACGCTCTACGATTCACTTTGCAGTCATTAGTCTTATATGCCTTATAAAGCAGTTTTTTCCTTTGCAACTTCTTTTTTAACTCTTTATTAATCCACCGTGGAGTTTTTTTAAATTTCAAATTAATTCTAAATTTAGGTCTGTCCTGCATTACATGTAAAACATTTTTAAACCTGTTCCACTGCTCCTCGACTCTCTCCACATTTAAAAGCTTATCCCAGTGTATCCTCCTTAGACTTTGTTGCATCTGCTCAAAATTAGCCCTACCAAAGTTAAACTTAACAATTTTAGTCTTTGCATCTGCACTCTTACAAAATACTGAGAATTGTATTACATTATGGTCATGTGACCCAATGGTCCAATCACCTCTACACCCTCAATTCTATCCTGATTATTACAGAATACTAAATCCAGACAGGCTTCACCCCGTGTTGGTGCTTTAACATGCTGTGTTAAAAAACAGTCACTGATTACTTCTAAAAACTCCTTCTCTTGTACTCCTCCATCTGCAAGGTTATCCCAGTTAAAATTTGAAAACAAAATCCTAAAAATAAGACCTCTTCTCGTAATATTTTCTAATATAGAAATTAGAAAACTAAGTTTGGTCGAAAAAAAAAATATTGAAATGTACTAAGCTACGGAAGCCGAGAGAGGAAGTGCAATATCGTTGTTTTTTTCAAATTGTTTCCTCAAGATAACGGAATAATTTTATCGCGATCTCGATAAAACAAAAGATCTTGTTTTCTCAAAATTATGAAATACTTGTATCTAACGTTTAATGTTTAGCTTATTGAAGCCACGTCCTGTTTGAAACAGCAGAACAGCAGAATTGTATTGATCAGCACGTCTAATTTTTGTTCAATCAAGGGCTGACGCAGGCTGAAATATGTTTAGAAAATAATAACGTTAGTGTCCGTCATTTAAGAAGGCTTCAGCTGTATAGGTGTCGCAGTCTAAGCAAGCCTGATGCCAGGAGCAAAGGTTAAGTTTCGTTTTCTCGAGATCGCGATAAAATGATTCCATTATTTTGAGAAAACAAAGTTCGTTTTCTCGAGATCTCGATAAAATTAGTCTGTTATCTCGAGGAGACAATTTAAAAAAAATAACGATATTGCACGTCTTCTCTCAGCTTCCGTACTAAGCAGTTATATGGAAATAAAGTATTTATTTGTTTCTTTATAACAATATTTTCATCTTGACGTTCATTCTGTTTATCCGGGTGTTCTAATTGTTTAATTAATCCACTGTTTTCTAATAAGTGGGTCTGATGCTAAAGTAGTTGCAGCCATTCACGATTCAGTGTTAATCGCCTGGGTGTCTGCTTTGCTCGTTTTTATTTGTCATTATTAAGATGCAATGAAGGGGGAAAACTGCACAGAGAAAGGGCAAAATAGAATGAAAGCAATAAAAGAGAGTTAAGCATTTTAAGCAGTTTAAAGCATTTTAAATCAATAATAAAAGCAGAAATACTTCTAAATGTCTTATAAATGTTAAAAATCATGCCTCTGTGCTTTCTTAATGTAATTCTTAATTAATTGAGATCAGTGTTAGCAGTTTTCACTGATTATGAAGCTGGTTGGAACAAAAATTTGAAGCCACAGTGAGCCCCCAGGACCGACTTTGAGAGCCCCTGATCTAGACGGACAAGTCAGATTCCCAGAAGAGGTTGTGAGGGATCAATGCGCTTCATTATTAGTTTTAGTGCTCTTAGCTATGAAAAAAAGCTATGGATCAGCTTTAAAAGGATACCATTTATTTTGTTAGAGACACCCCATGTCCTTCTCACTTGGTTTGATTTGAGTTTCTGTGAGCCACGGTCATCCTGTTCTCTGAGGAAGCAAGCAGGCAGATTTTGTTTTGAGAGATGCAAGTGCTGATAGAAGACGAAACAATCTGCCTGTACGACCTTTGCCAGTGTGAGTTGGGAAGGCAAGCTATCAGGCTGGTGCATAAAACATATAAGCACTCAAATGGCATTTAGAAGTATTAGGCCTTATCAATACCTTAGGCAGTAAGATTAAAATACCATATATTATGATATTAGTTAGTTTGAGCACTATAGGGGCTTTAGTGTTTATTGTTGAAAGTTAGGGGACTTTCTCCTAAACATGTGCAGTAGCTTGGCCTCTTTCAGCTCACTGGGCAGCTAGCCTAGCTGCGTGCCATGACTTAAGAGTACCATGGTTTTATGGGGTACAAAATCTGAACATTGTGGCTTATATTTCCATTATATTTTGTTCAAGACAATAGATGAACTACATTCAGGACAAATCAAATCATGTCTTCTTCCCAGTTATACCTCACTTTTAAAACAGCTGTTCCAACAAAGAAAGGAAGACATGCTGGTGGCTCAGGCAATCAATTACTTTATAACCTGAGAAAGGATGGACATCTAATTATTTCACAGCCTGGGAAAAGAAGACCTGCCCATATCTCAGAGAACATTAAAAAGTTTTATTTTTGGGGAAAACGGACAATGAATTCATTCATCATATTGACAGCCAGCCAATCAGAATATCTAACAATCACATATTGCAAAAGGTAGAATTTTAGAATAAATATGCCCCGTCTGAGGAGCGATATATTAAGGAAGGAGGCAGGAAGAAGAAAGGAAGAAGAGAACAGAGTGACGTCAATGTGAAGCCATTTCCATCTAGTTGTCAGAAAAGCATCATGAGCAACTACGAGTGCAACGATCACAAGCCGCCTGCGACATTCATCCTTGTCATCTTTACTTTTTTGTAAGCTTTTTCTAAAGACTGTTTATATCCAGACTTTACTATCAGTCCTATTTTCTATTATTCTTTGTTCCACTGGTATTATTATTATTCCTGTAATAAATACCATGCTGCTTTTAACTTTCTATGTTTTGTCTTCATGTCTAGAGTGATTGAAGTAATAAGGTTGATTTCTTTGAGCACCTGGTGTGGCTGGAGGTTTGCCATACGCTTCATGCTGCAAGGTTTATTAAGGCTGAGGGTGAGAACTCCACCCAATAGTAGGGAACAGGACGTTTCATTGGTATAGGTATACTTGGCTGATATTGGTATAGGTATTCTTGGCTTTTAAATGGCCGATAGTCAAGAGTGCTGAACCTTTGTATGTTTAACTGTATTCTTGTAGACCAAAAGTAATATTTAGGTCTGAGATATCTTTAAAACATCATATGTTGTTCATGCCAATAATAACAAAGTCTATTGAAGTGCTGAGAGAGTGACAGGCTGTGTTATTTCTAAGGCACTTGTGTGGATTAAAGTTCTAGAGGTTAACTAGCTGGGTGTGTGTCATTCATAGGGCGCTGTTTAGTTTCTGTGTGTATGCGTATATCTGTGTGTGTGTGATAATCTTAAAGCACAACAGTAGACCAACCCGGTAATGAACTTGACGAGTACACTTACCCTTGAGGAAAACAGGTAAAGGGTAAGTAGAGGGAAATACGATAATACACATGGGCTCTTAGATAAGCATTCCCATTTATATTTAATTTAGTAAGCATTTAAGTTTATATGCCAGTGCTTCTTTATACATCTTAGTGATAATAACAAAAAGATATAGTAGCACATATTAGTTAGCTGAAAGAAGCAATTGTTAAAGGCTTGTCTTTTTCGTTTCTTTCAAGTATGAAGCACCGTGTTGTCAAGGCTATCTGAAGCTTGGCCCTTATAAGTAAAGCTGCGCATTGCCACTCACTGGCACAATCGTCTATTATGTTAGCCTCAGCCTTACAGGATGCTAGTGCAACAAGCAATCATTTATTGAATTATTGATTAGGCAGTCCAGTTTTCATATATGGGTCCTTCTGATCCCAACTTAATTGTTAAGAATTGAAAGGCCATCGATCTTTAACAGCTCAGGATCAGGCAAATCTGTCCTTTGAGCCAAAGTGGCTGTTATGAGAAGGATTTAGGAGTCATAGTGGACACTAAGCTATCGACTTCTAGACAGTGTTCAGAGGCCATTAAGAAGGCTAACAGAATGTCAGGTTACTGTATATAGCGCCTTGATGTGTGCAGTACAAGTCACAGGAGGTTCTGCTCAAGCTTTATAACACACTGGTGAGGCCTCATCTGGAGTCCTGTGTGTAGTTTGGGTCTCCAGGCTACAAAAAGGACAAAGCAGCACTAGAAAAAGTCCAGAGAAGAGCGACAAAGCTGATTGAGGGGCTACAGGGGATGAGTTAGGAGGAAGGATTAAAAGAGCTGAGCCTTTACAGTTTGAACAAAAGAAGATTAAGAGGAGACCTGACTGAAGTGTTTAAAATTATGAAGGGAATTAGTCCAGTGGATCAAGACTGTTCTTTTAAAATGAGTTCATCAAGAACACGGGGACACAGTTGGCAACTTGTTAAGAGTAAATTTCACACAAACATTAGGAAGTTTTTCTTTACACAAAGAACGATAGACACTTGGAATAAGCGACCAAGTAGTGTGGTAGACAGTAAGACTTTAGGGACTTTCAAAACTCGACTTGATGATTTATTGGAAGAAATGAGTTGACAGGACTGGTGAGCTTTGTTGGGCTGAATGGCCTGTTCTCATCCTGATTTTTCTAATGTTCTAAGAAGAAGGGTTAGGAAGAAGATTAATATGGGGATGTCTACGGAGGCCAAGGGTATTGTTATGAGGAGGTCTGGAAAACCAGGTGATTGTTATGAGATTGTTATGTGCCGAATGAGGTCATCACCTGTACAGTAGATGATGAGAAACTAATGTGAGAGGTGGGCATTTTGTGATAAAAACTATAATATATTCGGGCTCACAGTACACTTGGGGCTCAATTCATGAACTGAAACAGACTTTATGTGCTCTGCAATTGTTTTCTATGCTCTGTAATAAAGTCTAAGTTCTGACGGCCTTTCTGAAAACTCTGCTCATTTTTTAAGGCAGCCAACATCACTAAGGACGAATATTGTCTTGCTCTCTAAATCCTCCAGGCAGGTCATACTTATGAAGTTTATTGTTCCATGGATCCAATGATAGGAAGAGGGCAAGATATGCAGAACTGGACGAGCAGTGAAGGGACAATGGGTGGTACATGAGGTGAAGTAGGCTGCAGAGGTTTTTGCTGGGCAGATGTTCTGCAAGACGCTTATCATCCATGGCATCTATGGGGCCAACAATAAAAGCCAGGGAAGCTGCTGAAGTGGTCCTCTAGGTGGTTATGGATTGGGAAGGGAGAGCCATGGACACATGTTGAGGATTCATCAGCTGGGGTTGGGTCACCTGGACGAGGCAGGCTGATGTTGAAAGACCTGCAACATCACTAATGATGTTTGCATCACAAGATGTGTCAGGGAAAGTAAAAGAAACACTTAAGTGGTCGGGGGTGGCTGTGACTGCTGCATCTCTCTCTAATTTGTGCAAAGAAATAGGTACCATAAGCAAACTATCATACTCAGCATGATGAGAGAGGTCGCAGAATCAACTGGAATGTTGAAAGCAAATTCTAGAAAAAAACCTGATCTAAATCCGTTAAGTAGTTCTCTCGTGAAAAGCGGACAGACAGACAGACAGACATACATTGTTTTTTATACATATAGAGACTAGTTGTCCCCCGTGGCTCTGCATGCGGCGTAGAGAAACAGGACAAGGTTTAAAAATCAATAAACAAACAGGTATCGTTAGCTATGCGGAGGCAAGGTACCCTCCAAAACGTGGCAAGAGCTAGACCGATTCGAGCGGAGGCTGGCGTGTGAGTGAGAAGGGCCCTGCTCAGCTCCCCATTCATCAGGTCAAACTTCCTCTTCCCCTCGGCCCGTAGCTTCTGTCTCGGATTAGGGCGAATATATCGCTCCTGCAAGCGAATTATGATACTAAGCACGATGAGAAAAGTCGCAAAATCAACCAGAATGTTCCAAGAAAATTATGATAAAAAAAACCTGATCAAAATCTATTAAGCTATTCTCTTGTGAAAAGCATACAGACAGACAGACTTTTTGGATTTTATATATAGATAGATGTTACAAAGAGAAAAGTAAGGTCAGATGGCTGGGAGAACAGAGAAAAGAAAAAAGAAACTCCAGTAAGGCTGAAGAAAAAAAAAAAAGCAAAATGTGCAGGGGTCCCGACGCCAAAAGACCACCCAGCACCCACTGGGCATTCTACCTAACATAGATGGTCTAAATCAGACAACATGGTTTACAGGCTTCACACGGAAGAATTAGAAGATGACGGCCATGTGGACATCTGAGACATCCGCCATTCAATCCATAAACACAGGGGGCAGCGTGGTGCCCTGATCAGGTGGTTTTTACGCAGATCACCCCCACAGAACAACTAGAAAAGGCAGCAGAGAATAGTAGGCCTAGAGATTAGTAGGGAATTGCAGAACCCACCGGAAAATGACAATTCAATGCCCATATAGTGTAGTAGAGATACAACTAAAGTGCAGCTACGAAAAGCCATTTTACAATGATGGGTTTTTAGCTGTTTTTTAAGTTATTTTGCAGTATTAGCCTGGTGAATTTTTACTGGCAAAGTATTCCAAGTTTCAGGTGCATAACAGCAGAAGGCCGCCTCACCACTACTTTTCAGTTTGGCTCTTGGAATTGTAAGCAGACCTTCATTTGAAGATGTGAGGTTACGGCTTGGAGTGTAAGGGGACAGTCATTCCAAAATATGGGAATTATTTAAGGCTTTGTAAACCATTAGTAGTTGTAGCTGCGTTTACCCAAAATCGCCAACGTTCTGCATCTTTAGTTTGCTTTGTGCGATTCTGGCAATAGCCTGACGCGTGGAAATGATTCCACAGACAAAATATCTTTGTTTTTAAACGCTTTAGTAAAATTTCAAAGTAAAACTGTTCACTCAAAAAAAAAATTGACATTGCAAAGAATAGAAAAATGATTGTTTAAGAAAGTTCTGTTTAAAACTGTGAAAGAAAAATGAACTGCTTGCAAGCTATTAAGGGTTAAAAGCTGACAAAGCTGTTTTGCTGTAATGGCAGGTTATTCATACAGGCAGGCGTCTGTCATAAGGCAGGGTGCGGTAAGCTGACCTGGGACAACTTCCTCTGTTAGACACATCAAAGATGACCTTTCCTTCTTTCGGACCCCTCTGACACATACACAAAAGTTGAAACGGTTAGACGATTTGTGCTTAGATAAACGAATGATGCTTTTTGTAAAGTAAAGGGAAAGGTGAAGGAGGAAGAATTTTAAAGCCGATCGAAAAGGAGAAACTGCTCTCTTCTGCCTTGCGACATCCGTAACTGAATAAAAGCTGATTGATTGAACTATTTCTGTCTTCTTCAGGAACTACTTCCACAAATCTTATATATCTTGTTTGTTTCTTTAAGTTTTCCAATACCGTTGAATCATTTCTCAACGGTCAGAAAACTGTATGCTTATCCCACTTAAAAACTGTAAATGGGTCTTTCAGTCCATGCTAGCGATGAGACTTTCAAAACACACACTGACTTAATGAACACACTCTATTACAGATTTAGCTGAGAAAGTTCAATCTCATATTAACTTACAGGGGCGAAAGGTTATACCAAAATCTACAGCTATGAAAGAAAATGATATTCTGCTAGCTGTGTACGCCCGTGCTGTAAAAAACCCAGGGTCCTAGAAGCTATTGAAATCATCAGAAAGAAAACAGAAATGTAGAGATGTCAGGTAATTGAAAGGAATTACTGTTGACGTCTCTCTCCTAGGAGGATTCGTTTTGCCGACGTGTTCACATCACTTGTGCAATAGTTAAAGCAAAATGGAAAAGGCTACATATATAAGGATTAATAAAATAACAGTGGGAGGTGGTGCTTTTAGTTACAGGTCCCCTAAACTGTGCAATGGTCTGCCTGCCACTATAAGAGATGCCCCTTCGATCTCAGCTTTCGAAAGACTCACTATTTCAGTTTAGCACACCCTGACTAGAGCTGCTGATTAACTGTACATAGTGCATCACTGTTGTCAGTCATTAGCACTAAAACATAAGTTATATGATAGTCACAGTTTTTTCTAACCCTCACCTGTTCTGCTTCTCTTTTTGGTACTCAAATGTGGCACTTAGTGCCACAGCCCTCCTGCTAAGTTGTTTTTCCTGCCTAAGGAACAACAACATGTATTTCTATAGCACATTTTCATACAAATAATGTAGCTCAAAGTGCTTTACATGATGAAGAAAAGAGAAATAAAAGACAAAGTAAGAATTTGAATAAGGCAACATTAATTAACATAGAATAAGAGTAAGGTCCGATGACAGAAGGAGGGACAGGGAGGACAGAAAAAAAAAAAAAAAAAACTCCAGACGGCTGGAGAGAAAAAATAAAATCTGCAGGGGTTCCAGGCCACGGGACCACCCAGCCCCCTCTGGGCATTCTACCTAACATAAATGAAACAGTCCTCTTTGTATTTAGTCATCTCTGATGGAGGATTGTAGGAATCATCAGGTAGAGGGGTCCTTTTATCGGATTGGCTGGCCCAGAGCTGACTCAACTGTGGAATGGCCAATAGGGGGAGGCAGCTTGATGGCCGAGGTCTCCAGGACTCTAAACAAATCTGAATCTTATCACATAATACCATCTACTATTGAATTTTGCTCGTCACTTGTAATATTTCTATTGCACTACTGTATTGAGGATTACTTGGGTTCTGTTCTGTGTATTGTGTTGTATTTACCCACTGCATGCCCAACCTACCTGGAAAAGGGTCTCTCTTTCCCTATAAGGGTTTTTGTGGGAGTTTTTCCTTGTCATCTTAGAGAGTCAAGGCTGAGGGGCTGTCAAAAGGCAAGGCCTCTGTGATTCTGTGCTATACAAAAATAAATTGTATTGTGTTGTATGTAAAAAATCCATGTCTATACGACCTAGTAATTACACAAGCAAGTAAGCAAAAGCAAGCAGACAGATATCAGACAAAATAGCAGAATTTACAGTTTTATGTGCATATAAAAAACAAACAGCTGAGTTCACTGAGTACATCTATAGTGATGGAGCAGGTGGTCCCTGATGAATGGACATTTGGCCATGGTCAGTGTAAACAATTTCACAGGATTTCATCAACCACATTTTATTATTATTATTATTATTATTATTATTATTATTATTATTATCGGCAGAGCAAAAAAGAGAGCAGGAAAGATTGCAGCTGACTTTGCCCTCCTCACCAGCCATCTTTTCTTTAAATTGCCATCGCAGAGGAGGTATGGGTCTATTGCAACCTGAACTACACGCCATCTCTGCAGATTCTTTCCTCAAATTATTCATATCCTAAATAAACTTACATATGGTTACTCCTAACTGATTTTGCAACATATAACTGGTAACCGTGCTGCAGTGGGAAGAAAAGTAAAAGGGATACCGTTTTGCCGATGTCAGCGGCTAAGTGACTTTTGTCTTTCTTCGGAGGTTTCGTTTTGCTGATGTGCTCACCCCGCTTGTGTATTAGCGGCTAAGCGAGTTTTCTGTTTCCTCGGAGGTGTAGCCCTTACCCCGACTCCACCTCTCAGACAGACAGACAGGCACACTTCCACGTGTAGATGTTTATATATAAGATTAAATACCATTTTAATTATGTAATACTTGTTTCTTACCAAAATGTATCCTTTATGACAAAATTAAAAGTGTAAGCTGTTGCATTTTAAACAGGCTTGCTGTCCAAACTCAAGTGGTGCCCCATTAAATTTAAAGAACAACATAAAGGTCTGAAATCTTTAAAGTAGGTTTTCTCGCCATTTGTCTCCACCTCTCACTTCCGGGCCGGACAGACAGACACATACATCTACGCATAGACATTGTCACACACGTGCGAGTTGGAGGCAGGAAAAGGGCTTAAGTAATGGTGATACCACATCTGACCAAGGGGCGGAAGGTCTTTCTCAGTTCCCTCCAGACCTTTCCTGAGAAATCCTGCCAGGTTCCGGCGCCTCCGAAGACCTCACTTCCGGTTCTGGGCCCTTTGACGACGCAACTTCCGGCCCAAGCAATATCACTTCTGGTTTCTCTGGGGGTGGGGAACACCCAGAAATGATGTCACTTCTGGTTTCTCTTTGTAGGGTAGTGGGTCGGGGGGCTGGGATACCCTTAGATGATGTCACTTCCGGTTCCGACCCCTTCAATGACATCACTTACTATACGGGCCTTCAAAGCCCCCATCTTACAACCAATGAATCAGTTCTGTTTTGGACTCAGTCTTTGTGAACAACTCTGTTCTTTTCAAAAGCCTTTTGCAGCCGGGGATATTAAAGGGGTGGCTGCCGCAAACCTTTTCATGATTTCTGGTCTTTGTTTCTATTACAACGTTTATATAAAAGATTCAAATTAAGCAAACACTAATATGAGTTTAACTTAAAGCTGTAACTTTTGTACAGTAGTATTTTAAAGTTAATTCTAAATGACACTGGTAGCCAATGTAACAACGCTAAGACTGGGGTGATGTGCTCAGATTTTCTTTTTCTGGTTAAGATTCTGGCTGCTGTATTCTGCACTCGTTGTAATTGATTGATGTCTTTCTTAGGTGGTCCTGAGAGGAGTGCGTTACAGTAATCTAGTTGACTAAAAACAAAAGCGTGAACTAAAGTTTCAGCATGTTGTAAAGTTATGTGAGGTCTCAATTTAAGTGGAATAATGCAGTCCTAGTAATCTGATTAATGTGATTTAAAATTGAGGTCTAAGTCAATAGTGACCCCCAAATTCTTGACTTTTAAGCCTAAGAGATCAAGTTTATTTCTAATACCCTCATTATATCCATTTTTGCCAATCACTAAGATTTCTGTTTTCTCCTTATTAAGTTTGAGAAAGTTACTGCACATCCATTTGGAAATACAAGTAAGACACAGGAGTAGAATGCCCAGAGCATCAGGGTCATCTTGTACTAAAGATAAGTAAAGCTGTGTATCATCTGCAGAGCTGTGGTAGCTCACCTTGTGCTTTGAGATAATCTGATGTGACAAATGCATGGAGATCACAGAGAGCAGGGGTCTCTGAAGACTAATCACCACTACTAATAAAGAATTTTCAACTTGTTATGTAAGACTGAAACCAATCGAAGATGCTGCTCAAGATGCCCACCCGTTGACTAATGTAATTTATGAGAATACAGTGGAACCTCGGGTCACGAACGTCTCGGACCACGTATGAATCGGGTTACGACCAAAAAGTTCACCAAACTTTTGCATCTGTTCATGGCTACACATTCGGGTGACGAACAAGCCAGTTTCCCTTCCGGTTCGTACGCGCCAATGACTTCCACAAGTGTTCAGTCTCTCCCTGTGCATCCCCTGTGCAGTGAGCGAGAGAGAGAGAGAGAGAGAGAGCGAGAGAGCAAGCGAGCGAGAGAGAGAAAGAGAGAGAGAGAGCGCGAGAGAGCAAGTGAGAGAGAGAGCGCGAGAGAGCGAGAAGGCAGTTAAAGAATGCACCGGGCTTGTTTTTATAAAGGTTTTCTCAGTGTTATTCAACTTTTTTACATTTACTTTACTATTACACTGTACATTCTATGGTATAGTTAACTATTTTTGTGCTTAAAAATCTTTAAAAAAATATATTTACATACAGCTCATACGGTCCGGAATGGATTAATTGTATTTACATACAATCCTATGGGGGAAATTACTTCTGGTCACGACCAAATCGGGTTGCGACCAGAGTTTTGGAACGAATTACGGTCGTGAACCGAGGTTCCACTGTACTGTGATCGATGGTGTCAAATGTCATACTCAGATCGAAGAGGATGAGAACAGATAAACAACCTCTGCCCGCGTTAACTCACAAAGTCACACGCATAACAAAGATGGCGGGGGGCTTCCTCTTGTCCTCATCCTGCTAGTTCTCTCCTCTGCTATCGACACAGTCACTCATCAGGAGCCTCATGTATAAACATGGTGTGTACATATAAAAATGTTGCGTACGCCTTTTTCCATTTTCACATCGCGATGTATAAAAACTAAACTTGGTATAAAGCCACGCACATTTTTAGGGTAGCTCAGTTTTTCAAACTGGCGTCACCCAGCGTCAAAGCAGTGCTTTTGTTCCAGTGTGGTTTCCCTTTCTTTTTTAGATGCACATCCCTGACGCAGCTTTATCATATACTGTACACTGAAATTAACCGCATATTGTTTATTAGTTTAAGGCATCTGATTTTAATTAACCTGTAACAATATAATGGTCCATGGAATGGCCAAACTATTCCAAATACCATAGCTGCTTTAGTGTTTTTACTCTCAAGTATTTATATCACTGTATCTGAGTGGGGAATCACAGCTCTACAGCAGCTGATCAAAAAGAGAATTATCGGTATACAGCATCAAGCACACGCTGCCTCGGCTATGCTGTCTATTTGAACTGCTCCCATACGGCAAACGCTTCAGAGCTTTTCCTATACGGACCTCACGGTTCATAAACAGTTTCAATCCAAGAACTCTAAACGCACTCCATCAGTCCATCAAGTGCACCAGGTAGAACTGTAGTACTTATAAGTACAATCACCTCACTGTAAACTTGCACTACAGTTATAATATTGCACAACCTGAGCCACTTTATAAAGCGTGTATTTACATATGATGACGATATCATTTTTAAGATGAAATGCAGCAAAAAATGTTTTGACATTATACAGATAAAATGTTAACATCATTTAAATAATCCATATTGTTAATAATTAAACATGTGAGGACACGGTGTCGCAGCGCTACCTAGTTCAGGGATTGTTCCTGTTGGCGCGACACTGGAAGGATAGATGGACAGAATAATTAAATACGTACTATGAAGATATTTCAGTGTTCCTTAAATGTTTTGAAGAATCGGTGTTCTAAGCTTACAGATGGCTTAATGTCTATTACAGAGCTGATTGTGTGGCGATTGGTTACTTGGAGAAAGAAAAGGAAGGACAGGAATCAGGGGTTCAGTACATTTGAAAGAGACAGTACTGCTGCAATAAATTATTTCATCGACGGTCGCGCAAGGCGCAGCAAGCATCTTGCGTGAGGCAGGAGCAACCACTGGATGGGGTGCCAGCTCATCACTATCACTGCGCCACCGTGTTCCCATGTTTAATAACATGCTTTAACTCCTATCATCATGAAAATGATATCACATATACATCTCAGTATTTCAGTTATTCAGAGAGCTGTAATATCACGAATGTAATGGATTCTGTGCCCTGTTGGAGAAAGAGAAAGAACGGAAGCACGTAGTGATTCACACACATACAGCACATTGAAGATCAAATACAAAACAAAGCATTTAACGTGCTACTTTAGTTACGATGGGATTTGAGAAACTAGTAAATTAAATGATTTTAAGATGAAGTTTATGATTTTCTACTTTAATGACAAAATAAACTACATGATTAAAGTGAAAATTTCGAGATTAAAGTTGACATTTTGAGCTTTTTTTCCCACTCCGTCCCTATTTTTTCCTTTTCTCTGTACCCTAATAAGCTTTCATACGACACTCAGACTGTGGGCTACGACTCGCCTTTTCACGGCGACTTTGATATCTGATGACTTCTTTTTTATTTCAGGCACTATGCAACTTTGTGAACTTGAGCTTTCGAGTTTCTCCAACACGCTATGTCAGTCGATCAACTTCCTTTTGTTGTTTATATCACTTTTTAAACCAACAAATAGTACGTTTTTCTTTGCCTCCACTTGGTATTCGCTGAAATTCTTCTATGTTCCCCTGTGCTTTTGCCATTGGCTTTTCACAGAATGATTTGCATATTCAAAGAGGCGTAATTCTGGGAGGAGTTAGGGAGTGGCAGCAGGCGTATGCATGTGCGTTACTTTTCACGCTGACTAAGATATATGTAGCAGAAGAACGTGGAAGTTGGCGTACACACAGATTTATGCATCTGGATTTTTTTGTGTCGACACACATTTCCACTTTTGTCCATATGCCATGTTTAGTGTGAATTCTACGCATGGCGTTATGCATGAGGCCCCTGGTCCTCCTTACCACCCTCTCTGAACTCAGAACCACTGGCACTGCCCTCAAAGGGAGGTCCTACCCTAAGGATTGGTGCTGGGCCCTCTCCTCTTCTCTCTCTACACTTATAATCAAGTCCCATTATTTCTCTTGTTGGTGCTATGCTGATGATATGCATCTGTACCAGTGGTGCCCACCAAACGACCATATCTCTTTGAATTGAATCTCAATATTTAGAACACTTTCAGCAGTTGGCTGCAAAACAACTCCAGCTTCTCACTGTTTCATACCTAATATGTGTTAAGAATTCTGAGGCTTCAGAGATCTTTGGGTTGTCAACCCAGCCACACCCGTTCAATATTAAAAAGAAAAAGTTCAAACTGTGCCACAGGACATCCAAATGAGCAAAATTTAATGTGTTCCTTGCGTGGCTAAATGACACTGGACTTGTGCTCCCTGCTTCAAAAGATGACTTCCAGAGTTGGGTGCCCCGTTTATATTTGTCTGATCCCAGAAGGGGCGGTGCTTGTGGTGCCTGGAGGGGCGGGGATAGGCATCACCTCCTCATGATGGGTCAATGCTGTGCGGGAACCCAGAGATACAGAGAGTGGGATTGTGCGGCTTACCTAAGCCCTCTGGAAGATCCCTAAGCAAGCAAGCGTGGCAGCACAAAATCTCCAAAGGTCTTCCAGCTCATGTAGTGCTGCCTTCAAACACTAGTTCTTTAAAGTCAACAATTACAGTAACACATTTTTGGTGCTTATGTCATTTGTTTTCCTTAAGTGATGTTGATTTTACTTTTTCCTTGGATTAGCCCTTGTATTGGAATTTTTGATCCTTCCAAGCGGTTTCCTCCAAGGCCTTTGTGATCTTATGGATTTCTCCTTCTAGTAGGAAATATATTATTTTTAAATAATTAAAATAAAAATAAAAAACACAATCTGTTCTATTAAGTGTTAATACGAAAGGCACTATATCATTTCATAAATCTATTATCTCAAGCTCCATCTCTGTCCTGCTGTGGAACTTTAAAAGAGTCACTTAGTCCTCAATATGGAGCACAAGTTATCAAATGAAGTTATTTACATAGAAATAATGAATTACTAACCAAGATTCACCACGAGGGCGATCACTTAAGGAAACTGATTTTCCATTCTTTCTTTCTTTTTTTTCCAAAACAAGTAATTGATAGAAAAAGTGCTATATAAATAAAATGTATTATTATTATTTTATTATTAAAGTGAGTCTGGTACACAAGTGGGATCTCCTCCAAACTCCATAGCAAAAGGCTTTTCTGTCACTAGATGGCAGTCATCCTCCATTAAAAAGCTGAAAAGATCTGAAGAATCCAAACATTCTTTGTTCGTGAATTCAGCATTTGGAAAATAAATCTCAAGGATAGATAGATAGATAGATAGAAAAAGCACTATATAATAGATAGATATGAAAGGCACTATATAATAGATAGATAGATAGATAGATAGATAGATAGATAGATAGATAGAAAAAGCACTATATAATAGATAGATATGAAAGGCACTATATAATAGATAGATAGATATGAAAGGCACTAGATAATAGATAGATATATAGATAGATATGAAAGGCACTATATAATAGATAGATATATAGATAGATATGAAAGGCACTATATAATAGATAGATAGATATAAAAGGCACTATATAATAGATAGATATGAAAGGCAATATATAATAGATAGATATGAAAGGCACTATATCATAGATAGATAGATAGATATGAAAGGCACTAGATAGACAGATATATAGATAGATAGATATGAAAGGCAATATATAATAGATAGATAGATAGATATGAAAGGCACTATATAATAGATAGATAGATAGATAGATAGATAGATATGAGGGTAAGTCCAGGTGGAGTTTGCAGGATGTATGTGTGCCCACCCTTGACGGGTCAGCCTCTGTAGCGTAGCTTATTTCAGCTTCTTCCATGATGACTTGGCGCTCTTTCTCTTCCGTCTCCTGGGCCTCCTTAACAGGCCGCCGACCGCCAATGCGTTTGTTTTGATTTCTTTCGTTAAGAATATCAATAGCAGCGCTCACTGCAGTAATATTTTCAAGCAGTTACCAGCTGCGGAGATATCACCCGCACTTCATTTTCATTCCTGGCAACTTGAATATCCATTTCAATTTGCTTCAAATATCAGCTTTCATGGTTCACAATAATTTGTTTCTGAAGAAGCCCGCGGACAGGAGAGAAGAACAGCGAGTCCTAATCGGGGCCTTGTCCTCTGAAGTGGAGCATCGAAGGCGTTAATGTCTTCAGTGGGCTGCGGGCGTCCAAATAGAAGTGGCAGTGGGGACGGCGGTCACAGTCTACAGCAGTGGTGGTGGTGGTGGGGAGGGGTGCGCTCGATCCATCAGTATGACAGTGTGAATACTTAGAAATCAAATCACAGCTAAATGATATTACTCACAGTGGCTGTTATTTAATTTGCAGAGGAATGTGTTTCTCACTAAATCTGACCTGACAAATTACGGTGGTGTAAATACATTAAAATGAGCGGTTTGGAGACACGACTGTTTAGTGAACGTGATCTCGTGATCTAAAGGAGGGTTTTGAAATCCTGTACTCGTCAGCATATAAGACTAAGGATGGGCGGGGCTGGACGGGTGATTGACAGCAAAATGTCCCCAGGTGTGCCGAGCTCTGCATTCCATGAATCCCAGGCACTTTCCTATTGCACCTTACAATTCCGTTGGAAGGTTCAAGAAGGCAGGTGGAGATTTCCACGACTTTGCATATTATAATAACAACAGCAATAATCAATAAGAATCTTCTGTGTCTGCTTCTCAAACACCACGAAGCTCTGCACAAGCACACATCCATAGTGAAGGGAGGCCATGAGTTCAATAAAAGGTATTGTTTACCTGAGACCTCCAGTGCTAACAGCGAGAAACCAAGCAGTGGAGGTCTCACTAGTGTGTTATAAAGTGTGGCATATGGCCAGCCATTCATCCCGGCCAATACCCCCAGGCCGCCAGATGGAGCCCTTCGTACAGCATGGAGGTGCCCCGAATTCCAGGAGGGCATCATGGACAGTGGAGTTTTTCATCACAGCCCTGCTGGATACCATGGGGGCCTCCAGGGGATGCTGCAGAGAGGAGCAGGGACTGCTACTTTCCCTATAGCCCAGAATTATGTCTTAGTCACAGCGACAGAGGAAATGACGTACTTCCGGGGTGAAGAAAAGGAGTTTTCACCAGACCCGGAAGTGTTAAGAATCACATGGACTGAGGGAGCAGAAGCACTTCCGGGTCAAGGACTTTAAAAGGAATGATGGGAAACCCCAGCACATTGGGCCGAGTTGGGAGGAAGGGTGACTGAGCTGCTGGGAGTTGGAGGGTTATACGTTGTTATTGATTAGTGTTTGTTATTATTATTGAGTATTGTGGAGGATGGGTGCTTTGTGCACATTATTATTGAAATAAATAATATTATTGGACTTTTACCTGGTGTTTTGGCATATTGTCTACGGGTCCAGAGGTGCGACAGCGCCCCCCTACTGTCACAAAAGTTTAGTCTGATTTACAGTCAACAGTCCCTATGATATAATCAAACATTTTATTTGTCTTTTTTAATCGCTTCTGCATGTTTCTTAAATGATGCAAATGTTAAGTCAACATAAACCCCTAAGTCCTTTTCACAGGTTGCTTCGTGCAGCTCAGTGTCTCCCATCTTGTAATTATAACTGATGTTCCTTTTGTCCCCGTATGGCACGTTGCACTTTTCTTCATTGAACTCCATTTCCCGAGTGATTATCCAGCTCTGAAGCTTCTCTGGGTCATTTTACAGCCTCCTCAGTGTCTGCCATCCCTCCAGATTTGCTGGCACTGCACTTCACCACGTTATTATCCATCCATTCAACCATTTTCCACCAGAGCAGAGGTAGAAAGAGTGGCAATGCAATACACACACACACACACACACACACATACACACATACGCACATACGCACAAGTGCTAATTTAGCATCGCTAAGCCTCCTTAAGAACGCGAGGGTAAATATTATCTGGTCCTGGTGACTTGTTTGATTTCAGCCTAGCGCTTAGAACTCATAAATGGTGCCCCTCAGGTGGTGGCACACAAGTGATATTCGTAGACTTTGACAGTGGGGGGGTGAACCCTGGACCCTTTCCCTCAGTGTCTGGAGTGCACACCCCTTTAGTTATATAAATTGCGCCCCTTTGCGGACATGCCAAAGAATTGTGCCTCTCTGAGCCCATACTGACGGTCTTTCCAGAATGTTCTCCACTTGGTGACTGAAGTGTGAGCTCATTCCGTTACATAAATGGCACCCCTCTATGTGGGTACTGCGGAATTTATGGAGCATGCGCCTCTTGGCACTCATAAAGGGTGCCCCTCAGGTGACAACTTGCAAACTATATTAATAGACTTTGACAGTGATGGCAGGGCCTTTTCTTTGGCGTCTGAGGCATGTGCCCCTTCAGTTACATAATTGGCACCACTGTGTGTGCAAATTGTGAAATTTATGGAGTGCATGCCCCTTAGCTCTCATAAGGTGGTGCCCACCAGGTGACAATGCACAAACAATATTAATAGATTTCAACAATGGTGGGCAGGGGTAAACCTTCCCTTTGGTATCTGTGTACATAACATTAGAATTTACAGAGTGTGTGCCCCTTGGCACCCCTTAACTTTCATAAAGGGTGCCCCAAATGGATTGACCTGACTCAGGCTGTACTCGCCATTCTGAATTTTTTGGTGTTGCTGCCCTGTGCCGCCCCTTGGCAAGGTGCCTCTTTGAGTGGCTGCCCATGTTGCTCATTCGTAAATCTGCCACTGGTCCCTAGAATCACCTCTGGCTATGAACTGAATGACGTACAGTAAGGTGATCTTTACCTTCTACATTTTGAAAACTTTCAGTGCCAAATATTTGAATTATGGAAGAAACCAACCAGAAGCTCCCCACTTCATTATGTTCAGTTGTAAGAATCACATCCTTACTACTGTGTTAAATTGGGATGTAGATTTATTGTAATACTTGAAATTAGAAAAATGTAAATTCACTCTGCCCAGGAACAACAAGGAAATTCTTCAATGTACGGCGGGCCGTTATCAGCAGCATCCTGAGGCAGCGACGCCTCGCGTTAATAGATGACGGCGCTTAATAGCGGTAAACTCTTTAGCCGCTTTATTAATCTCAGGCAGCCTCCTCATTATTACGTTTTCAGTCTTCTTCTTTTATCTTTGGCCAATTTTGTTTATGGGAAGAGGAACTGGAAAAGAATGAATGTGCTATGCTGACAAATTTGTGTATGCAGTGACGCCTAGGAAGCTTGTCAGCTTTTCAAATTCCCTCCATTTCTGCATAAATATGACCAGAAACGTGATCAGATGTCCTAAAACAAGATGAACCCACCTAAACAAATGACACAATCTTCTTCTTCTTTCGGCTGCTCCCATTAGGGGTTACCATAGCAGATCATCTTTTTCCATATCTTCCTGCCCTTTTCATCTTGTTCTGTCACACCCATCACCTGCATGTCTTTTCTCACCACATCCATAAACCTCTTTTTAGGCCTTCCACTTTACAGCTTACCTGGCAGCTCCATCCCTACCCTCTTCTTCTTCTTCTTTTGGCTGTTCCCATTAGGGGTTGCCACAGCAGATCATCTTCTTCCATATCTTCCTGTCCTCTGTATCTTGTTCTGTTACACTCATCACCTGCATGTCCTCTCTCACCACATCCATAAACCTTCTCTTAGGCCTTCCTCTTCTCCTCTTAGCCAGCAGCTCTATCCTTAGTACCCTTATCCCAGTTTACCCAGCATCTCTCCTCTGCACATGTCCAAACCGACGCAATCTCACTTCTCTGACTTTGTCTCCAAACCATTCCAAAACACTCTTGACATGCTGTTCCTTCAGAAAAATCCCTACCCCATTTCTCCTCTCATTCACACAATGGTAGATTAATTTGAACTCACCTCAGGTCCACCTGGCTTTACTCCCCTTCCATTTAGTCTCTTGCACGCACAATATATCCACCTTCCTTCCCTCCATCATGTCTGCTAACTCTCTCCCCTTACCAGTCATACTGCCAACATTCAAAGTTCCTACCCTCACTTCCACTCTCTTTACCTTACTCTTCTCCTCCTGCCTCCAGACACGTTTCCCCACTCTCCTTCTCCTTCTCCTTCTCCTTCTTCTTCTTCGGCCAACAGTAGCCAAATTTCCGCCAGCACCCTGTTGGATAACAGGTGGCGGTCGTTGTTAACCCGGGACTCGACCGATCCGGTATGGAAATCTGTATTGTTGTTTTACATTGGATGCCTTTCCTGACATAACCCTCCCCATTTATCCGGGCTTGGGACCGACACGAAGAAACTCACTGGTTTGTGCATCCCGTGGCTGGGTTTTAACAAATGACACAATAAACGTTATAACTGCTCATTTATTCATTAGGAAACTTAACTCTGCCCCCTGCTCACTTCGCTCACCAACCCCCATGCGGTCCATACGCGCTCGTCATTTCCCGGATCTGCCATTTGCGATGAATCGTGCTGTGCTTTTGGATCAACACGAATATGTACTCTGTCTTTGATATCTCAGTCTTTCGAAACTATTATTGCTGACAATTCGTCACACGTTGGTTTATTATATATGTGACCGTGATCTTTTGGATTCATATAGAAATCCAAGAAAACTTATTTATCTGTGTTTTTCAGATAAATTTCATGTATAGTGTGATACTTTTGGACGTATGGATTTGTATCCATTATCGGCTATGGAACTTCTAATACGTCTGATCGTTTAACTCTTTCGATTCTATGTTGCATCGCTTCTCCGTGATCATAAATATCAACCTGAACGAATTGTGGTTTCTTCGAAATTAAACTTGTAGTAGCTCTGTCATATCCATGTCCATCCATTATCCAACCCACTATATCCTAACTACAGGGTCACGGGGGTCTGCTGGAGCCAATCCCAGCAAACCCCGGGCCGGGCGCCAGCCCACCGCAGGGCACGCACACACACACCAAGCACACACTAGGGACAATTTAGAATCGCCAATCCACCTAATCTGCATGTCTTTGGACTGTGGGAGGAAACCCACGCAGACACGGGGAGAACATGCAAACTCCACACAGGGAGGACCCGGGAAGCGAAACTGGGTCTCCAAACTGCGAGGCAGCACCACTACCACTGCGCCACCATGCCGCCCTCTGTCATATCGCCTATGTCCATATATTCAATGTTCTGTTATTTCAGCAAGTAAGAATTTCCGTTTGTTTGCGCTAATGCAATCTTTACTATCAGTTTTTTGAGACTTTCAAATTTTAGTACAGTGGAAACTTGGTTTCGGAAACATGCTCGCAATCCAAAGCGAATATCAAAGCGACTTTCCCCATAAGAAATAATGGAAACTCAGATGATTCGTTCCACAACCCAAAACTATTCATATCAAAATGATTAATACAAAATCTAAAGTAAAAGTACATAAAACAAATTAACCTGCATTTTACCTTTGAAAAGAATCATGGCTGGTGTGAGTGAGTTTCTAAACTCTTTTGGGATTCCACCCAATGGGACGACATGCGGAAGAGCGTCCCGAAGCAACCGCCGCAGGCTCCAAGCACTGTAGCAGTTTGCCGTTAAAGCGAATCCGAAAAGATCGCGGACATGCTATAAGAGCCTGCCGTTGATGGGTAATACAGGAACATTATAAATGCGCAGGGCATATTGCTGTGTCTGTGTATAGTTAGTGGCAGATCCCGCCACAATACATAACCGTACTGCTCCTGTTTCAAGCTGAATAAAGCTGGCGTCGCTAAAGTTCTGAGACTCAGCTTTGTGTTTTGGGGTGCAAGGCAGAGACTCATACGATACAACACACACACGTCGTCATCATTCTATAGTAAACAGTATACGTGTTGACTATATGAGTGAGGCACGCCGACTCAGACGGAGAATGGGAGACGATTACCCACAATCCCGCAGCGAGAGAGAGAAAAACCATCAGCTCAGTTGTGATCACGTGTCTCTTGGCAGACAAAGTGTATACGTACTATTCGTATTGCAAGACCTTGCTCGTTAATCAAGTCAAAATTTATTAAAAATTTTAGCTTGTCTTGCAAAACACTCGCAGACTAAGTTACTCGCAATCCAAGATTCCACTGTACTTTCATAATCTCTAACCTGCTCTGCATGTGTATCGTGACAATGTTTTTGAACCTCTTTACGACGTTGTACTTTGTCTTCTACTCTTTGTCTTTTCTTCTTCTACTGTTTGTCTTTATATATATATACTAGCAAAATACCCGCGCTTCGCAGCGGCGAAGTACTGCCTTAAAATTTTTATTAAGAAGAAAATTAAACCTTTTTAAACTGAGGGAAAATATACCAATAATTATTTGTTAAGGATCTCTTTGTATGCCAGTTGTCAGTTCGGCCCTCCAGTTGTAATATGACCAAGCTGTAGCTGTGCGCTGAGCTTACTCTAGAGCATGCAACATACAGTTGGCCATGTGAACAGTAATCTTGTTTCAAATCTCACAGCTTGGATTGCTGCTGTCATAATCGGTTTGAGTTTCATGGTTTGTTTCAATTACGACAGTATTTGTAGGACTTGTTTTGAAGAGACATTCGGCATCTGTCAAGCGTTGTAAGTATACAACCAGTTTCATTGATAACTTCACATCCAGCTTTTGAGAGTTTAAACATTTCTAAATATCAAAGTGTCCACTACTGAAATCGTCACCTGTGAATCTAAGATGTTTAAGAGGCATTGACGGTTGTCCAAAGGTGTAAAATATTTGACCATTTCGGTACACTTAAGCATTTCACTCTTCTAGTGCTCCTGTGTATTATAATTATCTCCTGTACCGTCATCAGTCCACACCTTGAACCTGTCCCAGTCATTCAATACATAAGACACAATGTTCCTCCGGATATCAAGAGTGAGCCTGATATGGCCGTGCAATATGTAACAAAGAGAATGGAAAAGGCAGGTGCCATCTCCGGGCATGGAAACCACTTGGTAAGTGACAGTTCTTTGATCGATGGTGATCACCTCGATAGACATGTTAATGGGGGTACGGTTGGAATGATAAAGTAAATGGGTACCTGAACAATGTAAAGTAAGTCTAAAATACCTACACAATAACTATAATCGTAATAAATGAACAATAAAACAGCAGAGAAGCCGTGGATTAAATAAAAAGGCTGCAGTTATCAGCAGGGAGACGTGAATACCGTGGCGAAGCAAGGAAGGGAATGTAGAGACTGGATCGACAGACGGCCTTATATAGGCAGGCAGCCAACAACATTGGAGACGTTGGGATGGGGGACCCAACGCCGCCTCACACGGTGTCCGAGCTGCAGGCTATGGACGTATATATGTACGTAAGTAGGATTCAGTTATCGTTGGGAACCCGCGTACCAAATTTCTTGAAGATGGACCCATAAGTAACAAAGACCGTTGAAAAGTTCAATATCACGGCCGACAGTGGCGTCATACCATCGAAATAAGTACATACTTCGGTTTCGGTTAGCGCAGGGAATCCGCCTACCAAATTTCGTGAATATGGGGCCATAAATAAGAAAGTTCAACATGGCGGACGTTGTCGACCGTTATGACCGTTACGTGTAGAATTTCAAAATGAAACCTGCTTAAGTTTTGTAAGTAAGCTGTAAGGAATGGGCCTGCCAAATTTCAGCCTTCTACCTATACGGGAAGTTGGAGAATTAGTGATGTTGGAAAATTCAATATGGCGGCTGACAGTGGCGTCATACCATCGAAATTTGTACATACATCGGTTTTGGTTAGCGTAGGGAAGCCACCTACCAAATTTCGTGAAGATGGGGCCATAAATAAGAAAATTCAACATGGCGGACGTTGTCGACCGTTATCGACCGTTATGACCGTTACGTGTAGAATTTAGAAATGAAACCTGCTTAACTTTTGTAAGTAAGCTGTAAGGAATGAGCCTGCCAAATTTCAGCCTTCTACATAGATGGGAAGTTGGAGAATTAGTGACATTGGAAAGTTCAATATGGGGGCTGACAGTGGTGTCATACCACCGAAATAAGTATGTACATTGGTTTCGGTTAGCGCAGGGAAGCCGCCTACCAAATTTCGTGAAGATGGGGCCATGAATAAGAAAGTTCCACATGGCGGACATTGTTGACCGTTATGACCGTTATGACCGTTACGTGTAGAATTTCGAAATGAAACCTGCTTAACTTTTGTAAGTGAGCTGTAAGGAATAAGCCTGCCAAATTTCAGCCTTCTACCTACACGGGAAGTTGGAGAATTAGTGATGTTTGGAAAATTCAATATGGCGGCTGACAGTGGCGTCATACCACCGAAATAAGTATGTACATCGATTTTGGTTAGCGCAGGGAAGCCACCTACCAAATTTCGTGAAGATGGGGTCAGCCTTCTACCTACACGGGAAGTTGGAAAATTAGTGACGTTGGAAAGTTCAATATGGCGGCCGACAATGGCGTCATACCATCGAAATAAGTACATACATTGGTTTCGGTTAGCGCAGGGAAGCCGCCTACCAAATTTCGTGAAGATGGTGCCATAAATAAGAAAGTTCAACATGGCGGACGTTGTCGACTGTTATCGACCGTTATGACCGTTACGTGTAGAATTTCGAAATGAAACCTGCTTAACTTTTGTAAGTGAGCTGTAAGGAATAAGCCTGCCAAATTTCAGCCTTCTATCTACACGGGAAGTTGGAGAATTAGTGATGAGTCAGTCAGTCAGTCAGTCAGTCAGTCAGTCAGTGAGTGAGTGAGTGAGTGAGTGAGTGAGTGAGGGCTTTGCCTTTTATTAGTATAGATATCAATATATATATATATATATGTTTTTATTTTTATAAATATATATATATATATATATATATATATAGTGACAGATAGGGGGCGCTATCGCTCCCTTGAACCCTTGACCAAGACGTCAGACACCAGATAAAAGTCCAAAAGTTGACTTTATTATTCACAAACAGTGCCCAAAGCATCCTCCTTTCCACAATACTCATTAACTAACCAATACATAATCAATAAACTCTCCACCACTCCCAGACGCGTCGCCACCCTTCCACCCAGCTCAGCCTGCCGTCTGGGATTTCCCACAGTCCTTTTATATTCCCTGACCCGGAAGTGTTTCCAATCCTTCAGTCCATGATTCCTTATCACTTCCGGGTCAGATAAAAAGTCCTTTTCTTCACCCCGGAAGCATGTCATTCCTCTTGTCCATGTGACTCGGACGTACTTCCGGGGCGTAGGGAAAATAGTCACTACTCCTCCCTGCAGTGCCTTCTAGCGCCCCCCATGGTATCCAGCAAGGCTGTAAAGGAAAACTCTAACGTCCATAATTCCCTGCTGGCATTCGGGGCACCTCCAGGATGAATGGCCGGCCATATATCACTATATATATATATATATATATATATATATATATATATATATATATATTGTGAGCATTATGTATGAGGCCCCTGGTCACCAAAGTGTTGCACTCCAACTCCGGCATTGATGTGCTGGAGCATAAAGCGCTTCTTTTCGAGCTGCACTGATGTGGTGTCTTTAGCACTGTCAGCCATTTCCACATGTAGCTTTTACTTCGTATTATTGTGCCGTTGTCACTTCTGTCACGGGTAGCCCTCTTCTTTGTGAGTTTTCGGCTGAAGACGAAGGTCACAAAATGGGGTGTCCAACACGTCTGTAATGCTTTATTTCACTGCAATGTAAAATAAGTGCATGGTCTCATCACCTGCGTGACCTCATGGTGGCCATTACAGAGCTTTTTGATGAAGAGAGAGGTGAGAGGAGAGGTTAGGAGTCTGCACTGATACAGCACATGTGTAGAAGCAGACTGGCACGGGTACCCTTAGCCCCGGTGAAGGTAATCAGAGTTGTACGGCACACATACAGACTCACTTCTGATGGAGTGATCACCAAGCCATGGGTATCTGTTACATTTATTACAATTCTTATCATACAAGCCATTATTCATCCTCATCTGTCTCCTATCATTTCACTGCTCTTATCCTGCCTCTAAATAATTCTACCAATATTTCTTAGCTGAGCGGGGGGTGTCAAAACCCTTTCTGTCCATCATGTTTGTTCAACAAGGCCTAGCCTTACATCCCTACTCCCTTAGCAGTCACCCCCAATATTTATTGTTGGAGAGTTCACATTCCCTCTCTAACAGTGGGGGCCCATCCTTTCCAGCTCTCTTGCATGTCTGTCCTTTGGCTTATGAATTACTGGGGGGTTTCCAGCTCTTACAGAATAATAAAAAATATGTAACTCTTACATCCTGCGGTTGCCTGGCACCCTGCCCAGGATTTGTTTCCTTGCCTTGCGCCCTGTGTTGGCTGGGATTGGCTCCAGCAGACCCCCATGACCCTGTAGTTAGGATATAGCGGGTTGGATAATGACTGACTGACTGAACTCTTATATACAATACAATGCAATACAATACAATTAATTTTTTGTATAGCCCAAAATTACACAAGAAGTGCTGCAATGGGCTTTGAGAGGATGAAGCTTGCTGGGAAAGGTGAAGGTGGAAAGAGAGAAAAAAGAGAGTAGAAATCTAAATATACATGACCCAACAGAACTCCAGGTTCAAATATACAGCAAGTAGTTTTAATCCACACAAATCTATTCAGGCAATAAACACAACCAAATGCCAACATTTAATCATCTTTCTTTCTTTCTTTCTTTCTTTCTTTCTTTCTTTCTTTCTTTCTT
>JANRMT010062814.1:9736499-9769798 GCA_026402145.1 Polypterus bichir lapradei | reverse complement strand
CTTTCTTTCTTTCTTTCTTTCTTTCTTTCTTTCTTTCTTTCTTTCTTCTCTGACTCATTTTGGTGTGGCAGTGGGCTCCTTTGAAGCTGGACCAGGAGTATTTCCAGTGGAAGTACTGCCAGGTAATCTGGAAACCAGAGATGACCTCCCCTGGCAGTGCCCTCTATCGTTAACCAAGGACCCCTACAGGGTTGCACTCCCTGACTCCAATTCCCATGCAGCCCTACGGATATCCATACTCAGAATATTGCCGAGGAAAACTGCCACCTATTGATTTGGGGGATGAACTGCTCCTGTTCTCCAGCTCACCTCAGTCCATTAGCCCTTCTGGTATGCCAGCCAGGATGGGATTTATAGGGCATCCCGGCCAGGTAATGTCTGTAAGCAGGCCTTCCTTCCATTATGTCTTCCCAGCCAGGTACAAAATCCTCCTCCATCCTGGTCATGATGCACATCCGTTCTCCTGGGCACTTACACTGCTCAGTTGGTGTTTTTTGTAGATGTATTGCTGATGAAGTTCAAGTTATTATCCAATATGGTTCCCAAAAGCTACTAACTCTCTCAACTTGTTTTCCATTGAGGACCAGAGGCTAAACTGGTTCATCGTTCTTCCTAAAATCGAAGAGCAGCTCTTTTGTCTTCCTCTGCTCCTGGCACCACCTCCTCAAAATGTGCCACATTGTTAAAGGTGCTGATCAAAGCTGTGTCACCTGCAAACCATTGCTGTGAGATCCTGTCAAGCCATTCGTATCCACAGGTAAATGTATTGGTTTGATCACTGAGCCCTTGCAAAGCTCCAGTTGATCAATAATATTGCATAGAAAACTAATTATCAACCTTAACAAGCTGCTCCACATTAAGGAGAACGTCTGGTCTGATGATGGCCCTGTCCCCTTAGGCTCAACATAAAGAGGAAAAGGAGGACAACTAACAGAAGGAACAAGAAAACACAATAATGAGAGGAGCAAAACACATAATATGAGAACAGCTAATGACAGAAATGAGCTAAGGAATTGACGTGGAAAAACACCCAAAATAAACCAACTTAAGAAAAGAAAACCAAAGCCAACGACAGAGCCTCGGTCAAGCCATTACAGGAAGAAAGCTGAAATAAAAAAACAGTCACTTATCAGTCTGGGCGCATTACAACACTTCAGGAGTTCCCAGCTTGCTGAAGTGCATCACCTGAACTAAGGAGTATCTGAAGACGTGACCATCTCTGGGAGGTGGGGGGGATCGGGGGGTGCTCTTGTCAGGCCTGGGGATTTCCCAGTCGGCGCCATCTAAATAAATCTTTCTTGTAGCCTCTGACCAGAAACAACAGGCCGGGTAGGTCACGGCCTTCACTTCGCACTCGAGTTGTGGCCCCCGAGGGAGTTTTAATGAAGCAGGCCACTTAACAGTAAACGGGGCCGATAACGCATTTATTTATTGTTGGAGGATTTCCTTCAATTTTCGGACTCGTTGCCTAATTAAGTCGGGATTAGGTGGGCTCAGGCGCTGTCTCCACTGTTTACTTTCTTGTCACAATTATTGATTCAGGAATCCCAGTGGAAATCTCAAAGCCAGGTGGTGCAGAGTACGCGGGTGCCAATCAGACTCTGACTTCTCGGCAGCTCATCTACGTTTTGTTTGGTGTTCCGGAAAGCTTTGAAAAACTTGGAATCGGAATGATTGCTCATTGAACGCTCCCAGTCGTGTTTTAAATTTTATTTGCAGTAGCCATCCCAAAGAGATTGTTTGAATGCATTTCCTTAATTATAATTAACATTTTGCTGTGGCAGGGCTTTCTCACTGCTTTACCAATGTTGTGAATGTCATTAGCAAGAAGCCTGCGCTGATGGAGATTTTTCAGGTAAGGAAGGTAGGCGTTTCAAAGGAAGTTCATCATGGTGCCACACTTAAAAACACTGGTGCACCAGCATAGACATATATAAAATAGATAGACGCCGCATTCACTGTGTTGCCCAGTCGGCATGATACGTCAGCGCATCCGCCATATTGCGAGTGGCAAAAGTGCCATTTAAACTAATACAGGAAGACGTGGAAACCGGGTTTTCTGATGAAAAAACAATAACGTTTAAAACAGTGTCGTTTACATACAACAGATTGTGGCGAATTGTTTACATACAATTATTCATATCTATTTATACACTAATAATGGCAATTATTAAATAATAATAATAATAATAATATTAATAATAATAATAATAATAATTTATTATTATTATTATTATTATTAATAAATAATTCCTCCCATATAAGTAACATTTCTCGGACTGCCTTCTTCCATCTCTGAAACATTTCTAGACTTCGTCCTGTTCTTACACAACACAGTACTGAAGTTAAGGCCTGAGTCACCTCACCTATAGATTACTATAATGCTATTCTATCTGGCATCCCACAAAAATGTATCCATCGCTTACAACTTCTTTAAAATTCTGCTGCCAGGATAATAACCTGCTGCTCTAAATCCACTGAACATATCACACAGATTCTCTCTCAACTTCACTGGCTCCCTGTTCACTACAGAATACAATACTAAATCCCGCTCTGAACATTTAAAGCTCTCCACTGCGTTTCATAGCTTTTCCCTTTTGTTATAATAAATCTACTATACTTATTGTCATACATGTGCGCATCGGAAGCAGCTACAGTCATATGAAAAAGTTTGGGAGCCCCTCCCAGCCTGCATAATAATTTACTTTCAACAACAAAGATAACAGTGGTATGTCTTTCATTTTCTAGGAACATCGGAGTACTGCTGTGTTTTCCGAACAAAGATTTTTAGTGATGCAGTATTTAGTTTATGAAATTAAATCAAATGTGAAAAACTGGCTGTGCACAAATGTGGGTCCCCTTGTCATTGTGCTGATTTGAATGCCTGTCACTGCTCAATGCTGATTACTTGGTTTGATGAGCTCGTTAAGCCTTGAACTTCATAGACAGGAGTGGCCAATGATGAGTGGTAAAAGGTATTTAAGGTGGTCAGTTGCAAGTTGTGCTTCCTTCCCTTTGACTCTCCTCTGAAGAGTGACAGACAGCATGGGATCCTCAAAGCAACTCTCCAAAGATCTGAAAACAAAGATTGTTGAGTCTCCTGGTTTAGAGGAAGGCTACAAAAAGCCATCTCAGAGGTTTAAACTGTCAGCTTCAACTGTAAGGAATGGAATCAGGAATTGGAAGGCCACAGGCACAGTTGCTGTTAAACCCAGCAGGTCTGGCAGGCCAAGAAAAATACAGGAGCGGCATATGCACAGGATTGTGAGAATGGTTACAGACAACCCACAGATCACCTCCAAAGACCTGCAAGAACATCTCGCTGCAGATGGTGTATCTGTACATCGTTCTACAATTCAGCGCAATTTGCACAAAGAACATCTGTATGGCAGGGTGATGAGAAAGAAGCCCTTTCTGCACTCACGCCACAAACAGAGTCGCTTGTTGTATGCGAATGTTCATTTAGACAAGCCAGATTCATTTTGGAACAAAGTGCTTTGGACTGATGAGACAAAAATTGATTTACAAAAAGCACTTTGCATGGCGGAAGAAGAACACCGCATTCCAAGAAAAACGCCTGCTACCTCCTGTCAAATTTGGTGGAGGTTCCATCAGGCTGTGGGGCTGTGTGGCTTGTTCAAGGACTGGGGCCCTTGTTAAAGTCAAGGGTCGGATGAATTCAACCCAATATCAACAAATTCTTCAGGATAATGTTCAAACATCAGTCACAAAGTTGAAGTTACACAGGGGTTGGATATTCCAACAAGACGATGACCCAAAACACAGTTGGAAATCTATAAAGGCATTCATGCAGAGGGAGAAGTACAATGTTCTGGAATGGCCGTCACAGTCCCCTGACTTGAATATCATCGAAAATCTATGGGATGGTTTGAAGCAGGCTGTCCATGCTGGGCAGCCATCAGATTTAAGTGAACTGGAGAGATTTTGTATGGAAGAATGGACAGAAATACCTCCATCCAGAATCCAGACACTCATCGAAGGCTATAGGAGGACAGCGTCTAGAGGCTGTTAGATTTGGAAAAGGAGGCTCAACTAAGTATTGATGTCATATCTCTGTTGCGGTGCCCACATTTATGCACGTGTCTAACTTTGTTATGATGCATATTGCATGTTTTCTGTTAATCCAATAAACTTAATGTCACTGCTGAAATCCTACTGTCTCCATAAGGCATGTCAGATAGTAAAAGGAAGTTGCTACTTTGAAAGCTCAGCCAATGATAAATAAAAATCCAAAGAATTAAGAGGGGTTCCCAAACTTTTTCATATGACTGTAATATGTTCAAAAGACGGTAATTCCTCACCAAACCAGGGTATGGCAGAGTGAACTAATCCTTGCTCTTTTCCATTAGCAGACCGATCATGGGAAATTCCACTTGGGTCTGATGACATCACTTCCGTTTCCACCTCCAAGGGTGTCACTTTCGGTCCTGGCCCCCGAGGACGTCACTTCCAGTTTCTGCCTGATAACATCATTTCCTGCCTACTCTACATATAAATGCCATGTTTTCCTGTTCTGGTTGTTCTTTCTTATGGACTGATCTATATCAATTTGAACCACATCTTTGATACATTTTGGCAGCCAATAGCAAGTATATGGGTGGCTGCCCTCAAACCTCTTTCCGTATTGTGTGGATCATTTACAATTATTATGGTCGATAAACGTAAGTGTGTGGTGTTGGAATTGTCACAAAATATTGAAATTGTTAAACATTTCTGAAATGGTGAAAGTATGTCATTGCTTCAATTTATGGAAGAGGAAGAAAAATAGTGAACAATAGAAAGCGTGACATTTAGAAAAATTGGAAAATGTGTTGAAAATGGAAACAACTGCTGGTAATGTTCTTCTGTATTGTCATTTTTTTTTTTAAATTCCGTTATATTTTGTTAATATATTGTGACGTGCTGCCAGCTTCAGTGCTCAGTGGATGCAGTGGATTCTCCATGATTGACAGGAGCTTGCTCAGTGCCCATCGCTCTGCCACGGATGTCAAACTGTCCAGCTCCGTGCCTACAATAGAGCCCGCCTTCCTCACCAGTTTGTCCAGGTGTGAGGCGTCCCTCTTCTTTATGCTGCCTCCCCAGCACACCACCGCGTTGAAGAGGGCGCTCGCCACAACCGTCTGGTAGAACATCTGCAGCATCTTATTGCAGATGTTGAAGGACGCCAGCCTTCTATGGAAGTATAGTCGGCTCTGTCCTCTCTTACACAGAGCATCAGTGTTGGCAGTCCAGTCCAATTTATCATCCAGCTGCACTCCCAGGTATTTATAGGTCTTCACCCTCTGCACACAGTCGCCTCTGATGATCACAGGGTCCATGAGGGACCTGGTCTTCCTAAAATCCACCACCAGCTCCTTGGTTTTGCTGGTGTTTAGGTGTAGGTGGTTTGAGTTGCACCATTTAACAAAGTCCTTGATTAAGTTCCTATACTCCTCCTCCTGTCCACTCCAGTGGCAGTGTCGTCAGCGAACTTTTGCACGTAGCAGGACTCCGAGTTGTATATAAGCAGGACTCCGATGTATATAGGATGAACAGGACTGGAGAAAGTACAATCCCCTGCGGTGCTCCTGTGGTGCTGACCACAATGTCTGACCTGCAGTTCCTGAGACACACATACTGAGGTCTATCTGTAAGATAGTCTACGATCCATGCCACCAGGTATGAATCTACTCCCATCTCTGTCAGCTTGTCACTAAGGAGCAGAGGTTGGATGGTGTTGAAGGTGCTAGAGAAGTCCAGAAACATAATTCTTACAGCACCCCTGCCTCTGTCCAAGTGGGAGAGGGATCGGTGTAGCATATAGATGATGGCATCCTCCGCTCCCACCTTCTCCTGGTATGCGAACTGCAGAGGGTCGAGGGCATGGTGGATCTGTGGCCTCAGGTGGTGTAGCAGCAGCCGCTCCATGGTCTTCATCACATGTGACGTCAGAGGGACAGGCCCGAAGTGATACCTTTGGGACTAGGGTGATGCAAGTTGTTTCCCAAAGCCTCAGAACTCTCCCCTGTTCCAGGCTCAGGTTGAAGATGCGCTGTAGAAGACACCACAGCTCCAACGCACAGGCCTTGAGCAGTCGTGGCGATACACCATCTGGACCCACTGCTTTGCTGGCACGAAGTCTCCTCAGCTCTCTACTTACCTGGGCTGCTGGAAATGTGGGTGGGGGGAAACTCTCTCCTATGCTTGTATTAGCAGAAGGATGAGTGGAGGGTGCAGTACTTTGAGGTGAGAGTGGGTTAGGGTGGTCAAACCTGTTAAAGAATGTCGAGGGACTAGCATTAGGAGATGGATACGTGGCTTGGCATGATGCCCCAGGGATGCCTAAGGCCTGTTAATGGGAAACTAAGCCTGGATTTGAAGGTAGACTGTGCCTGTTGGCAGGTGTCTCCTCTTACTGTGAAGTATCAAAACATCAAGGCTCACATTTTTTTACCAACTGTCACTGGGTTTTGACCACTTTTTTATTGGATTATTTATTTGAACTATTGTAACCTCCACTGATATCACAATTTTATTGATTATTTAATTATTAAAGAAGCCTTGAATCACTGCCCTATTGAACACTGCTTTATTGATTAATGATAGATAAAAGCCCTGAACTCTTTTTGCTCCTACCCCTTGCTGTAAGTGTGTGTCCTCATTTCCCAGCAGTGATAGGGAGCATGGAGCTGACCTGGACCATCACGGGGTTACAGATGTGAAAGAAAAGGGGGACATTTGTAACCCTTGTGTACCGGAGACTTTCAACAAACACTATTACATACCTAGGGTCTATAGAGACCTGGCACATATTTATATTCAAATCAAGCCACAGATAATCATAATTGATTAAACTTTTATCAGAATCTTTTCCCTGAACACTTGATTTCTTCAGAAACTATTTTTTAAAATATAATTACTTTTATTTTTTAATATTTATATACAATTACAATGTCACAGTCTGCTACTTGTCACAATAAACCCAGACCACAGTTACATTTTTGTGATCATTGCAATTTGGCTCCTGGCCCACCTTGAAGTGGTCAGCTGTTTTGAAGTCCATTAATACCGGAGATGTGCGGCACCTTCTGTTTTGCTTCTGTAAGTTGTTTCAGGTGATGACACTTGTGCTCCAAATCGCACTCAGTAGTTAGTATGGCCCCCACGTGCTTGTATGCATACCTGACAACGTCCTAATGAGATGACGGATGGTGTCCTGGGGGATCTCCTTCCAGATCTGGACCAGGGCATCACTGAGCTCCTGGACAGGCTGACGTGTCGGATGGACCCAAACATAATGTCTCACCCAGAGGTGTTCTATTGGATTGAAGATTGAAGGAGGGTGGGGTGGGGTTGGGGGTGTATCAATTCCTTCATCCTCTCACCACATGAGGCCGGGCATTGTCGTGCACCAGGAGGAACCCAGGAGCCACTGCACCAGCATAGGGTCTGACAATGGGTCCAAGGATTTCATCCCGATACCTAATGGCAGTCCTACGGTGCCGTTGTTTAGCCTGTAGAGGTCTCTGCGTCCCTCCATGGATATGCCTCCCCAGATATACCATCACTGACCCCCCACCAAACTGGTCATGCTGAACGATGTGACAGGCCTCATAACGTTCTCCATGGCTTCTCCAGACCCTTTCATGTCAGTCACGTGTGCTCAGGTTGAACCTGCTCTCATCTGTGAAAAGCACAGGGCGCCAGTGGTGGACCTGCCAATTCTGGTATTTTATGGCAAATGCCAATCAAGCTCCATGCTGCCCACTAGAGGACATCGGGCCCTCAGTTCACCTTCATGAAGTCTGTTTCAGATTGTTTGGTCAGAGACATTCACACCAGTGGCCTGCCTGCTGGAGGTCATTTTGTAGGCTATGTAGTGCTCATCCTGTTCCTCTTTGCCCAAAGGAGCAGATAGTGGTGGGTTCTGATGATGGGTTAAGGATCTTCTACGAGGGGCCCTGTCCAGCTCTCCTAGAGGAACTGCCTGTCCGTCTCCTGAAATCTCCTCCATACCCTTGAGACTGTGCTGTGAGACACAGCAAACCTTCTGGCAATGCCACGTATTAATGTGCAATCCTGAAGAAGTTGGACTACCTGTGCCACCTCTGTAAGGTCCAGGTATGGCCTCATGCTACCAGTAGTGACACTGACCACAGCCAAATGCAAAACGAGTGACAAAACAGATGAGGAGGGAAAAATGTCAGTGGCCTCCACCTGTTAAACCATTCATTCCTGTTTTGGGGGCCGTCTCATTGTTGCCCCTCTAGAGCACCAAAGCAGCTGAAAATGATGAACAAGCCCCTCTGCTATTTCACTGACCAGATCAATAGCCCACAAGTATCATTGACTTGATGCTATACTTGAATTAAAAAGGGGTCCTTTCATTTTTTTGAGCAGTATACAGGTATATGTATATATATACAGTACAGCCAAAAGTTTGGACACACCTCCTCATTCAATGTGTTTTCTTTATTTTCATGACCATTTACAGCACTCCATCACTCTCCTTCTTGGTCAAATAGCCCTTACACAGCCTGGAGGTGTGTTTGGGGTCATTGTCCTGTTGAAAAATAAATGATCGTCCAACTAACCTGACTTCTGCACAACACAACTGCTGGTCCCAACCCCATTGATAAAGCAAGAAATTCCACTAAATAACCCTGATAAGGCACACCTGTGAAGTGAAAACCATTTCAGGTGACTACCTGTTGAAGCTCATCGAGAGAATGGCAAGAGTGTGCAAAGCAGTAATCAGAGCAAAGGGTGGCTATTTTGAAGAAAGTAGAATATAAAACATGTTTTCAGTTAATTCACCTTTTTTTTGTTAAGTACATAACTCCACATGTGTTCATTCATAGTTTTGATGCCTTCTGTCATGAAAATAAAGAAAACACATTGAATGAGGAGGTGTGTCCAAACTTTTGGCATATATATAAATATATATATATAGTGGAACGTGGCCCAGAGACAGACAGACGGACAACGGTTTGTCACGCAACACACAGATTTATTATATACAATATTTACAGTTACTTGTGCACAAACCCAGTGCCTCCAGCACCGATCCCCCAAAGTCCAGGCCTCACAGTCCAGTGCCTGCCTTCTGGCCGCCTCCACTCCTCTCTCTCCAGACTCCCGTCCACTTCCACCCAACTCCAGTCCTCGAATGAAGGGAGGCGGCCCCTTTTATACAAGCCAGGATGGGCTCCAGCTGCTTCCCGACACTCCTCCGTGGACACTCCCCTGTGTGGCGGAAGTGCCAGCTGCGCACCTGTAAGCTTTCCGGGTGTCCCCAGTCTTCTTCCACCCAGCACTTCCTGGTGTGGCGGAAGTGTTGAAGTCCAGGGCTCTTCAGGCACCGGGGTGCCCCCTGGCGGTGACCACGGGCCCCTACAGGGTTGAGCTTCCAAGCTCTGCACCTGTGGTCCCCAGTGCAACCAGGACGGTCGCCCCCTCGTGGTCTGGAGGAGGCACAAGCCCTCCTCTGGTCCTCCTGGACTTTCCGGCTGTGTGCCACCCCCAGCCGTCTGCCACAATATATATACCCTGTTTATATATGTATATATTAAATCTAAAGTTTGTTTGTCTGTCTGTATGTCAGTCTGCTTTTCACAAGATATTTTTTTTTCCTATAATTTGCTTGAACATTCCGGTTGATTTTGCGACTTCTCTCATTGTGCTAAGTGTCATAGTTCGATTGTGGTGCTGATTTATTTGCGCGAATCCAAGAGAGAGGCAGGACCTCAGGAGTAGGGAGCTGGGCGGGGCCTTCCTCACTCACACGCCAGCCTCCGTTCAAGTCACTCTACCTCTCGCCACATGTTGGAGCGCACCTTGCCAACGCTAAGCTAACGATACCTGTTTGTTCAGTAGACAGTATCATCTAGAGCAGCGTTTCCCAAACTCGGTCCTGGGGACCCCCTGTGGCTGCAGGTTTTTCTTCCAACCAGCTTCTGTTTTTAATTGGACTCCTGGGCTAATTAAGTGAACTGTTATTTCTAAAGTTCTGTGTTTTGGGAACAATATAGAAATTAGAAAACTAAGTTTGGTAAAAACAATATATATATATATTAAAATGTACCAAGCAGTTATATGGGAATAATGTACTTTTTTCTTTTTAAGCGTATTTTCATCATGAATTTCATTCTACTTTTCAAAGTGTCCTAATTGTTTAATTAATCCATTATTTACTAATTAGTGTGTCTGACTGTAAAGTAGTTGCAGCCTTTGATTATTCAGTGTGGTGTTTGCCTGGGTGTCTGCTCTGCTCGTTTTAAATTGTCATTAAGTTACAACGAAGGGGGAAAACTGCACAGAGAGAAAGGGCACAATAGAATGAAATCAACAAAAGAGAGTTAAGCATTTGAATTAAACAGAAATAGCAGAAATATTTCTAAATGTCTTATAAATGTAAAAATCGTGCTGCTCTGTTTTTCTGAATGTCGAATAAAAGAAAAATAATCCCAGCTAATTAAATGAGATCAATGCTATCAGGTGTTGTCACTGATTAGGAATCTGGTTGGAACAAAAACCTGCAGCCACAGGGGGTCCCCAGGACCGAGTTTGGGAAACACTGGTCTAGAGACTGGTAAAGAGTAACGTTTGACATTTTTGAGAGAGAGATCAGAGCTCCATGTGTTTTAGAGGGTAGCTGCTGATTGGCAGAGATATCATGGCCATGTGCTTTTCTCCCCACATGGGGGGACAGTCTCCCGTCAGAGCTGAACACGATCAGATACAGTGCCAGCGTTTGACTTTGAAGCTTACCAATGTTCCGCTTGGCCAGAATTTACATTTTTTTTTTTATCAATTTTTAAAGTTTATCCTGTGTCACTACTACGTGAGTGGAGCCACGGGGGACAGCTAGTTTTTAATAAAATGAATTTCCTTTGAACGGGTTAGATAATTGGGTTCAAACCTCTGACCCCTCTGATGATTTCTTGAGTTACAGTTTATAGAATTTGCAGTTGCCACAGGTTGTCTAATAAGTACAGTCTGAAGGTAACGATGACCGTTATAATTATACACTTATTGAATAAACCTAAGCCACTAGGTCTGGAAACTAAGGAACTACGAAACTTAAGCCATTGATAAATCCACACAGTGCTTATAATACGTAGACACCTCCTTAGAAGTTTTCACTTTTTGCTGTTATAGAACATGGAATCACAATGGATTTATCTTGGCTTTTTTACACTGAGCAACAGATAAAGACTGCCTGATGTCAAAGCGAAAAAAGATCTCTGCTAAATGCTCTAAATTAATTAGAAATGTAATTGATTGCATACCTGGATGAAGAAGCAGCATCTCCAGCCAAACATGACAATGACTGATGAACCTCCTTGTTTTCCTAGCTAGCCAGTCTATTCAGCACCTCATCTCTGCTCCTTACTGCTAACACCCACCCAAGTCAGTATGTGACCTTCGAATGGTGGTCAATGACCAAATATATGTCACTGGCCCCACTGCAACTGTCCCTTGTTCTTGCAGATCCATTGTGTACTGTAAGATCAGCCCGTATCTGATGGAGGGTCCAGGCTTTGGTCTTGTCACATCTGGACTACTGCAATTCTCTGCTGGCAGGAGAACCTCCACGTGTCACCAAGGCACTGCAGATGATTCAAAATGTAGCAAGCATGTCTGGTGTTCATCTGGCTGAGGTGGGAATATGCCACTCCTTTTTTCAGAAATTCATCTTGCTTGATGAAATGATAGTGGCATCAATAGTGGGCATTACTGTGCCACGTTAAATGGCTGAGTGTACACGTGATGCATTGTTTGACAAATCTCTGTTAAGAAGCTCTCTTCATTAAGTCACCTATGGGTCTCTAGGGGTCTTGGTCACCGTGCTGGGTGGCACCAACCCAAGTAGGGCCACAAGTCACAGATCTGCGGCTCTGCAAATACATCATGTTAGGGTAATGTAACCCTAACCTGGTAATGGCAACCAGTTGCTGGATGTCATGGCCAGCCTTTACACTGGTGATGTGAGTGCTGTGCAGATTCGAGGAAGATCCCCTGTGTGTTTTTCCAGGTTGATTCTGGGGCCCGTCAGGGGTGTGTTCTGCTCCTACTCTGTTCAGTTCTTGTATGGACTGGGTGTTGGACAGGGTCGTGGGGGTCCAGCGGCTGGGGGGCAAATGTTGGTGAAGAAAGATTCACAGATATTGACTTTGCTGACGATGCTGTGATCTTCGTGGAGTCAATGGAGGCTCTGATCAGGGGTCTCGAGAGATGGAGTGAGGAGTCTGAGTATCTGGGCTTGCGAGGGTCCTGGTAAAAAGCAAGATCCGGGCCTTTAATGACCTCTTGGGCACGGCCATCAGCAGTGTGTCTGTCTGCAGAGAGAGTGTCACTACTTACCATGGCAGTGACATTTATGTCTCTGGTGACTCTTCCTATGAAGTCAGTAGACGGATTGGGAGATCATGGGGGGGTCATGAGGTCACTGGAAAGGGGTGTGTGGCGCTCTCGATATTTATGCAAAAGGATGAAGGTCCAAGTCTTTAGAGTCCTGGGGCCTCATGTATAACGCCGTGTGTAGAATTCCCACTATAACATGGTGTGAGCACAAAAGCCGAAATGTGCTTACGCACAGAAAAATCCAGATGCAGGAATCTGTGCGTACTCCAACTTCCACGTTTTTCCGCTACATAAATCCCGGTCAGCGTGAAAAGTAACGCTCGTGCACGCCCTTTATGTCCCGCCCCAACTCCTCCCAGAATTACGCCTCTGAATATGCAAATCAATATAAATCGCCCTTAAGCTCAGCCTTCTGTGAAAAGACAATGGGAAAAGCACGGGGGAAAATATAAGAATTTCAGCGAATACCAAGTGGAGGCAAAGGAAAAACATACTATTTGTTCAAATAAACCGTGGTATAATCAACAAAAGGAAGTTGATCGAGTGACATAGCGTGTTGGAGAAACTTGAAAGCTCACGTTCACAAAATCGCACAGCGCCGGAAGTAAAAAAGGAGTCACATATCAAAGTCGCAGTGAAAAGGCGAGTTGTAGCCCACTGTCTGAGTGTCATATGAAAGCTTATAAGGGTACAGAGAAAGATCCTCATTGTTGGGGACCCGAGTGGCTGGACCAGGCCATGGGGTCACCCATGTAACACCTGGCTGTGGCAGATAGAGGGTCATTTTCACAGGGTGGGACTGGACCGCGTGTTTGCCTGGGTTTGCCAATGGGTATTCAGAGCTGTTTCATCATGTGGTGGGTGCGGCAACATGCTGTACCAGTGCATGCTCCCCAACCTAATCTGACCTGAAGTCCAAAGAACTCTCCTTAGAAATCAAATTGTGGTGACACACAGATCTGGGCAAGAGGATCAAACCATTTGTTAATCACTGAGTGTTCCCAGGAGCAAATAGGGCACAAGAATTGTGAAATGGGAGAAGTTTGGAACCACCAAGACTCTTCCTGCAGGCCAAACTGAATAGCCAGACAAGAAAGGCCTTAATCAAGGATGTGACCAAGATCCTAATGGTCACACTAATTGGAGTTTCACAAGGCTTCTGCTGAGTTATTCGAACATGTTGGAAGGATGACCATCTCAGCTGCACTCCATCAAACAGACATTTATGGTAGTGGGAGCTAAATGGAAGACACTCTTGACAAAAGTGCTTCTGACAGCCCACTTGACATAGAGACAGTATTGAAAGGACACTGAGAACATAAGGAAAATGGTCTGATGAGATAAAAGCTGAACTCTTCGAGACAAGAGCCTGAGTGTCCCGGAGTGGCCCAGCCAACGCCATAGAGCGTATGTGGAAAGAACTGAAGATGGCAGCTCACAGATGCTTCCCATCTCATCTAAAGGAGCTTGGGAGGATCTGCCAAGAAGAATGGGATAATCTGCCCAAGTCCAGGTGTGCAAAGCTTGTAAAAATTTACCAAGAAGACTCGAATTGCTGCCAAAGGGGCTCCCCACGATTGAATTTAGGATCCAAAATACTCTTAGGAATGAGACATTTTTGTCCATTCATCCATTATCCAACCTGCTATATCCTAACTACAGAGTCATGGGGGTCTGCTGGAGCCAATCCCAGCCAACACAGGGTGCAAGGCAGGAAACAAACTCCGGGCAGGGCGCCAGCCCACCGCAGGGCACACACACCCACACACTCACACACACACACACCAAGAACACACTAGGGACAATTTAGAATCGCCAAAGCACCAAACCTGCATGTCTTTAGACTGTGGGAGGAAACCAGATGTCATGGCCGGCCTGTTCACTGATACTGTGAGTGCTGTGCAGAGTCGAGGTTGATGCTGGGGTTCATCAGCAGTGTGTTCTGCTCCTACTCTGTTCAGTGCTTGTGGGAGGAAACTGGAGCACCCGGAGGAAACCCACGGAGACACAGGGAGAACATGCAAACTCCAAGCAGGAAACGAACCCGGGTCCTCTAACTGCGAGGCAGCAGTGCTACCCACTGCGCCACTGTGCCACCCAGACATTTTTGTGATTTTTTTTTTTTTTTTTAAATAAACAAGTTTTTCTGAAAACATGTTTTTCTTTATCATTATGGGATATTGATGGGAAAAATAGTGTCAATTTAGTGTTAAATCTAAATACAGTAAAGAGTGCAGAACACGAAGAGGTCTGAAGCCACTGTTTTTGTACCGAGTACCAGTCTATTATGAACACACAGGAGCCAGCGATTTAAAATCACCAATCGACATAACTCTTTTTTTTTTTTTTGATGAGTACTAGAAATCAAATTTGAAGTTAACGGGACTCACAGAGGAAGAATCGCACGCACGCATGAGTAGTGAAGATGAATTGGTTTTCCGATTGTTACACTATGCATTACGGTTGCTTCTTAAGACTCATCTGTCATTGTCTTGTTTCTCCATCCCTGTAACGGACTCCGCTGCCCAGCTTTTTCTCCTTGTACTGGCCGTTTAAGCAGCCCTTGAATCCGATGAGCTGCTGCTCGCTTTATTAGATTCGCGCGGCACATTAAGATGCGCAAACTTCTCAGCGGCGCAGAGATTTCAACGAAGCGAGGCGGCGTGTCAAATGATATCACACGCATAATTTAATCGGAAGACTTTTGCGTTCTTGCATATCCTCCATGCTGTGGCCAGCGATGCCTAAGATCCATGCTGAGCCCTACTTTGGATACTCATTGCTTGTTCGCTCGTAACGAGTCTCAAAGCCGATAAGCAGAAAAGACTTACAGGATCGGAGAAACTCTCGAATATTCACTCATTTATTCTGATCCCTGCTTAATCCAATTGATTAATGGGGACCAGTCCAGGACGGGGTGCCTATCCATTACTAGGCACGCACATTGTGTCAGTTTAGAGTCCTCAGTTAGCCTAACCTGCAAGCCTTTGAGATCGTGAAAGGAAACCCGGAGTACATGTTGGAATAAAAAGCCCCGGCAGCACAGAATTAACATTCACAATGCATACAGACCACGGGATCAGGGTGCTGGATCCGTGAAGCAGCAGCGCTAACGCCTCCGCCACCGCACCGCATGCGTCCCTAAACTTTATGCCGCGGTTAAAGCAAAAAAGATGAAGTGATCCGATTTTTGCTCGTATATGCCTTTCATTTTGAGAATCACCATAAAGCACTTTAGGATTTAAACACAAAAAGTGAATCAGATGACACGTTGCTAACGCATGACAGTGGGTACAACATACTGTATTTGGGATCTCTCTGTCAACAAGGCTCACCAGCGCCCCCATCCAGGGACTTCTGATTAAATCTCGCATATCTCCATCGGTTGTCAGATGGAGTCCATCATCACTGGCTGCATTACATCCTATGACAAAATGAAATAAATCACCAAATGCGGAAATAAAAAATACAGTAAAATGTGACAATAAATAAAGAATAACAATATGAAATCCACGTTAGTTAAAAGATAAGTGCATGTGTATCTCTGTTTCTGACTGTTTCCGATGTCTCTGTCATTCCATGGAACATCACAAACATTAACACTGCTTAAATGAATCCCATACTAAATGGCATTAAACAGAGACATATACATTGCATTTATCATTCCTACAGATGGCACATCACAATCATTAACCCTGCTTAAATGAATCCCATAGCAAATAACAAATAACAGAGAAATATACATTGCATTGGTCATTTCAACAGATGGTGCATCACAAACATTAACACTGTTATTATGAATCCCATTGAAAGTGGAATAAATCAGAGACATGTGCATTGCATTTATCATTCCAACAGATGGCGCATCACAGACATTAACAGTGCTATTATGAATCCCATACCAAATGGCAAAAAACAGAAACATACACATTGCATTTTTCATTCCAACAGATGGCACATTATAAACATTAAGACTGTTTACCAAATGAGATATAACAGAGAAATATGTATTGCATTTGTCATTCCAACAGATGGTGCATCACAAACTTCCATCCATCCATTATCCATCCCACTACATCCTAACTACTGGGTCACGGGGGTCTGCTGGAGCCAATCCCAGCCAACACAGGGTGCAAGGCAGGAAACAAACCCCGGGCAGGGCGCCAGCCCACCGCAGGGCACACACACCCCCACACATGCACACCAAGCGGACAATTTAGAATTGCCAATGCACCTAACATGCATGTCTTTGGACTGTGGGAGGAAACTGGAGGAAACCCAAGCAGACAAGGGGAGAACATACAAACTCCACGCAGGGAGGACCCGGGAAGTGAACCGGGGTCTCCTAACTGCCAGGCAGCAGCGCTACCACTGCACCACCATGCCACCCTATCACAAACATTAACACTGTTATTATGAATCCCATGCAAAGAGGAATAAATCAGAAACATATGTATTGCATTTATCATTCCAACAGATGGCGCATCACAGACATTAACAGTGCTATTATGAATCCCATACCAAATGGCAAAAAACAGAAACATACACATTGCATTTGTCATTCCAACAAATGGCACATTACAAACATTAAGACTGTTTACCAAATGACACATAGCAGAGAAATATATATTGCATTTGTCATTCCAATAGATGGCACATCACAGGCATTAACACTGCTACTGTGAATCCCATACCAAATGGCAAAAAACAGAGATATACGCATTACATTTGACATTCCAACATATGTCACATCACAAACATTAACAGTTCTATTATGAATCCCAAACAAAATGGCAAAAAAATAGACATATATGTTGCATTTGTCATTCCAACAGATGGCACATCACAAACATTAACAGCTGCTTTTACAAGAGAGAAGTTGCAAAATCAACCGAAAATGTTCAAGTTATAGAAAAAAAAACCCCAATCTAAATCCGTTAACTAGTTCTCTCGTTCGCTAGCTAAGCAGAGGTAAGGTACTTGCCCCGAGACTGATGCGTGAGTGAGGAGGGACCCAGCCCCCTCTCGTCAGCCCACTGTGTCTCTCTTGGATTTGTGCAAATAAATCAGTACCGCAAGTGAGCTATGATACTTAGCGCGATGATAGAAGTTGCAAAATCAACCGGAATGTTCAAGCAAATTCTAGAAAACAATCCGTTAAGTAGTTCTCTCATGAAAAGCAGACAGACACACAGACAGACAGACAGACAGACGTTGCATTTTACAGTATATATATAGAAATTAAATGTGTCACAAAATATATTTTTGCTGCTTATGTCTTTATTTATTTCTTCATTTATTGTTTTAAGTGACACCTCACGCAACTTGAAATTCAGCCCCAAATTAAAACTCTCATTTGTATCCCTCAAAGTGGGCGGGCTCTTGCAGGTCCTGTGTTTTGATTGGACCTCAGGTAAAAGCCATCCTACTCTCCTTTGTCAGCCCTGTCCATAATCATTAATAAATGAATGAACAGCAAAACTAGACACCAGGGGGCGCTGAACCCTTCTTTCTTTCTTTCTTTCTTTAAACGACTTGCCAATTGTGCAATTGCTGTGTTCACACCCCCCAGCTAAGACTTCAACACATTAGCGGACATCTAAGCAAAGTGCTTCATCGAGTTATCGCTGTGCCCCTCTTCATCACCGATTGTCTGTGATCTCATCTGACAGTGCCACTAATAGGACTGGTAGTAACCATACCATGGGCAGAGTGCTCCTGGGGAAAGCCAAGTGCCAATTTCATGTCTTCTTTACGGAGCCCTTTTTTGAATAAGGGCACACAGGCTATTACATGAGTGTGGATCATTGACTGGCACTGCACAGAATGAATAACAACTGCAAGTGATGGCAATCTTCCTGAATGACCAAATTGCTAAGAATATTGGCATGCCAGGGCCAAGCCAAATGCCAGCTTTGTATCTGCTTTGTTATCACTTGTGAACACACACACACACACACACACACACATACACAATCATAAATGAATCTGATTGTGGGAGTGGCACAAAGCAGCATGAAAGGTAGCTGAAAGTGGTGCCAACATCACTAAATAAGAAAAGCATAAGAGCACCGATGGTGGGTGCCAGCTTTGGGTCTCTGTGGACAAACTTCTCATTTAAAAACACATCTTTCATAAATAAATTCATGTAGTGGTCAGAATGGCACACCACAGCATGAAAGGTAAGATCGTTGAGCGAGAGGAACAATTAGATCATAGAAGTGTCAGGCACAAACTGAGTGCCATCCGTGTTTCCCCATGTATGCTTATGTATGTGCCCAAACATGGTCTAAAATGGGCATGGGCAAATGACCGGCAAAGCATTGTGTAAAAAGCAGCTAAAGGTGATGCCAAAATAAAAGGAGAAACTGATGCCAAGTGCCAGTTGTGGGCATTCTTCACTGAGCTTCTTTGGGAACACAAGTGTAGATACGTGTTCATAAGTGTGGGTGAGGGATTGACTGGCAGAGCATCGCATAATTAACAACTGCAAGTGATACCAGCCTTTCTGGACAGCACACATGGGAAGAGTAATGGTGTGCCAGGGCCAAGCTGAATTTCAGTCCTAGGTCGTCTTCGTCAAGTTTCTCTCTAAAGTCATGAGAACACACACATGCTTAGAACACACATGCACGGACGCACTCGGGAACACTGATTGACCGCCGCTGCACTTCACGAGTGCCATCTTCATTGAAATTCAAAATACAGAAAAGAACAATTGAGATGCCCGTGCCAAACTGAGTGCCATCCTCACATCTCTCATTTCAACTGTGCACACACATACACATAAAAGCATGTTGACTTGGCACAACAGTCAATGATGGACGGGAGTTGTAAGTGATGCCAGCCTTTCTGAACAATAACAATGATAAGAGAAGTGGATTGCCAGGGGTATGCCCAGTGCCACCTTGGAGGTCTTCTTTGTTAAGTACTTCTGTAAACATGCACACACACGCACGCACGTACGCACACACACAAACACACACACACGCACAGAAATGCCTGCAATTAATTGGCACTGCCAAAAACAAAAAAGTACCAGTGCCAAGTTGAGTGCCATCTCCTGCATCTTCCGTTTTAAATCCTCTGTGCACACAAATAGAAAGAGAGCATGGAAGTGACTGTTTGGCACAGCTTAGTATAAAAGACTGGTGCAGTAATCAATGCCAGCCTTGCTGTACAACAATAATAATATGAGCAGTGAAGTGCCATGACAATTTCAGTGCCACCTCTGGGTCCCCTTTGTCAACATACGAACATGCACATACACAATTGTGATTGATTGACTTGTATGGTACTTCACAAATGCCAGCTTCAAGTGGTGCCAGCTTTTTGAAACACACAATAAAAAAGAAAAAGAACAATTAAAGTGCCAGGGTTGAATTGAGTACCATTTTTTTATGTCTTTCTTTTTTAAAATCTTTGAGACACATCTGCACAAAGAAACACACACGCACACACACACACACGAGCACACACACGCATTTACACACACACATTCACACATACGTGTAAAACAAACACGCACACACATACACACACACACAAGCAGAATCACAATTGTAATTAGTTGACTGGCACCATATGGCACCTGCTTGTTCTTCGTCCTCGTGCCACTTTTCTTGTCCATCACACTTCTTCCTGAATGTGTCTGCACACAAGCCCTCCAGCTGAGCAGCTCTCCACAGTGTGAATGCCACCTGCGCATGATGCCAGCCTAGCTGAAATTTAAAAACAGAGAAGTGAGCGTGAAGTGCCAGTTCTTAGCTGAGTGCCATCTTTGCATCTCCTTTGTGTTGAGATTCTCCATAAATGCATGTTGGCACACACCCTCATAAAAGTGTGTGATTAACTGACTGGCACTGCACAGCCTCAGAAGCTGTAACTGTGAACAATGCCAGGCTCACTGAATGTCAGATTGAACAAAGAGAAGTTACAAGTGCCAGTCCCATTCTGAGGATCATCTTCGGAGTGCCCTTTGCCCTCTGTGGACACTCAGGCATGATAGTATGTGATTTGCTGGTACGCCTTCCCCTGGCACACACCTTTGCATGGTTCACACGTAGGGCATTTCTTTATTTCTAGCTCTGTGTTATGGTAGGAATATACCATGAATATTAGTCTTCAATTAGCTGCCAAGGAGATGCCAGCTCAATGATGTCCCTCAATGATGTTGAAATCCTTTGAATGAACTGTGCCTAATCCACTGTGGGAATAAAAAAATTAAATGCCACTAGTGAGGGCCAGAAAAAGGGCATCTGAGGGTTAAACTGGATTATATTTACTATTTGGAATTGAAAGCAGGGCACCCATAAGGCAACATTCTTGGAAAATCAGCCTGGCTGGCTGTCTAGTGGCTGGCAAGTATGACACATATGCCAACCTACCATGAGCAATAAAAATTACAGTGGGATGCGTGCCCAGATTTTACTAGATTGGAATTATAATTTTCTTTGCAGTTCACACTTGGCAAAAGTCAGGAGCTCATTGTAGAAGGAATGCCAGCCCACTGTAGGGCACACCCATGCCCACTCACACCAGTAAACCCTCCTACACAAGTAAGAGAAGAACAGGCAAACTCCACATAGGAGCTATGCCAGCTGTGAAACAAACCTGGGCTTTGGCACCAGTGAGGTGGCAACCCTACCCATTGTGCCACCATGCTATCCTGTAATCCTCCCCAATTCTTGTTTCTGCTTTGCCACTCTGCATTTATTGCCAGGCTTACTTAAACAAAGGTAACCAAACAAGAAGAAGGCCTGGAGGAGTCTATTGTAGGGATAACCTGCTGGCATTTTGAGGTGGGTGTATTTAGTGCCTTGTCACTTATAATTATGCTTAACAAGGATATACAGGGAGAGGTGAAAGGCGGCTCAGTGTTTGGGCTGATTTGGTAGGAGGAACAATTAATTAATTAATTTTTGGTTCCGATGCCAGTGAAAACATCACTTCCGTTTCCGGTGCTATGGGTGATGTCACTTCTGGTCCAGAAGATGTTACTTCTGGTTTCAAAGCCAGTGATGACGTCACTTTTATTTCCCGGTGCCATGGATGACCACACTTATGTTTCCGGTACTATGGGTAATGTCACTTTCTGGTTCCGACTCCAGTGATGACGTCACTTCTGGCTCCGTTGCCATGGATGTTGACACTTCCACTTCCCATTGCCATGGATGATGTCACTTCTGGTTCCGGTGCCAGTGAAAACATCACTTCCATTTCTGGTGCTATGGGTGACGTCACTTCTGGTCCAGAAGACGTCACTTTCTGGTTCCGACTCCAGTGATGATGTCACTTCTGTTTCCCGTTGCCATGGATGATGTCACTTCTGGTCCAGTAGATGTTACTTCTGGTTCCGATGCCAGTGATGACGTCACTTCCATTTCTCGGTGCCATGGATGACCACACTTCTGTTTCCGGTGCTAAGGGTGACATCACTTCTGGTCCAAAAGACGTCACTTTCCGGTGCCGACGCCAATGACAATGTCACTTCCGGTTCCTGGTGCCATGGATGATGTCACTTCCATTTTCCAGTGCCATGGATGATGTCAGTTCTGGTCCAGTAGATGTTACTTCTGGTTCCGATACCAGTGATGACGTCACTTCCATTTCTCGGTGCCATGGATGACCACACTTCTGTTTCCGGTGCTATGGGTGACGTCACTTCTGGTCCAAAAGACGTAACTTTCCGGTGCCGATGCCAATGATGATGTCACTTCAGGTTCCTGGTGCCATGGATGATGTCAGTTCTGGTCTAGAAGGCATCACTTCCAGTTATGTTGCCAATGATGATGTCACTTCTGGTTCTGGGCTTTAAAGCTGCCCATCTTTTCTTATTACATTCAGTTCTGTTGTGGACTCAAACCTGTGAACATCACAATCAATTTCAACCCTTTTTGCAGCCAAGGCACAATATATGGGTGGCTGCCCTAAATCTTTTGATGTCCTGTGGTCTCCTTTTGTGACAAGCACCTTTCTTTGACAATCCCAAGGCTCTTTACAAGTAGAATGTTTTAGAAACAAATACTGCGAATTTGGATAAGACTCAACTTAAGTGTCTCACACAAACGTCACAGCGTGTGTACTGCACAGATGGGGTGCTGAACAGATCGGGGACAACAAGATGGCAGGTTCAGCTGGTGAAGGTCCTCCATATCAGTGGGATGTGCAGGGATTCTAACTAACACCATGTGATCCTCTTGGGGGGGGGAGGAAATGACTGGTCCAGCTATGTATTATTAGCATAGAACTGATAGGACAAAACCATGGGATGAAATGGTGAGGTCCAGAGAGGAGATGTAGAGAAAGAAGAGGAGGAGTAGACCAGCAGCGATCCTTAGGAAAACCCTGTGCCTGCCTGGTGCACCCTTGACATCTCTCCATGCCAAGACACACAGTAGGATCTGCCTGAGAATAGGACTCAAACCATCTCAGGACAATACAAGTGACGCCATAGTCAGAAGTGGTGGTAAGAAGGATCTGGTGGTTGACTGTGTCAAAGACAGAGGACACCTAGCAGGATGAGGACAGATGCCATGTTGGTAGTTCTAGCCAGCTGTAGCAGCTCTACACCAATGAGAAGAGCCATCTTGGTGGAGGCCCGACTGGTTCGGATCGGTCAGTCAGTTCTGTAAGAGGAAGGAAGAGACTTGGTTAGAGACAGCGTGGTCAAGGAGAGGAGAGATATGAGGCTACAATGATCTTCTTGAGAATAGGCCTCTCCTTGAGGAGAGGAGTTACAAGGGCCTGTGTGAACAACGGACTGGTCAACGTGTCTACTCCTCAAAAAAGTGAGGGGGATATAGTCTGAGGGGACAGGGGTCAAGTGAACAGCTAGTGGGCCGGCTAGATATGAGGTTGGAGACGTCAGTGGTGGAGATAGCAGAGATGGAGGAGTAGGTTATGATGTGTTCAGGAGGGAGCTGACTGCCGGTAGGGGCGATGAGAATTGACTGCTAACGACAGCCATCATTTCTTGGAAAACAAGTCATCAACAATCAAGAAGTATGAGGGTGGAGATGGTGGAGAGTGAGGTGGAGTGTCAGAAGTGCTAATCCCACTTTGAAGGAAATCTTCCCTTAGTGTTGGTGGTAGCAGAAGAGAGGAAGGGCAGAGGAGAACAAAGCTTATCCAGGTCAGGCTCTTGACGTCTGCCATTTCCTTTCAGCTTTCCTATGTTCTGTCTGCAGACTGTGTAGATCTTCAGGACAGTCTGTATTTATCATTTCTTTCAGATCTCTCAGCTGTCTCTAAATAATACCTCTGCAATTCTAGGCTCTTCCACTAGGTGGCACTGATGCATTTTGCTTCAGCTCAGGTTCTATGAGTTACTCATCCCGCTGTCCATTTTCATATCCTACTTAAACCTATACAGGGCAACAAGAAGCACCAAAAGTAAGGCATGGACCACCTCCTGGTCAGGAAAGCAGTCTACCTCGGGGTCAAATCACATGCACACCATTACAAAATAATTCACCTCCATACAGCATCCCACAAATATCCATACCTCCATACAGACAGTCATCAGGCTACAAATAGGCAGGGATGTTGGGAGGCTGGAAGCCTGTCCCAGCAAGCAATATGCACAAAGCAGGAACAATCCGTGGACAGGGCGCCAATCCCACTGCATGGCTAAGTCATCTGTACACCTTTAAAGAACAGTTAACCTGCATGCAGCATCATAAGGACACCAAACTGAGCACGGGAGAACACGCAAACTCCATGTAGACAGTCATTGAGCAATAAGGAGCCATGTTTTATAGTGTGGTGTAGTGGCTGAGGCTTTGGACTTCAAATCCCGAGCTTGTGGGTTCAAATCCCGCTACTGACACTGTGTGACCCTGAATAGGACATGTCACCCGCCAATCGTATCTCTCAAATGTAGTAAATCCCCTTCAATTAAGGTAATAATAAAAATAATAATAACAGTGCCTTTAATTATCATATAGTGCCTTTTTCCTGGCTATCAATTAATCTTATAATGCCTATATCTGTTATATAGTACATCTATCTATCTATCTATCTATCTATCTATCTATAATATTGTACCTTTCCTATCTATCTATCTATTACTAATATTATTATTATATAGTGCCTTTCACATCTATCTATCTATCTATCTATTATATAGTGCCTTACTTATCTATCTATTATTATTATTATTATTATATAGTGCCTTTCACATCTATCTATCTATCATTATTATTATTATTATATAGTGCCTTTCACACCTATCTATTATATAGTGCCTTACTTATCTATCTATCTATCTATTTAATATTATTATATAGTGCCTTTCACATCTATCTATCTATCTATCTATCTATCATTATTATTATTATTATATAGTGCCTTTCACATCTAGCTATCTATCATTATTATTATATGGTGCCTTTCACATCTATCTATCTATCTATTTATCTATGTATCTATCTATTATTATTATTATTATTATTATTATTATTATTATTATTATATAGTGCCTTACTTATCTATCTATCTATTATTATTATATAGTGCCTTTCACATCTATCTACCTATCTATTTATCTGTTATTATTATTATTATTATTATATAGTGCCTTTCACATCTATCTATCTATCTATTTATCTATCTATCTATCTATCATGCCTTTCCATTCTATCTATTATTATTATTATTATTATTATTATTATTATTATATAGTGCCTTTCACATCTATCTATCTATAATGCCTTTCCATTCTATCTATCTATCTATCTATCTATCTATTGTATAGTGCCTTTCACATCTATCTACCTATCTATCTATTATTATTATTATTATTATATAGTGCCTTTCACATCTATCTATCTATCTATCTATTTATAATACCTTTCCATTCTATCTATCTATCTATTATATAGTGCCTTTCACATCTCTGTTTCACACAAACATTAGGAAGTTCTTCTTTACACAGAGAGCCACAGGCACTTGGAATAAGTGATCAAGAGTAGTGTGGTGGACAGTAAGAAGACTTTATGGACTTTCAAAACTCGACCTGGTGTTATTTAAGGAGAATGAAGTGGATAGGACTGGTGAGCTTTGTTGAGCCAAATGGCCTGTTCTTGTCCAGATTGTCCTAATGTTTTAATGTTGCTGTGTCCTAATCAGGTTGTAGTCATTGTAGGCAGTGTGGCACAGTGATAAGGACTATGGACTTCAAACTCTGTGGTTGTGCATTGAAATCCCACTGCTGACACCATTTGTCCATGAAAAAATCACTTCACCTGCCTTTGCTCCAATTAGAAAACTGGAGGAAATGTAACTGATCATGTCCAGATGTTGTAAACATTTTGGAGAAAGGCATCAGTCCTTAGGCATAAAGTAAAAAATATGAAGTCTTGGAAGAGATATGTCACTCTTTTCAAATCAAATTCTCAGTTTTTAGGAGAATTTTAGGAGAAACATCTGTGACAAAGTTGATTCTTAAATGCAACATAAACAAGAATCTCTGTTAAGGCTCATGAGCCATCAAAGATCGGCCTTGGAGCAGTGAGATTATGTTACAGGTTTTGGTGGAACACGTGCTGCCTTCCAGACGACATCTTCTACAGGGAAGGCCTTGCTTATTTCAGTCAGACAATGACAAACCACATTCTCCATGTTCTCCAACAAGCACGGCTCTTTAGTTAAAGAGTCTGGGTACCGAACTGGCCCACCTGCTGTCCACCCCTTGAAAACAATTGGTGCCTTATAACACAAAACCTATGACAAATGAGACCCCGAATGGTGGAGCAACTGAAATCAGGCAGGAACGAGTTGACATTACACTTTTAGAACTTCAGCCGTTGGTCTCCTCAGTTCCCAAACATTTACAGTGTGTTGAGAAAAGATGAGGTGATGTGGCACAGCGGCGGTAGACAGGACCCTATGACAACTCTTTTGGAAACGTCCAATTCAAATTGAGCTTTGTGTCACATTGCGTGCGATTAGGAGACGACCTCAGGGCTCATTTGATGTAATTACCCAGGGGATGGAGCTGTATTCTATTGCCTCGCTTCCAGCTCTCATTTCAGAAAGGATGATTGACAGAAAGGGCCTCTAGTGATGTCACTTCCGGTAACCCAGTGTCCCCACCACGCCTTTTCCTAAGAGTGTTCTACTTAAGGTGGCAGCTTTTCACAGCACGAGGACAAACCATCTGAAGAAGGCTTATTTTGTTCTTCAATTTATTTTTCCATTATAATATATGGGGATCACTTCAGTACCCCTAAACCTTTCTCATCTCCCTGTTTATTCTTTCACAGCAGATATCAAAAAAACAATCCGATTTCTCAGTTTCATTATTCGATATGTTGCCTTTGTTCGATATTCAAGGATGTGTGAGGTTTACGTGCTTTGCAAGTCATCGATGTCCATTCGTATTTACCTTTCACACAGTATCCCAGCTATTTTGGAGGCAGGGTTGTACTTAATTTCCAATGTTTGCTCTGAGGGTGTTGATGGAGAAGCAGAGAGCTGGCCAGAAGAAGTTGCATTGCGTCTTTATGGACCTGGAGAAAGCAAATAACAGGGTGAGGAGAGAGGAGCTGTGGTATTGTGTATTGAGGAAGTTGGGAGTGGCAGAGAAGTATGTAAGAGTTGTACAGGATATGTACGAGGGAAGTGTGACCGTGGTAGGAGTGACGGAGATGGGATTACATCAGGGATCGGCTCTGAGCCCTTTCTTATTTGTAATGGTGATGGACAGGCTGACAGACGAGATTAGACAGGAGTCCCCGTGGACTGTGATGTTTCCTGATGACATTGTGATCTGTAGCGAGAGTAGGGAGCAGGTTGAGGAGACCCTGGAGAGGTGGAGATCTGCTCTAGAGAGGAGAGGAATGAAGGTCAGTAGGACCACCACGACAGAATACATGTGTGTGAATGAGAGGGAGGTCAGTGGAATGGTGAGGATGAAGGGAGTAGAGTTGGCGAAGGTGGATGAGTTTAAATACTTGGGATCAACAGTACAGAATAATGGGGATTGTGGAAGAGAAGTGAAGAAGAGAGTGCAGGCAGGGTGGAGTGGCTGGAGAAGAGTGTCAGGAGTGACTTGTGACAGACGGGTATCAGCAGGAGTGAAAGGGAAGGTCTACAGCAGCGGTTCTCAAACTTTCGTATTTCACGCTCCCCCCCCACTTTTCTACCTGGAATAATTCTGCGCCCCCTGCATAATATAAGATAGATGAGAATAACCCCTGATACAACTAACAAAGGTATGATACTCGTGCGGTGTCGCAGTATCCTATCATTCTTACTTCCATAAGATTTGCATGTGTTTGGCTAACTTCGATGAAATATTTGCAATTTATTTTTTTAAAGTGTTTTAATAACTGTTAAAATGCCTTGTGTGTTTTTTGGTAGTAATTCTAATCCCAAAAACAAAGAATAAATTATTTATTCTTATTTAATTATTTCTTTATGTAAAGAAACAATTAAATATGCTTTAATTTTTAAAAATCTCGTAAACGAGGACACCGATCAATCTGCACGAGACAAACGTATTTTCATCCGACAAATATTATACCGCTGTTAGTTGTATCATGAAAATAACTCAATACGCAGTAAATTATTTAACTCAATTTGGCAATATTGGCTGCGATGCCAACGTGGTGCAGTCGCGCCGCATTATCACCAGATCTACTGTTACCCAAATGTTCGCGACAGATACCGATACGTCTCGAATTTTCTGGATTGAAAACACGCGACTATAAAAACAGCAGCAGCGGTGCCGCTTGTCAGTAATTAGTCATTAGATCTATGCTTTAGAAATGTTTTATTTTAATTTTAGTTATAATGCATTCGTTGTGATTATATGCTTGCAAATTTAAATCTGAAATAAAAATGTAAAAAAATTAATTTTGATGTCTTGTTCATTTATTCGACGTCCCCCTTGTACAGCTTCAGCGCCCCACAGTTTGAGTACCGCTGGTCTACAGGACGGTAGTGAGACCAGTTATGTTATATGGGCTGGAGACGGTGGCACTGACCAGAAAGCAGGAGACAGAGCTGGAGGTGGCAGAGTTAAAGATGCTAAGATTTGCATTGGGTGTGCCGAGGATGGACAGGATTAGAAATGAGGACATGAGAGGGTCAGCTCAGGTTGGACGGTTTGGAGACAAAGTCAGAGAGGCGAGATTGTGTTGGTTTGGACATGTGCAGAGGAGAGATGCTGGGTATATTGGGAGAAGGATGCTAAGGATAGAGGAGTAGAGGAAGGCCTAAGAGAAGGTTTATGGATGTGGTGAGAGAGGACAAGCAGGTGACGGGTGTGACAGAGCAAGATGACAAGGACAGGAAGGTATGGAAGAAGATGATCTGCTGTGGTGACCCCTAACGGAAGCAGCTGAAAGAAGAAGAAGAAGATGCACTTAAGTTCCCTGATTCAGCCAAGACATGCGGGGAAAGTAATGACATTTCATGTTGTAACAGAAGGACAAGAGAAATAGAAAAGTTTGGCGATCCACCCCGTATATTGTCAGGCAAATACTCAAATAATGAGCGAGTAGTCACAAAAGAATGAGTCCCTTAATAGACTGACTGGGGAAAAGAGATGTGGGCTTTTAGAGTTGCTGTGCAGGAAGAGGGCGGGTCTGTGTGGGGAAGGGCGGAGCTGAGGTGAGTAGGAGGGCGTGGTCTGGACAGGAAGGCAGAAGTTGGTTGCCGGTTTAAGTGGATCTGTAGAAGAGGAAGAAGAGAGGTTAGTGCAGCTTATCAACCCTCGACCTGACATCTTACCCTCCGGCAAGCCCTTCAACTGCCTCAAATGATGATCGTGTGTGACAATGTAAGTCAGTACATTTTAAAAGATAAAATCAGTAATAGCAAGAAACATTCTGGTGTCACACACACGTGAGTAGGAGGCAGCTAAAGGGCTTGAGTAATTGCAGTTCCACACCAGACCAGGAGGTGGCGAGGTGCACTGACTGTCTCTCTCAGTTCCCTTAAGAACATTCTCGGGAAATCCCGCCAAACCCTGCCCGGGGTTTGTTTTCTGCCTCGCGCCCTGTGTTGGCTGGGATTGGCTCCAGCAGACCCCCGTGATCCTGTAGTTAGGAAATAGCGGGTTGGATAATGGATGGATGGACACTATTGGCAAATAGGCTTATTTTGCTCAACTGGAAGAATCCTAAACTCTCCTTTGTTAAGTCAGCGGGTAACTGATGTTTTATATTATTTGAAACTGGAACAAATCAAATTCTCACTTAGAGGATCTGTACAGAAGTTTTTCAAAACCTGGCAGGATCTGATCAGTAACATTTTCGAATAAGCATTTAAAGCACCCCTTTTTTCGTTTTTTTTCTCCATTTATCTTTATTCACTTATTAATTCATCTATTTACTTATTTTTACTAGCTTTAAGTTTTACTCTGCTGGCTTAGCTCTTTTTCTCAGGGGTGGGAGTTGATTTGTTTTCAAACTTATTTTTGTAAAAATTGATTTATTTTTATGGAATGCTGTGTGATTTCAATAAAATCAATAAAATCAAGAAAAAACATAAATAAATAATAAAGGGCTTGAGTAATAGTAACACTACACCAGGCCAGGAGGTGGCGAGGTGCACTGACTGTCTCTCTCAGTTCCCTGCAGATCATTCTTAGGAAATCTCACCGGGTCCTGGCCCTTCTGAAGACGCCACTTCTGGTCCCGGTGATTGTGATGATGTCACTTCTGGTCCCACCGTAAACATCAAATTGCGGTTCCGGGATCAATGATGTCACTTCCACCTCCGGCCTTTAAAGCCGCCATCTTACCTCCTCATAGTCAATTCTGTCTGAGACTCAAACCAGTGAACATCTCTCTTCAATACACAACCCATTTTTGCAGCTGTGGAATAATAGAGGGGTGGCTGCCCCAGATCTTTATGATGGCTGTGCCTCATCATTATCATACTGGATATGAAGTCCTAATGAAAAAATAGACCCTTGTCTCAAAGTCAAAAAGCTTCACATCGTAGTAGGGATGCGAAAGCTGGTGAGTGGTGTCCGTAAATGGTGCATCTGCGCCATTGAGTGGCTGGTCTTGATTCAGAAGTCAGGCCGCTAGGTGACTAAGTGGTCGATGCTCAGATGGATGGGCTTTAGCCTCAGGTGGTGCGTCCTTCATGCTTTGCTCCCCACGTGAGATTTCAGACCCCATGATGTTACCCTCAGGTAATTGGCTGGTCGCTCTGATGATGGGCGGCTTGGCCTAGTGGTCTCCATTACTTCATTATGGTGTTGGTCTGTTCTGTATCCCTCGTGGCCTTTGGAGTTATACACTGATCAGACATTCTACCCTAAGCTGATAATGTGAGACAAAAATATTTGTAGACCTGGACAAAAAAAGAAATGACATAATACATCAAAGTATAAAGCAGAATCCCGTGGAAATTTCTCCAAGTGTGGAACATCTGTAAAGCAGAGGTTCAAATGTGCAGTTAAGGAATTAATCATTCAAGTCACGGTGGCCTTACACAGAATGGCAAACTGTCTCTCCAAAGTACACTCCCCACATCCCAAAGATGGTGTTTAATGTTTGTTGGTGACTCTATACTAGCCCCTCATGTGTGAAATCAGACCCCTGTGACCCTGTAAATAAATGGACGGCACTGCCTGCATACCCCAGTGCCCACCGTACAAACCAATGGTCTGGTCAGAATTCTGCTTACCAGCTGCTGTCGCTGCCCACGTCTCTGAGTGCACTGAGGCGCACACGTGGGTCGGACACAGACCTTCACCTAACCTCACAGGGCTAGGCCTATCACAACCAGGCACTAGGGGTCCATCATGGAGTACCTAAATGATACGAGACCCTTTATGAAAGAAAGACAGAGCTGAGGACACAGCATCCAACATGAGCACCGGCCTGAAATTCAGCACTACCTGGAGCCGAAATGGGGCACCGGGACTGACGAGGGGCGTCAGCGTCCAAAGTGTCCGCCTCTGCACGTCTCCCACAACTCGAGAGGAGCGGCTCGGGGGCACACCTGAAAAACTCATTGAAATTCCCTCCGAGACGCCTGCTTCAAGGCGGACGTGGCATTTGAGCTGCTCTTATGATTTAACCTCTTTCATTTAATTAAACAGATGGCCACGCGCTCGAAAAAAATCACACATTGGCAAGTTTGGCGTAGCCCGCTGTAAATGCCTCAGGGTCTCGCTAAATGTCTCATAAACCTTTTTTTAACATTTAAAGCTTTGTATCATATCTTATTAGAGCCCCCTGCCTGCTACACGCAGTCTACTGCATTAACATTATTAAAAGAGCAGACTAGCGGGGCGGGCACAGATTTAAAATCAAAATACTGTATCCTGTAATATATATATACTCTATGTACATTTTTATTATTGTTATCAATTTAAAGGTTTGTATCATATCTTATTAGACTCCCCTACCTCAGGCAGTGGACTGCAATAAACTTTATTAAAAGAAAAATTAATGAATATTAATAAATAAATAATTAATATTATTAAAAGAATAATCTAGAAGGATGGGTACTGATAAAAAAAACTTTATTATTATTATTAATTATTATTATTATCAGGTCTCCATCTGCCTATCCATTTAAAGCTTTGAATCATATCTTATTAGAGCCCCCTGCCTGCTACATGCACTCTACTGCATTAACATTATTAAAAGAGCAGACTAGCCAGGTGGGTACGGATTTTAAATAAAAATACTGTAACTGTATACTGTATTATTATTATTATTGTTATCAATTTAAAGTTTTGTATCATATCTTATTAGACTTCCCTACCTCATATTTTAATATTATTAAAAGATCAATCTAGAAGGGTGGGTATTGCTTAAAAAGAAAAAAAAAAAAAAAATATATATATATATATATATATATATATATATATATATATATTGTGATGGATTGCCGGGGCCCATGCCTGGCCGGGGTGCCCCTTCACCACATCTGCCAGGGAGACAAGGGTGGGAAACCCGGTATCTCCCCCTGGACGCTAGATGGCAGCCTTCCTGGGTTGCAGCGGTGCCTCAGACTCCCCCAGGGCTCCATGGGGGTTGGAGTTCTGTGCAACTCTGTGGGGTTCCACAGGCGCCACCAGGAGGTGCTGTAACAGAAGCTCCTGGCCCCTTTTGGGCACTGGTTTCGACGTACCCAGAAGTGCAGCTGGATGTCGGCAATCAACCACCTGGAGCACTTCCGGGTACCCAATAAAAGGGAGCCAGCGGCCACTACTCAGCGGCCAGAGTCGGGAGGTGGAGGAGGAGGAGGAGTGGTGGTGAGAGAAGAAGGTACTTGGTGACTGTACTGTGCTTTGGGACTATGTTGTGGCTGGAGGGATTACGGGGAAGATGTGCCCTCCAGCTGAAGAATAATAAACAGTTTATTTCATTTTACCCATGTCTCTGTGTCAATCTGTGTCGGGTCAGGCGCTATATAGCACCTTTATTCACAATATTTACATCATTATTCGAATCTCATTTATTCACCATATTATTCGGGTTTTGCAGCGGCTTCATTGGCTCCCGATTAAGTTTCAAATTGATTTTAAAATTCTGCTATTAACATTTAAGGTCATTCATAACCTCGCCCCTCCATATCTGTCTGACCTTCTTCATGTTGCTATTCCCTCCCATAACCTTAGATCCTCTTCCTCCATCCACCTGACCGTCCCTCACGCCCGTCTAACCACCACGGGGAGCGGAGCATTCAGCCGTTCTGCTCCCAAGCTCTGGAATTCATTACCTACTGAGCTCAGAAATATCGAATCATATTCAACCTTTAAATGTAAACTTAAAACGCATCTGTTTAAAATGGCTTTTTCTTTATGATTGGTTGGTTTAAATTTTTATGTCTTCTGTTTTTTTCTGATGTTTTAAGTTGTTGTATAATGTGTCTTTTTATTTATTTATTTATTGTTTGTTCGGTGTCCTTGAGTTCTCAGAAAGGTGCCTTGTATAAATAAAATGTATTATTAT
>JANRMT010062814.1:9716283-9736399 GCA_026402145.1 Polypterus bichir lapradei | reverse complement strand
TATATATATATATATATATATATATATACTAATAAAAGGCAAAGCCCCGACTGACTGACTGACTGACTGACTGACTGACTCATCACTAATTCTCCAACTTCCCGTGTAGGTAGAAGGCTGAAATTTGGCAGGCTTATTCCTTACAGCTTACTTACAAAAGTTGGGCAGGTTTCATTTCGAAATTCTACGCGTAATGGTCATAACTGGAAGCTGTTTTTCTCCATTTACTGTAATGGAGATGAGCGTGAAACCCGTGGGGGCGGAGTTTCGTGTGACATCATCACGCCTCCCACGTAATCATGCAGTACGTAGAAAACCAGGAAGAGGCCCAAAAAGCGCTGAAGAAAACATGCATTATATAATTGAGAAGGCAGCGAAACAATAAGAAGCGAGCGAGTGATATATACAACCATATTCATGAGTTCTGCTACTTCAGAAACAAAGCACGATGTAAACCTAAACTTTAAATTAAGTTCATAGACAGGCTGCCGCTGGCGTTTGTAATTTAGTGCCTGCCCATATAAGGCCGTCCGTCAGCGGCAATCCAATAGCAAACTGCCACGGGTAAATATTCACGGGTGAAGGACTGTGCTTATGGAGAGGAAGATGAGATGGTCAGGGTGGTGTTTGGCACAAACTCAGCGAAACTGCGAGAGAAAGTTTTAAGTACCGGGACTTCGGTAGCATTAGATACAGCCATGGACATAGCACGACATGGCAACAGCACAGCTGGGAACCTTCGATGCATGTACACCGAGCGGCTCACGTGAAGTGACGCAGTGCACAGACAAAAAGCAACAGTTCCGAAGAGCACTGAACAAAAACCGAATTACACAATTGAAAAGGCAGCAAAAAAATATGAAGCGTCTGATACATACAAGCATATTATTCATAAATGCAGCTACTACAGAAACAAAGCACACGGTGGAAAAAGTGAATGTCCCGCTAAAGGAAGACAGTGTAAAAAAAAAAAACCCGTACATGCAGTGTGTCAGGTCTCAGATAAAGAAGAAGATGAGCTGTTTATTGATGCAGTAAGAAACGTGTATATATATACCCCGATCTACATACTCGAATAATGAATACTTTATTCGCAATCAATGATTGTTTTGGTAAAGCCATACTCAGTGTATTCATTAGATGAACGGTAAAAAAGTAAGAGCGAGGGGAGGGTGACTTATTGAGGCATGCAGGCAAAACCACAATAGCACGCGGGCTTGATGTACGAAAAAATATATCTTTTCAAGTTCTATTTAGTCCATATGTGTCAAACTCAAGGGCCACGGGCCACATCCGGCCCGGCGTGTAATTATATCCGGCCCGCGAGATCATTTTATATACTGTATTATTGTTATTAATGGCCCGGGTATATGAAGCGCTGGTAACACAATAAACTACAGATCCCATAATGCAGCGCTTCAGCTGCCTTGCCGAACACTTACCGCGTTAATCAAGTCTAGCTTATGATGGTAAAAGTTATTGTGAAGCTAGCCCACACGATGCTTAAGAGAAAAGTTAATTCTGAAAATAGAGCCTTTAAAAACCGATGGGAGGCTGAGTATATGTTTACTGACAAACCCGTGTGTCTCATTTGTGGAGCTAATGTGGCTGTAATTACAGAATTTAATCTAAGACGGCACAATCAGACAAAACATCAAGATAACCTGAAAGACCTGAATGCAATGCAGAAGATACAGAAAGCAGAAGAATTAAATAAGAATCTGACACTTCAGCAGACGTTTTTACCCGTGCACAATCACAAAGTGATTTCAAGTGAAGCTGCTTTTATGGGAGACACAAATGCACCAGTGCACCTTGCCCCACTTTCCCTGTTGCCAAGTAATGTTGAACCAAGTCGTCACTACGGTGTTCCCAAATACGCACTTTGCTGATAAACTGAGCGCACGGCGCTTTGGTGACTTTGAAGAACAAAAAAAGTCAGTCTACATGCGGCTCGAACCTTGTGCATGTTTGGTAGCACATATCTGTGTGAGAAGCTCTTCTCAGTGATAAAGACTAACAAAACAGCACACAGGAGTCGCCTCACTAATGAGCACCTGCAGTCCATCCTGAGAATCTCCACAACACAGAACCTCACACCAAACATAGTTTATTTTTTATATAAAATTACATAAGAGTAAAGAAATTTGAATGTTTGTTCTTTTAACGTTTACTTTATTTCTAACTTGTATAATTTAGACAGGATATATTTTTATGGAGAGCAAAATATTATAAGTTGTTTAAGGTTTGAGTTGATTTATTCAGGAATAATATTCCTGTCTGTTTTTACCATTCCTACCAAAGATATTTCTGTCGACTAAATAAAAATTCCTTCTATTTAAAATTTAAATAGAACTTGAACAAATACGATAGTTCATAATATCCACGCAGACTTGCATGTAAGAGCGGGAGTTATCCATTTTAACAAGCAGCGTCTTGCACTGATACGAAATAGCTGTGTGTGTATATATGTAGATATGTATGTATATGTATATATATGTTTATATATGTGTGTGTGTATGTGTATATATATATGTATTTGTGTATATATATGTGTGTGTATGTATATGTATGTGTATGTATGTAGATCTATATATATGTATGTATATATGTGTGTGTGTATATATATGTGTATATGTATAGATATGTATATATATATATGTTTATGTGTGTGTGTGTAAATATATATATATATTTATATACATATATATATATATATATATATGACAGCAACACTCATCACTCACAACAGTGACAAAACAATTACATTGACAATCATGTTACGTTATTTTCAAAATGTTTCCTTTTCTTTTTCATTGCTTCTTTAACACACTACTTCTCCGCTGCAAAGCGCGGGTATTTTGCTAGTATATATATATATTTTATCATCATCATCATCATCATCAGGGGCCTCATGCATAATGCCATGTGTAGAACTCACACTATAACATGACGTAAGCACAAAAGCCGAAATGTGCTTACGCACAGAAAAATCCAGATGCAGGAATCCGTGCATTTACCAGCTTACTGTACTATTTGTTGGTTTAAACAGTGATATAAACAAGAAAAGGAAGTTGATCGACTGACATAGCATGTTGGAGAAACTCGAAAGCTCAAGTTCACAAAGTCGCACAGTGCCCGAAATAAAAAAGAAGTTGTCACCTATCAAAGTCGCCGTGACAAGGCGAGTCGTAGCCCACCGTGTGAGTGTCATATGAAAGCTTATTAGGGCACAGAGAAAAAAAATAGTAACACAGTGGGGAAAAAGCACGAACTGTCACCTTTAATCTCGAAATGTCCACTTTAATCACGTAGTTTATTTTGTCATTAAAGTAGAACATCATAAAATTCATCTTAAAATCGTTTAATTTACTAGTTTATAAAATCCCATCATAACTAAAGTAGCACGTTTCTCATTCTCCATATTCTCAAAACTGAATCACCACCCACTAGCAAGTCATACGATTCTTGTTCACTTGATTCTGAAACGTAATCATTACCCAAGAATGAGTGTAACGATCCCTCTTCACTTGATTCTTGAACTTGATCATTACCACCAATTCTTCAAAACTTTTAAGGAACATTGAAATATCTTCATAGTATGTGTTTAATTATTCCATGCATTTATCCTTCCAGTGTCACGCCAGCCCCAGCAAGAGTACAGCGAGAGGCAGGAACAATCCCTGAACTAGCTAGCGCCTCACATGTTTAATTATTAACAATACAGATTATTTAAATGAAGTTAAAGTTTTATCTGTATAAAATAATCAACATATTTTGCTGCATTTCATCTTACAAATGATACCGTCATCGTATGTAAATACGCGCTTTATAAAGTGTCTCAGGTTGTGCAATATTATAACTGTAGTGCAAGTTTACAGTGAGGTGATTGTACTTCTAAGTACAGACAGATCTACAAGGAGCACTTGATGGAATGATTGAGTGTGTTTAGAGTTCTTGGGATGAAACTGTTTCTGAACCGCGAGGTCCGTACAGGAAAGACTCTGAAGCGTTTGCCGTATGGAAGCAGTTCAGATAAACAGCATGGCCGAGGCAGCATGTGCTTGATGCTGTATCACGATAATTCTCTGCTGTAGAGCTGTGATTCACACTCAGATACAGTCATATAAATACTCCGAGTGGTGCAGCGAGAGTAATATGGAAAAAGATGATCTGCTGTGGCAAACCCTAACGGGAGCAGCTGAAAGAAGAAGAAGAAGGTGCAGTGAGAGTAACAACGCTAAAGCAGTTATGGTATTTGGAATAGTTTGGCCATTCTGTGGACCATTATATTGTTACTGGTTAATTACAATCAGATGCATTAAACTAATAAACAATATGTGGTTAATTTCACTGTATATGATACAGCCGCGTCAGGGATGTGGATCTAAAAAAGAAAGGGAAACCACACTGGAACAGTAGCACTGCTTTGATGCTGGGTGACGGCAGTTTGCAAAACCGAGCGCAGAACTTGCGTACGACAGGGTATGAGCTACTGTGGAAATGTGCGGGGCTTTGTGCCAAGTTTAGGTTTTATACATCGCGATGTGGGACTGGAAACAGGAGTATGCAACATTTTTGTGCGTTCGCACCGTTTATGCATGAGGACCTCTGGTCTTTTCCGGACGGTGGGATTGGATCATGTGTCTGCCATGGGGGTGTTGCCAACCAGAATCTGAAGGTGTCTCGTCATGTGGTGGGTGTGGCAACATGCTGTACCAGTGCCTGCTCCCCATCCTGACCTGACCTGATAGACAGAACTTTGCGTGTTGTTTCGACTTTGGGTTAAGCCTTTTAGGCTTTGGCGTGTTGTTATTTTTGATTTCTTTAAAGTTTACACTTTTGCATTTTTGTTTCTCACTCCTACATTTTCAGAAGTAATGGCTGACTGATATGATGTACCAAGATGTTATAACTTACCGATTCTTCAAGATTTTGGAGCTCCCAAGAAATTCCAATTTCCAACAGGCCTTACAAATTTGTCAGAAAAAGAAAAAGCTTGGCGGCCTCATCATCATCATCATAAGACTCTGTAGAAGAGAGGCTCCCCGGAATTATTCTTTTATAAAAGCAGGATGCTTTTTTTCATATCTTTTTATAGTACAAACTTGATTTACTCTCAAAAAGAATGGCCGACATGACGTCCACCATTAGGCTGGCCGAATGGATTTTACTGCATTCCCCTGAAATTGTTTGAATTTATCTGCCCAGTGTGACACGCTGGAGTCTGGCTGCACCATCGGAGAACAGAGAGAATGAGATTTTTCAATTTTGGCTGAAAGGCGCCAGGCTCCATCGACGGGGCAAATGGCCTCCACTGAGCTATTTTGTTCCCGCGGCCGTTCTGATAATAAGGAAAGCTGCCGTTGCTCTTCAGGATGTTGCTTTTAATTTCTAGTTTATTTATGTTTGGGATTGCAGTTCTAAAAGCAGGCCAAGTCTGGCAGTGGGGGTGTTGGTGGGCTAGTGGTGGTCAGAAATCCATTTGACATTTGCAAATTTAATAGGAGTCGACTGCTGAAATGAAGCCATGGTAATTGTTAGCTGTTATGCCATAACTGATTAGCCATCAGGAGGCCAATGAGAGTGAATGGCATTAGAGAGAAAAATCAAAATAACATACATACATACATACATACAGAAAGAAAGAAAGACAGCTGGCAACAAATCTCCTATTCCCTGCCTAGCAGGATGCGCTCCTTTATCACACAAAAGCTGCTGCTTAATGAAATTGACGGGCGTTATCTAAATGGCACATTTATAAAGATCGGCTCCTGCAGGAGCACAGATGTCTCACGCCGCCGCCACTCGACGGTAACACAGACTCATCTTCATTAAGCCGAGTGGCACGCTGAGTCTTTCCGTGCTGGATCTCCGCTTCTGTCACTCGTGGGGGACTCGTCTACTGAAATCCCACCGATTCCATTTGTTTATTGTCCTCAGGGGGTGGTAATTTGATTGTGACCCTCCACCTCACTCCATTCAATGGATTTTGATGTTATTAGAGAGCATGTCACACTAGAAGGTAGGGGTGGGTGGGATATCCCATCCAGATTGAGTAATAGAGAAAAGGAATTGGGGGCAGGCAGTGTGGCCCCCTGCTGGATACAGGTGTGAACTACAAATCAGAAGAGAGAGAGAGTGGTTGGGAGCATGTGCTGACTGAGATCCGAGTGCATGACCCTCCATACAGCCTCAGCACCACACTGAACACTGTCATGGTTATTGAATTTATTAAAATCAAATAACATTCCATACACGCAAGTCAAGTTTTGCAAAAGTAGGCTCAAAACAAATCAACCCCCCACCCGTGAGATAGAGAGATAGGCCAACAGAGTAAAACTGTAATAGTAATTAAAATAATTAAACCATCTGCTCCATCCAATATGTCAGAAAGCCTCTCACCTTTGTATCGTAACCTCAGATCTTCAAATGAGGGTCTGCTTAGAATTCCAAGAGATAAATTTAAAAGAAGTGGTGAGGCGGGCGGCCTTCTGCTGTTATGTGCCTCAAATCTGGAATAGCAAACCGATAGAAATTCACCAGGCTAATACAGTGGAGCACTTTACAAAACTGATAAATACTCATTAAAGTAGCATGGCTTTCTCATAGCTTCATTTTAGTGTAACCCTGATATTCTGTATATACATTGAATTATCATTATCATTCATGGTGGCTCCACAATCCCTACTAACCCCTACTTTCTCTTCTGTTCTTTTTCCGGTTTTCTGTAGTGTTGATCTGCATCCCCACCACCTGATCAGGGCACCGTGATGTCCCTCCATAGATGGATTAATACCCAGAGGTCCACATGACCATCATCATCAAGTTCTTCCACGTGAAGCCTGTAAACCATGAGATCATTGATGTTTGGGGACTGGGTGGTCTCATGGCCTCAGAACCCCTGCAGATTTTGTTTTTTTTTTTTTCTCCAGCCAGCTGGAGTTTTTTTTTTTGTTTGTTTTTTTCTGTCCTCCCTGGCAATCGGACCTTACTTTTATTCTATGTTAATTAGTATTGCCTCATTTTATTTCTTATATATTTTGTCTTTTTTCTCTTTCTTCATCCTGTAAAGCACTTTGAGTGACAACATTTGTATGAATATGTGCTCTAGAAATAAATGTTGTTGTTGTTGCAGTAGGATAAATAAACAAACAAATAAATAAATAAATAAATAAAAGGGAAGAGAATCCGCTTCCTCAATTTAAATACTTATTCTAAAATGTTATTGATTAGGAAGTTCTGCACAGATCCTCTAAGTGAGAATTTGAATTTTTCCAATTTCAAATAGTATATACCGTTTTTACTCGTGTCAGATGCGCACCCTAATTTTTAAAAAGAAAATCGCAAAAATCGTTTTGCCCCGTGTACGACGCACATTGTGATTGTATAGGAAGCGTTTAGAGAGAGAGAAAGAGCGCGAGGGAGAGAGAGAGCGCGAGTGAGCGAGCCCAAGCAGAAGAAGTAAACATTACAGAATTTCCTCGTGTATGACGCGCACCTGATTTTCTAATGCTAATTTTGGGGAAAAATTGTGCGCGTGGTACACGCGTAAAATACGGTAATATGAGTTACCCGCTGACTAAACAGAGGAGAGTTAGGATTCTTCCAGTTGACCAAGACAAGTCTACGTGCTAATAGTGCAGTAAAGGCGATAACAGTTTGTCCTTCTCTAGTGCCCACCACACACAGCTGTTAATGGGTTAGGAGGGATTGTGACCTCAAGGCTGTCTGATAGGCATTTAAAGATTTTGGTCCAGAATGATGTTAATTTGGTGCATGTGGCCCAGTGAGGCTGGAGCTCGATTGCAACGTTTGCAGGTTGGCTCTTACCCTGGAATCATTTTGGACAATTTTAAACAAGAGAGATGTGCTTAATAGATAATTTTAATCTGAATAATTGTATGCTTTGCGCATATGAAGATCGCGTGAATTCTGTGCGTGGCTGCCTTCCACTCCTTTTCTGAGATGTTGAGTGAGATCCTTTTCCCGCTGTACTCTGGGATCTTTGAAAGAAAGAGACTGTAAAATGTTTTTATATATTACGGAATTACTGTCTGAGTCCTCAAGACTGTTCAAATTTTTTTCCGGCATAGAAGTAGGTGGGAGGTGAGGAAAATTGGGCAGCTTTTGTTTAACAAAGTTTCTAATCTGAAGGTAGTGATAGAAATGTGTTGCTGGAAAATTAAATTTGGAGTGTAATTGTTCGTAGGATGCGAAGACAATGTCTATGTACAGATCTCTAAGTGATTTATCCCCAAATGTTTTCCTGACATTAAAAAATGAGTATGTTTGAGAGGGTGGCAAAGGGTGGCTATCATGCAGAGGTGCCACAGATTAAAGCTTCTCTATCTTGAAGTATTTCCTACATTGGTTCCATATTCTGAGTGAATGAAGCACTATTGGGTTGTTAGTATATTGCTGATGACTTGTACTTATTGGGGTACAAAGCAAGGAATATAAAGAAGAACTGCAGGATTTTATTTCTATTGCTTACCAAGCCTGTGTGTGTTCATCTATTTGTGTCCAGGTTTTTATAGCTTGTATATTTGCCACCCAGTAATAAAACTAAAAGTTAGGTAGTGCCATGCCACCTTGTAATTTAAGTCTTTGTGGGGTCGACCTTTGGATACGTGGATGTTTTGAATTCCAAATAAATGAGGTTATGGTTTGCTCGCACCCTTGTACCCTCAGACCACACGTCAGACACCAGGTAAAAGTCCAATAATAAGATTTATTATAATAATAAAGTGCACAAAGCACCCTCCTCTCCACAATACTCAAACAAATACACAATAATCAATAAACCAATCCTCCACTCCCAGACGCTTAGCCACCCTGCCTCCCAACTCAGCTCGTCCGTCTGGGATTTCCCACAGTCCTTTATAGTCCTTGACCCGGAAGTGTTTGTCCCTCAGTCCATGTGACTTTCTATCACTTCCGGGTCAGGGTAAAACTTCTCTTTTTCTTCAACCTGGAAGTACGTCATTCCTCCCGTTCATGTGACCAGGACGCACTTCCAGGTTATAGGGCACATATGAGTCTACGAGCCTCGCTACAGCGACTCCTTGTGGTCCCGAAGGTATCCAGCAGGCCTGTGTATAAAAACTACAAAGTCCATGAGGCCCTGCTGGAACTCGGGGCACGTCCATGCTGTCGGGAGAGCTCTTCCTGGCGGCCTGGGGGTGAGGGCCGGCAACTCTTGCCGGACATCCATCACAGGTTGAATCTAACTTCTTAAAAAATGATTTATTGATGTATATTGGAATGTTTTGAAATACAAAGAGAAGCTTAGGAAGGATATTCATCTTAACAATGTTAATTCTTCCAGCTAAAGTGAGATGAAGGCTAGACCATCTATGCAAGTCTTGCTTAATCTTTCCCACGCATACAGCAAACTTTTGTTGATAGATAGATAGATAGATAGATAGATAGATACTTTATTAATCCCAAGGGGAAATTCACATAAATAGATAAAGAGCTTTATGTTTACCCCTAGGTACTTAAAGTGATCTGTGATGATAAAAGGGAAGATGTCCAGTCTAATATTGTGTGCTGGAGAGTTCATTGGAAACAGCACATTTTATTCAAATTAATTCTAGAAAGGTTTTGAAATTCTGTAAGTGCTGTTAGGACAACAGGCACAGTGTTTTGTGGGTCTGATTTATACAGTACCATATCATCTATATATAGAGAATCTTTCTGTTCAAGTCCTTCTCTGATAGTCCCCTTTATCTCATAAGCATTTCAACAGTGAGCTGCCAGTGGCTCTATGGCAATTGCAAACAGCAGTGGTGACAAGGGGCATCTTCGTCTAGTACCATGTTCTGGTTTGAAGGAGTCTGAATTAATGTTGTTAATACAAACTGAAGGCGCCTCTGCCAGGCTGGGTCCCAATGCATTACCTGTCTGGGAGGTCATGAGAGAAAGAAAAGACAGAAGATGTCCTGTCTTTGCCATGATGTTGGCACGAGGAGCCAACACTCTAGCAGGGTTACATAAAAGACCATTACCCAACTTGGATAACAACATAATGGAGCGATTATAGTTACGTCATACACCAGATGGCAGCAAACCCTTGTTGTTCTTCTTGTGGGGCTCTCTCAAGTCGAAGTTCTACACACACCGACCTCAAAACCTTAAAGTCCCTCAAGGACAGTATTCACCACGAAATCACCGCAATTCCCCTCGAAATGGCCAAACGAGCGTTGCAGAAATCGTCTCTAAGAGTGTATCGCTAATGATGGCCACCATCTTGAAGACTTCATTTTTAAACCACAGTGAAAAAAAATCTATTTTGTATCCCCTTTCTTGTGTCGTAATGAAAATTATTTTATCTTTTGAAGAATAAACGTCTGAAATGTGGTACTTCATTTTGGCTCACCCTGTACTTCTTGATCAGTATTTATGATTTATGCTCTGAACGTGTGGTTTGAGTGCAGGGAACAACTGCAACAGCGTCTCAGTTGCTGGAAATAGGCTGAGTAGCGCGGAGCCATGTTTTGTTTTCGATGAAACAAACAGTAGATGATTTATGAGAAACACAGAGATGATAGCCTGTGATTTTAGCCAATAACCCTGTCAGGTCAGTGATTGATTAAAGCCAGTGTGATGGGTGGCCACGGCCACTACCTGACTGGGATGCCAACAGAGTGCAAAGACCCAAGAGAGGGCATCGGTGAGGCAATACCTCCCCTGGGACACTAGAGGGTAGCGATCCTGGGCAGCTGTGGCACCACGGATTACTGCAGGGCACTCTGGGAGTTGGAGTTTGGTGCAGCCCTCTTGGGTTCCGTGGGTGGGCCGCTAGGGGGAGCTGCAGAGCCACATAAAGTACCTCCAGCACACCAGGTAATACTGATGAGCCACCTGGAACACTCCCGGGATCTGAATAAGAAAGGAGCCACCTCACTCCATTCAATGGATAGAGTCGGGAGGAAGAAGACAAACCCTGAGGAGGAAGTGGAGGCGGAGGGAATGGCAGCAGAGAAGGGAGTTTGTTGTGTTGGTGTACTGTGCACAAAACTGTATATAAACCGGGTGTTGTGCGTCGAACCTGTGTTCTGCCTGTCTGTGTTTGGGGTCAAGGTGGCTGTATGTGCTTCACACCAGACATTTTCACCTTTTTAGGCAATGCCTGCAGGATGGAGGACGTCTGGTAACCCTAATTATGGCATCTGCAAACCATTAGGTGCATGGTTCATCACACAGCCAATCCATTTGTGCAATAGATTACAATAATAAAAGAAAATGTAAAGATAGCCTTAGCATTACATCAGTCACAAATCACAAAATTACAAATGGACTACTAGGCGTGTCTATAAAATAACAAGATGGATGCTGTAACTTCAATACATTTCAACTCCTATCCCCTTCAATGTCCTCCCCTCCTGCGTCTATGCCTTCTGGTATTCCACGGATCAAAGTAGTGCTGTAGGTTATCGTCCATCAGTTGCTTCAGAAGCTCCATCTTCTTCTTCTTCTTCTTCACCTCAGTAACTGACTTGAAATTAGGGTTCCTCATGAGTGCAGACTTGACTTTAAGGAAAAGGAAGAGGAATTTCACAACGCTCAGCCAAAGAAACGCTTCACTGAGATGGCTGCCCTGATGAATCATGAAACCGTTTTCCCACAATTACAATACAATACAATACAATTTATTTTTGTATAGCCCAAAATCACACAGGAAGTGCCGCAATGGGCTTTAACAGGCCCTGCCTATTGACAGCCCCCCAGCCTCGACTCTCTAAGAAGACCAGGAAAAACTGTCAAAAAAACCTTGTAGGGAAAAAAACGGAAGAAACCTCAGGAAAGGCAGTTCAAAGAGAGACCCCTTTCCAGGTAGGTTGGGTGTGCAGTGGGTGTCAAAAGAAGGGGGTCAATACAATACAATACACAGAACAGAACAAATCTTTAATACAGCATAAAAATAAAAATTTTAGAAGTACGGAGCAGAATTTAACAGTAGATGATACCATATAATAAGATTTGAATATTTTTAGAGTCCTGGAGACCTCATCCATCAAGCTGCCTCCCCCATTTAGCCATTCCACGGCTAAAACAGTGCTGGGCCAGCCAATCCGATGAAAGAACCCCTCTTTCCCACGATTCCTGCGATCCTCCATCGGGGATGACTTTACCATAGGCAGGCAAAACAACTTGGCAGGTGGGTCGTGGCACCAATTGCCACATTTGAGTACCGAGAACAGAAACAGAATAGGTGAGGGTTAGTATTCAATTATAACTATCATGTTACTTATGTTTTAGTGCTCATTACTAACAACAGAGATGCAGGCTGTACAGTTAATCAGCAGCTCTAGTCAGGGTGTGCTAAACTGAAGTAGTGAGTCTTCAGCTGGGATTTAAAGGCTGAGACCGAAGGGGCATCTCTTATAGAAGCGGGAAGACCATTCCACAGTTTAGGGGCCCTGTAACTAAAAGCTCGACCTCCCACTGTTATTTTATTAATCCTTGGAATCCTAAGCAGACCGGCATCTTGAGATCTTAATGCACTCTCTGGTTTGTAAGTCATGATAAGTTCAGACAAGTAAGCCGGACCTCGACCATTTAATACTTTATACTGCAATTGTGGCCCCTTTATCTCCTACTGTTTTTCTCAGTGTTTCCTGAACCTGTTTGTAAGCAGAGTTGATTCCCTGTTGCTTCTTCTGGTAAAAAAAATTCCCTTAATGCCATTTTCAAGGGTGTATAAGAGATCACTAAATTCTGTGATGTTGAAACTTAAACTCAGAAAGGTTCGAATTCTTCCAGTTCCGACTTTTGTTTCAGGTAGGCAAGTGCATGAATACACCCCACATTAGAACATCAGATCAGTCGGGATGAGAGCAGGCCATTCAGTCCATTCCTGTCCACTTTATTCCTCCAAAATGACATCAAGACGAGTTTTGAAAGTCCCAAAAGTCCTGTCCACCATACTACTTGGTCGCTTATTCCAAGTGTCTATTGTTCTATGTGTGAAGAAAAACTTCCTAATGTTTGGCAAAATTTCCCCTTCACAAGTTTCCAACTGTGTCCCTGTGTTCTTGATGAACTCATTTTAAAGTCACAGTCTCGATCCACTGGACTAATTCCCTTCATCTTGTTAAACACTTCACTCAGGTCTCCTCTTAAGCTTCTATTCCTTAAACTGTGAAGGCTCAGCTCTTTTAATCTTTCCTCATAACTTATCCCCTGTACCCCTGGAATCAGCCTAGTCGCTCTTCTCTGGTGTTGTATCCAGTAATATGAAGCTGATGATGAACAAAATATTCAGTCATAGATGCCGAGGCCAACAATCAGTTGATCTGAACTGCAGCCTTTTACTGAGCTCAAAAACTTGTACAAAAATGTTCTCCATCTCCACTGCAGCGCCACCTGCTGCCTATGAATACTGGACTTCCTCAAGTGCTGTTATGTCCTTTTTGAAGCCTGAAGACCAAAACTGCACACAGGACTCCAGATGAGGCCTCACCAGTGTGTTATAAAGCTTGAGCAGAACCTCCTGTGACATGTACTCCACACGTCAAGGCGCTATATAACCTGACATTCTGTTAGCCTTCTTAATGGCTTCTGAACACTGTCTGGAAGTCGATAGCTTAGAGTCCACTACGACTCCTAAATCCTTCTCATAAGGTGGACTTTCGATTTCCAGACCTCCCATTGTGCAATCAAAATTAACATTTTTAGCTCCTACATGTAATACTTTATATTTATTAAAGATAAACTCCCTTTACTTGTACTCCACACTTCATGGTGCTATAACCTAACATGCTATAAGCATTTTCAATCACTTCTGTTCTCTGCTTAGACAATGACTAGATTTTGGCTTTGACTCCCAGGTCATTCTCAATGGAGACCAAAACTGTACACAGGACTCCAGATGAGGCTTCACCAGTGCATTATAAAGGGTGAGCAGAACCTCCTGTGACTTGTACTCCACACACCAAGGCGCTATATAACCTGACATTCTGTTAGCCTTCTTAACGGCTTCTGAACGCTGCCAGGCAGTTAATAGAGTTGAGTCCAGGGGCCTCATGTATAAACGGTGTGTATGCACAAAAATGTTGCGTAGGCCTGTTTTCACGTTCAAATCACGATGTATAAAACCTAAACTTGGCGTAAAGCCATTAACATTTTCACTCTAGCTCATACCATGGCATACGCAAGTTCTCTGCTCGGTTTTGTAGACTGGCAGCACCCAGTGGTCAAAGCAGTGCTGTTGTTCCTGTGTGGTTTCCCTTTCTTTTTTAGATCCACATCCCTGACGTGGCTTTATAAATACACTGAAATTAACCATGTATTGTTTATTAGTTTAAGGCATCTGATTGTAATTAACCTGTAACAATATAATGGTCCATGAAATGGCCAAACTATTCCAAATACCATAGCTGCTTTAGCGTTGTTACTCTCACTGCACCTTCTTTTACTTCTTTCAGCTGCTCCCGTTAGGGGTTGCCACAGCGGATCATCTTTTTCCATATTACTCTCACTGCACCACTCAGAGTATTTATTTCACTGTATCTGAGTGTGAATCACAGCAGCAGCTGATCAAAAAGAGAATTATCGGGATACAGCATTAAGCATACGCTGCTTCAGCCATGCACACAGTCTATTTGAACTTCTTCCATACGACAAACACTTCAGAGCCTTTCCTGTACGGACCTCACGGTTCAGAAACAGTTTCATCACAAGAACTCTAAACGCACTCAATCACTCCATCAAGTGCTCCTTGTAGATCTGTCTGTACTTATAAGTACAATCACCTCACTGTAAACTTGCACTACAGTTATAATATTACACAACCTGAGCCACTTTATAAAGTGCGTATTTACATATGATGACGATATCATTTTTAAGACGAAATGCAGCAAAATATGTTTATTACATTATACAGATAAAACTTTAACTTCATTTAAATAATCTATATTGTTAATAATTAAACATGTGAGGACACTGTAGCGCAGCGCTACTGAGGAACTGGCACAACGTTCACGGATTGTTCCTGCCTCGCACTGTATTCTTACTGAGGCTGGCGTGACACTGGAAGGACAGATGGATAGAATAATTAAACACGTACTATGAAGATATTTCAATGTTCCTTAAAAATTTTGAAGAATCGTCGTTCTAAGCTTACAGATGGTTTAACGTCTATTATAGAGCTGATTGTGTGGTGATTGGGTACTTGAAGAAAGAAAAGGAAGGACAGGAATTGGAGGTTAGTACGTTTGAGAGAGACAGCACTGCTACAATAAAGTATTTCATCGAAGGTCGCGCATGGCGCAGCAGCATCTTGCGTGAGACATGAACAATCACTGCGCCACTGTGTTCCCATGTTTAATAACATGCTTTAACTCCTATTATCATGAAAATGATATCAAGTATACATCTCAATATTTTAATTATTCAGAGAGCTGTAATATCATGAATGTAATGGAGTCTGTGTCCTGTCGGAGGAAGAGAAAGCCCGTTTAAGAAGCACGTAGTGATTCACACACATAGAGAACATTGAAGATCAAATACAAAACAAAGCATTTAATGTACTACTTTAGTTACAATGGGATTTGAGAAACTAGTAAATTAAACGATTTTAAAATGAAGTTTATGATGTTTTACTTTAATCTATACTAATAAAAGGCAAAGCCCTCACTGACTGACTCACTCACTCACTCACTAATTCTCCAACTTCCCGTGTAGGTAGAAGGCTGAAATTTGGCAGGCTCATTCCTTACAGCTTACTTACAAAAGTTGGGCAGGTTTCATTTCGAAATTCTACGCGTAACGGTCATAACTGGAACCTATTTTTTCGTCCATATACTATAATAGACGTCTGCTCGATGGCCATGGGAGGCGGAGTTACGCCTCCCACGTAATTTAGTGCCTGCCCATATAAGGCCGTCCGTCAGCAGAAATCCAATAGAAACATTGCCGCTAAATATTCACGGGTTAAGGACTGTGCTTATGCAGACAAAGATGAGATGGTCAGGGTGGTGTTTGGCACAAACTCGGCGAAACTGTGAGAGAAACTTTTAAGTGCCGGGTATTAGCTAACATTAAATACAGCCGTGGACATCACACGAGATGGCACCAGCACAGCTGGGAACCTTTGATGCATGTACACCGAGCGGCTCACGTGAACTGACGCAGTGCACAGACAAAAAGCAACAGTTCCAAAGAGTGCTGAACAAAAACCGAATTACACAATTGAGAAGGCAGCAAAAAAACATGAAGCGTCTGACACATACAAGCATATTCATAAGTGCAGCTACTGCGGAAACAAAGCACACGGTGGAAAAAGTCAATGTCCCGCTAAAGGAAGACAGTGTAAAAAAACCCTGTGTATGCAGTGTGTCACGTCTCAGATAAAGAGGAAGACGAGCTGTTTATTGATGCAGTAAGAAACAAATCGATGAATGAAACCTGTTATCTTTACAACGATTGACAAACACGGAATGTAACTTGAACACAACACATCGTACAAATATGAACCTGATTGAAAGAAATAATGAAAATCAAATCCTTGATGACAGCAACACTCATAACACTCACAAAACAATTACTGTATATTGACAATCATGTTACGTTATTTTTAAAATGTTCCCTTTTCTTTTTCATAACTTCTTTAACACACTACTTCTCCGCTGCAAAGCGCGAGTATATATATATATATATATATATATATATATATATATATGTATATAAATACCCCGATCTACATACTCTCAAATAGACAAACCACACGCCGTGGCGCAATGGAAGAGGCTTCGCCTCTAGCGCCGACGTCCGAGGTTTGATTCCCGAGAGGGGGTGCACTGAGTATGTATGCCTGATGACCCCAAAATTAGGGTGAAACACATGTCGCGTACTCTTTGCATTATTTCACAGTAAAACTATTTCAATATATATATATATATACATACATATATATACACACACATACATATATATCAGCGCTTCCCAATTCATTTTACCCTCGCATCCCCTTGGTTTGAGACGTATGAAAAAATATGCGGTTAACGCAGAAAGACAGATCACCAATTTAAGCTTTATGATTAATGGATACTTTATTCGCCATCAATGATTGTTTTGGTAAAGCCATACTCAGTGTAATCATTAGATGAACGGTAAAAAAGTAAGAGCGAGGAGAGGGTGACTTATTGAGGCATGCAGGCAAAACCACAATAGCACGCGAGCTCGATGTAGTGCGCGTCAACTAGATCTGAATTGCATGATCACATTCAAAAAAATATATCTTTTCAAGTTCTATTTAGTCGACACAAATATCTTTGGTTGGAATGTAAGGTGAATTTACTCTTTACATTTCTACGGTGAAGAAAAATTTATGCAATGATGCCTACATTTAACTTACATTCCTACCAAAGATATTTCTGTCGACTAAATAAAAATTCCTTCTATTTAAAATTTAAATAGAACTTGAACAGATACGATAGTTCATAATATCCACGCAGACTTGCACGTAAGAGCGGGAGTCATCCGTTTTAACAAACAGCGTATTGCACTGATACGAAATAGCCTGCCCATTTAATTATTTAGGAATCTATACTAATAAACGGCAAAGCCCTCACTCACTCACTCACTCACTCACTCACTCACTGACTGACTCATCACTAATTCTCCAACTTCCCGTGTAGGTAGAAGGCTGAAATTTGGCAGGCTTATTCCTTACAGCTTCCTTACAAAAGTTGGGCAGGTTTCATTTCGAAATTCTACGCGTAATGGTCATAACTGGAAGCTGTTTTTCTCCATTTACTGTAATGGAGATGAGCTTGAAACCCGTGGGGGCGGAGATTCGTCTGACATCATCACGCCTCCTACGTAATCACGCAGTACGTAGAAAACCAGGAAGAGGCCCAAAAAGCGCTTTAGAAAACATGCATTATATAATTGAGAAGGCAGCGAAACAATAAGAAGCGAGCGAGTGACATATACAACCATATTCATGAGTTCTGCTACTTCGGAAACAAAGCACAGTGTAAACCTACACTTTAAATTAAGTTCATAGACAGGCTGCCGCTGGCGTTTGTAATTTAGTGCCTGCCCATATAAGGCCGTCCGTCAGCGGCAATCCAATAGCAAACTGCCGCGGGTAAATATTCACGGGTGAAGGACTGTGCTTATGCAGAGGAAGATGAGATGGTCAGGGTGGTGTTTGGCACAAACTCAGCGAAACTGCGAGAGAAAGTTTTAAGTACCGGGACTTCGGTAGCATTAGATACAGCCATGGACATAGCACGACATGGCAACAGCACAGCTGGGAACCTTCGATGCATGTACACCGAGCGGCTCACGTGAACTGACGCAGTGCACAGACAAAAAGCAAGAGTTCCGAAGAGCGCTGAACAAAAAACGAATTACACAATTGAAAAGGCAGCAAAAAAATATGAAGCGTCTGATACATACAAGATAAGTATGTAATAAGTACAGCTACTGCAGAAACAAAGCACACGGTGGAAAAAGTGAATGTCCCGCTAAAGGAAGACAGTGTTAAAAAAAAAAAAACCCGTGCATGCAGTGTGTCAGGTCTCAGATAAAGAAGAAGACGAGCTGTTTATTGATGCAGTAAGAAACGTGTATATATATACCCCGATCTACATACTCGAATAATGGATACTTTATTCGCAATCAATGATTGTTTTGGTAAAGCCATACTCAGTGTATTCATTAGATGAACGGTAAAAAAGTAAGAGCGAGGGGAGGGTGACTTATTGAGGCATGCAGGCAAAACCACAATAGCACGCGGGCTCGATGTACGAAAAAATATTTCTTTTCAAGTTCTATTTAGTCCATATGTGTCAAACTCAAGGGCCACGGGCCACATCCGGACCGGCGTGTAATTATATCCAGCCCGCGAGATCATTTTATATACTGTATTATTGTTATTAATAGCCCGGGTATATGAAGCGCTGGTAACACAATAAACTACAGATCCCATAATGCAGCGCTTCAGCTGCCTTGCCGAACACTTACCGCGTTAATCAAGTCTAGCTTGCAAGTTATTGCGAAGCTAGCCCACACGATGCTGAAGAGAAAAGTTGATTCTGAAAATAGAGCCTTTAAAAACCGATGGGAGGCTGAGTATATGTTTACTGACATTGCCGTTAAACCCGTGTGTCTCATTTGTGGAGCTAATGTGGCTGTAATTACAGAATTTAATCTAAGACGGCACTATGAGACAAAACATCAGGGTAACCTGAAAGACCTGAATGCAATGCAGAAGATACAGAAAGCAGAAGAATTAAATAAGAATCGGACACTTCAGCGGACGTTTTTACCCGTGCACAATCACAAAGTGATTTCAAGTGAAGCTACTTTTATGGGAGACACAAATGCACCAGTTTTGAGTTGATTTATTCAGGAATAATATTCCTGTCTGTTTTTACCATTCCTACCAAAGATATTTCTGTCGACTAAATAAAAATTCCTTCTGTTTAAAATTTAAATAGAACTTGAACAAATACGATGGTTCATAATATCCACGCAGACTTGCACGTAAGAGCGGGAGTTATCCGTTTTAACAAGCAGCGTATTGCACTGATACGAAATAGCTGTGTGTGTATATATGTAGATATGTATGCATATGTATATATATGTTTATATATGTGTGTGTGTATGTGTATATATATGTATTTGTGTATATATATGTGTATGTATGTATGTATGTGTGTATGTATATGTATGTGTATATATGTAGATATATATATATATGTAGCAAAGTGTAAAATGTTATCTATAATTTTATTTATTTATTCATTTTTTTTTTGTTATGAACTTCCCCAAAAGTGTTGATCCCTGTAAATAGTTTATAGTATACCAACAATATAATCGGTTGTAGCACGAGCGTTAATTAGCGTCACACCTCACAACCTGCGTGCACGGCATTTTTGGCTTTAACGCCAGAAGCCCGGTGAACGCTGTAGGGGTAGGTTGTGGTTTCAGTTTTTTTCCCGATATTTTTTTATTTTTTTCATTTACTTTGTGTTAATTTATAATCGATTTAATTTATTATTTAATAGGCAGAGGGAAGAAGACGTGCATGTGACGCTCTGTCTATTTCTTTCTTTTTGTTTTGCAAAGGTATGCTATATAAATATATATATAT
>JANRMT010062814.1:9669085-9715883 GCA_026402145.1 Polypterus bichir lapradei | reverse complement strand
TATATGTGTATATTTATATATGTATGGATATGTATATACAGTAATCCCTCCTCGATCGCGGGGGTTGCGTTCCAGAACCCCCCATGATAAATGAAAATCCGCGAAGTAGAAACCATATGTTTGTATGGTTATTTTTATATATTTTAAGCCCTTATAAACTCTCCCACACTGTTAACATTATTAGAGCCCTCTAGACATGAAATAACACCCTTTAGTCAAAAGTTTAACCCTTTAACCGCCAACACCCTAAATATTCCCCACGCCGGGTGAAATCTGAACAATTTTCGTTTTTTTACTTTTTTACATTTATTCAAGCAGTATTTGCCACTAAATGTTGTGCAAGTTCTAGAAATGGGCAAACACGTAATAAAACACAAAAATGTACATTTTCTCAGGCTTATGGATTTAGTGTCTACTACAAAACGGAACAGTCAAAAGCTATCGAAGTAGTTCGGTTAATCATAGTTTCATTCCCAGTATTTGAGTTTGCTGTGCCACAGGCCAAAGCAGGGAACTGCACAAAGTCCTGGATTGCTGGGATACTTTGAGCAGAAGGTCTTGACGTCTCTACGTTGACCCTTCTTTGAACATACACGACAGCGTGCCTGTGGCTTGGTCCAAGTTGTTGTTGGTTCGAGTTTGTCCGGAAAGTGACGTTCTGTGAGCCTCACCACTGCTTCTACTCTATCTGCATGTTGTTCCTCACCAGAGAAAATGAAGTCTGCAATGACGTCATGTTCAAACTGCAGAAATGTTTTTGAGAGTTTTTGATCCTGTCCCAGTCATTCAATACATAAGACACAATGTTCCTCCAGATATCAAGAGTGAGCCTGATATGGCCGTGCAATATGTAACAAAGAGAATGGAAAAGGCAGGTGCCATCTCCGGGCATGGAAACCACTCGGTAAGTGACAGTTCTTTGATCGATAGTGATCATCTTGATAGACATGGTAATGGGGGTTGGAATGATAAAGGAAATGGGTACCTGAGCAATGTGAAGTAAGTCTAAAATACCTATACAATAACTATAATTGTAATAAACAAACAATAAAACAGCGGAGAAGCCGTGGATTAAACAAAAAGGCTGTAGTTATCAGTAGGGAGACGTGAATCCCGTGGCGAAGCAAGGAAGGGAATGTAGAGACTGGAGCGACAGACGGCCCTATATAGGCAGGCAGCCAACAACGTGGGAGGTGTTGGGATGGGGGACCCAACGCCAACTCACACGGTGACCGAGGTGCAGGCTATGGACGTATATATGTACACAAGTAGGATTCAGTTAGCGTTGGGAACCCGCGTACCAAATTTCTTGAAGATGGGCCCATAAGTAACAAAGACTGTTGAAAAGTTCAATATGGCGGCCGACAGTGGCATCATACCACCGAAATAAGTACGTACATTGGTTTCGGTTAGTGCAGGGAAGCCACCTACCAAATTTCGAGAAGATGAGGCCATAAATAAAAAAGTTCAACATGGCGGACGTTGTTGACCGTTATGACCATTACGCGTAGAATTTCGAAATGAAACCTGCTTAACTTTTGTAAGGAAGCTGTAAGGAATGAGCCTGCCAAATTTCAGCCTTCTACCTACATGGGAAGTTGGATAATTAGTGATGTTGGAAAGTTCAATATGGCGGCTGACAGTGGCATCATACCACCGAAATAAGTACGTACATCGGTTTTGGTTAGCGCAGGGAAGCCACCCACCAAATTTTGTGAAGATGGGTTTAGCCTTCTACCTACACGGGAAGTTTGAAAATTGGTGACGTTGGAAAGTTCAATATGGCGGCCGACAGTGGCATCATACCATCAAAATAAGTAAGTACATCGGTTTCGGTTAGTGCAGGGAAGCTGTCTACCAAATTTCATGAAGATGGGGCCATAGATAAGAAAGTTCAACATGGCGGACGTTGTTGTCTGTTATCGACCATTATGACCGTTACGTGTAGAATTTCGAAATGAAACCTGCTTAACTTTTGTAAGTAAGCTGTAAGGAATAAGCCTGCCAAATTTCAGCCTTCTACCTACACGGGAAGTTGGAGAATTAGTGATAAGTGAGTGAGTGAGTGAGTCAGCAACACTCATCACTGACAACAGTGACAAAACAATTACGTTGACAATCATGTTACGTTATTTTCAAAATGTTTCCTTTTCTTTTTCATTACTTCTTTAACACACTATTTCTCCGCTGTGAAGCGCGGGTATTTTGCTAGTGACAAAATAAACTTTGTGATTAAAGTGGAAATTTCGAGATTAAAGTTGACATTTTGAAAGTTTTTCCCACTGTGTACCTATTTTTTTTTCTCTGTAATCTAATAAGCTTTCATATGACACTCAGACGGTGGGCTACGACTCGCCTTTTCACGGCAACTTTGATATCTGACAACTTCTTCTTTATTTCAGGCACCGTGCAACTTTGTGAACTTCAGCTTTCGAGTTTCTCCGACATGCTATGTCACTCGATCAACTTCCTTTTGTTATTTATACCACTGTTTAAACCATCAAATAGTACGTTTTTCTTTGCCTTTACTTGGTATTTGCTGAAATTCTTCTATTTCCCCTGTGCTTTTGCCATTGTTTTTTTACAGAACACTGAGCTTAAGGGCTATTTATATTGAATTTCATATTCAAAGAGGCATAATTCTGGGAGGAGATGGGGCGGGACAGCAGGCGCGTGCACGTGCGTTACTTTTCATGCTGACCGGGATTTATGTAGTGGAAGAACGTGGAAGCTGGCGTTCGCACAGATTTATGCATGTGAATTTTTTTGTGCATACGAACATTTCCGCTTTTGTGCTTATGTCATGTTATAGTGTGAGTTCTACGCACGGCCTTATGCATGAGGCCCCTGGTGAGGTGAACTCTCAATTTTCAGACCCCCCCCCCCCCATTGTGTATTCAAACCTCACATTTTTACTTCCTATGTGTAATTCTTTACATTTACTGACATTAAATGTCATTGTCCACAAATCTGCCCAAGCCTGTCTGCTGTCCAAGTCCCTCTGTGATGACTCAGTGGTTTCACAAGTATCTGTCCAATCCACCTAATTTGGAATCCTCTGCAAACTTAAGCAGCTTGCTACTTATATTCCTATCTAAATCATTTATATTTATTAAAAATAGCAGTGGCCCCAGCACTAACCCCTGCTGGACACCACCCTTTTTATAGACTAGGATAATATTTGTCATTTTCCATTTCTAGTTTTGCTTGTGTATCTTTTTCTTCCTGAACTCCTCAGGCGACTCTCTGCTTTGCTTTATCTGCTCCATGTTCAGTGTGGGACACACGATGACACCAAACAGCAGAGTGACGGTAATTGCTTTTCATTCCATCACTTTTCATGAGGCAGACAGCACTTCTTCAATCAGCTGTAAGAGGACCAACATATTTGTCCATGTCTGGTAGTTGTAATACAACAATTCATAGACAGGTAGACGTGAAAGGCACTATATTATACATAGATAAATACATATGGAAAGAAACTATATGATAGATAGGTAGACAGATAGATAGATAGATAGAAAGATTAGGAAGGCACTATATAACAGATAGATAGATAGATAGATGTGAATGGCACTATATAATAGATAGATAGATAGATAAGGAAGGTACTATATAACAGATAGATGGACAGATTGATAGATAGATATGAAAGGCACTATATAATCAATAGATAGATAGATAGAAGTGAAAGGCACTATAAAAAAGATAGATAGATAAATAGATGTGAAAGGCACTATATAATAGATAGATAGATACATAGATAAGGAAGGCACTATATAACAGATAGATAAATAGATAGATAGATAGATGTGAAAGGCACGATATAATAGATAGATAGATCGATAGATAGATAAATGTGAAAGGCACGATATAATAGATAGATAGATAGATGTGAAAGGCACTATATAATAGATAGATAGATCGACAGATAAATGTGAAAGGCACTATATAATATATAGATAGATAGCACTACTTTTGTTACTAGGGGGAAATTTAGCCTTTTCCTGAAACTCACTAAATAAATAAATATTATTATATTATGACAAACAACAAACCCTTTCTCAAACACAGACCAGAATCACTAAAAAGAAAGTTTATGACTCAGTGAGACGCTATACAGGCATATTGCCGTTGTTATTAAGGATCCCCCATTGTGTTTCTTCACACCCTTCTGCTTACTGATTTGTTGGCTAAAAGCCCTCAGTGCTGGTGCGTCACACAGAGAGGATGTGCAGCGTTGTTCATAATGGCACTCAGTTTGGTCTTCATTTTCATTTACACCTGCAGCAGGCCCAGAGTATGTCATATAGCTAACCCCATCATTTTAATTAGTTTGCTGATTTGGTAGTCCTCTCTTAACGTGATATTACTGGCCCAGCACACCACTGGCCCTCACAAAGTTACAGAACTTGGGGAGGATGTTAAAGGTGCACAGTTTCTTAAGAAAAAAGAATCTGCTCTGCCCTTACTTCTCTAGCTCCTTTGTATTTCTAGATCAGTCCAGACTGTCACTGATGTGGACCCCCAAGCACCTATAGGAGTGCACCACCTTTAAACCACAAATGGTGAACGCACATAGAGACTGTTTGGTGCAGTGAAAGTCAATAAGCAGTTCTTTGGTTTTGCAGCAGTTGAGTTTCAGACGCTTCTCAAAGTTCCCCTCCTGACTCATCTACTCTGTCTCATCCCACTTATCAGTAAACCCCAAGGTGACCTGACCTGCTGCTCTATTTCTAGACTGAGGTGCACAAAGTGATGAGACCTGGTGACAGTCCTGTTCCTTGTGGTGCCCCAGTGTGGCTCACACAGTCCTTGAATGTCGTAAACTGCAATTTGCCTGTCAGATGGTCCATTATCCAGGACACCACATACTGTATCTCTGAGCTTATCCCTTAATAGAGATGGCTGGATGGTATTGAAGACACTGGAGATTTCAAAACACTTAATCCTCAGCAGGCTGCCAGCTGTTCCCAGTCTTTTCTCCAGTCTTTACTCCAATAAGCAAACAGCAGTGAGCCATGGTCGTCTACCACAAGAGGACTCATGTACTTTAGGACCAGCCTCTCAAGGGTCTTCAAGATGTCTGACTTAAGTGTCACTGGTCTGTAATCATGAGGCGGAGAGGTGTCCCCCTTACAATTTCCACAGCAGCAGCCCTTTCTGCAGCCATAGTGACAGAATGAACAGGTGACAGAGGGCACCATAAAGGTGGTCAGCACAGTCCTTAAATACTCGAGGAATAACTCCATCTGGTCCTCCGGCTTTTCCTGATTGTATTCTGCCAGTTGAGTCCTCACTTGGTCATCACTTATAGATGGCCTGTACTGATGGTCAGTTATGGACTCATTACTGGCCATACTAGTCATAGGAGCAGCTGATACAGAGAAGGTGTGGGAAGACTGGCCATTGGAAGAAGATGAACTGGTTTAGGGTGTTAGCCTTGTCTTCATTCCCTTCTAGCATCTTATAACTTCCAGTATCTGGCCAGATGAATTTTTGCCTCTATCTCAGACTTTATGTTCCATTAGCATTGTTTAGTGAGGAACACCCAAGCTAATGGCTTCCCTTTTCTTTCTTAATTGTTTGCTTTTAATTGTATTCCGTTTTTACAGCTGTCACTTAAACACACCTCAGTGAAAATAACCAAACATGTATAGAGAACAGGCAGGAATGAGCCACCATATGCGAAGGAAAGGGATAATGTATGCAAATGAGCCAGTTAATTTATGCAGCCTGAATCCTACTTTAGCACCACTAAATCTGTGCTAATTATCCATTTACTATCACAGGTCAGATGGTGATGGTGGATGTGCTCTGCCTGAAATTCTGAACCCACTGACTGATAATCACTGTGGTTTTACTCCCAGACCCAACACATGACAGCATGCCATGCAGTGTGTCAGAAAGGGCGGGTAGTGTGCCAAATTCACTTGTTTGCCTCTCTTTTTTTCACAAAGTGCTGTAAGGTGTTGTGTAAAGCCCTGCCCGCTAAATTATCCATTGAGAAAAAAAACAAATGTCTGTGTTTGTGTATCTGTGTATCCGACCAGTTGCTATATCTTTGTCATTCCAACAGATGGCACCTCAAAAACATTAACTCTGCTTTTACGAATCCCATACCAAATGGCTTATAACAGAGACATGTGCATTGCATTTGTCATTTCAACAGATGGGGCATCACAGACATTTGTAGTTATAGAATGCATTGCATTTGTTATTCCAACAGATGGCACCCAAAAAATATTAACTCTGCTTTTACAAAAACCATACCAAATGGCATATAACAGAGACATATGCATTGCATTCATCATTCCAACAGATAGCACATGATTGACAATTATAGTAATAAAATACATTGCATTCATCATACCAATAGATGGCGTATCACAAGCATTTGTAGTAATAAAATGTATTGCATCTTTCATTCCAACAGTTGACACAGCACAAACATTAACTCTGCTTTTACAAACCCCATACCAAATGGCATATAACAGAGGCATATGCATTGCATTCATCATTCCAACAGATAGTGCATCACAGATATTTGTACTAATAAATTACATTTAAGTTGTCATTCCAACAGATGGCACATCACAAACTCTGCATTTATGAATCCCTATACCAAATGGCATATAACAGAGACATATGCATTGCAATTGTCATTCCAACAGATAGCACATGATTGACAATTATAGTAATAAAATGCATTGCATTTGTCATTCCAATAGATGGCGTATCACAAGCATTTGTAGTAATAAAATGTATTGCATCTGTCATTCCAACAGTTGGCACATCACAAACATTAACTCTGCTTTTACAATTCGCATACCAAATGGCATATAAAAGAGACATATGCATTGTATTTGTCATTCCAACAGTTGGCACTTAACATACATTTGTATTAATAAAACTCATTGCGCTTGTCATTTCAAATGGTGCATCACAAACATTAATACTGCTTTTACGAATCCCACACCACATGACATAAAACACAAAAAGAAATATGCATATGCATTAGTCATTCCAGCAGATGGTGCCTCATAAATAACTATGGTAATGCATTTTTTACTACATACAGTATGTTTCTGATGCTCCATCTGTTGGAATGAAAAATACAATGTTTTTTATTACTACATGCATTACTAAGTAAATTGCAATAGATGGTGAACTACAATCATTAACACTGAAGTCTACGTTGATAATTTAGATTTAGTGATGAGCATTTTGATTCATTTTACAGATTTGATTCTTTCAAACTACCCATTTAAGTAAATCAATTATTGTGAATTATTTGATTCAATTGATTCATTTCCAGTCTGGTGTAAATGGGATATTGGTGGAGAGCGTCCCCCACATGGGGAGAAGAGTACATGGCCGTGATGTCTCTGTCAATCAGCAGCTACCCTCTAAAACACATGGAGCTCTGATCTCTCTCTCAAAAACGTCAAACGTTACTCTTTAACAATCTGTAGATGATAATGTCTACTGAACAAACAGGTATCGCTAGTTAAGCTGAGGCACGGTGCACTCCAACACATGGCGAGAGGTAGAGTGACTTGAACAGAGGCTGGCGCGTGAGTGAGGAGGAGGGCCTGCACTCATCCCCTTGGCCCACAGCTGCTCTCTTGGCAAATCAATGGCTCCTACAAGTGAACTATGATACTTAGCGTGATGTGAGAAGTCAACCAGAATGTTCAAGCAAATTATAGAAAAAAACCCGATCTAAATCCATTAAGTAGCTCTCTAGTGAAAAGCAGACAGACAGACATTTTCGATTTTATAGATAAAGAGAGATGTAACAAAGAGAAAGGTAAGGTCAGGTGGCTGGGAGGAGAGAAAAAAAAACTCCAGTTAGGCTGGAGAAAAAATAAAAACAAAATCTGCAGGGGTCCCAAGGCCAAAAGATCATCCAGCCCCCCCTGGGCATTCTACCTAACATAGATAGCCTAAATCAATCCTCATGATTTTCAGGCTTCATACAGAAGAATTTGATAATGATGATGAGGGTCGTGTGGACATCTGGGACACCCACCATTCAATCCATAAACACTGGGAGCACGATGAGAGAAGTCGCAAAATCAACCGGAATGTTCAAGCAAATTATAGAATAAAACCCGATCTAAATCTGTTAAGTAGTTCTCTCGTTAAGTGGACAGACGGATGGACGGATAGACAGACACTGGAATTTATATATAGAGAGATATATGTTATTAGAAATCAATGTAACATCTTTGTGTGGAAAAATAAAATTAATCAATTTTATAGATGGGTGGTACGGTGGTGCAGTGATAGCACTGCTGCCTCGTAGTACGAAGACCTGAGTTCACTTCCCAGGTCCTCCCTGCTTGCAGTTTGCATGTTCTCCTGGTGTCTGTGTGGGTTTCCTCCCAGAGTCCAAAGACGTGCAGTTTAGGTGCATTGGTGATCCTAAATTGTCCCAAGTGTGTGGTGGGTGTGTGTGTGCCCTGCGTTGCGCTGGCGCACTGCTCGGGATTTGTTCCTGCCTTGCGCCCAGTGTTGTCTGGGATTGGCTCCAGCAGAACCCCGTGACCCTGTGTTAGGATATAGCGGGTTGGATATTAAATTTTATAGGTACAGTAAAACAACATATTGCACTTAAGGTGTCTATGGAATCCAATTAGTGAATTATTTAATTGTTCCTCACATGAATATAAAGAGGTTTCTGGGCCTGATAGTGTCTGAAGGGCCTAAAACCATCCTGACTGCAGCTGGATGCTTCACGGGTAAAGGGGGTATTCTAAAACTTTGACCTGCAGTGTACAGGCCATCACTGCAGAGGAGGAATGGAAAAGAATACATGCTGGATTATCAAAACGATGAATGAGTAATTAGAGTTAAATGTTTTGATCCATTGGTCGACAGAACAGAAAATGAAAAACCTGAAATAAGGGAACTACTAGCAGATGCAATTAGGTGACAAGCTTCACACACACCAGGATTTGTGGAATGTATGCCATTGTTCTCTGCAGATCCTCTAAAGCTCCGTCTGATTGGGTGGACAGCTTATTTTCAGGACTCATCAGAGATGTTCGACTGGGTTCAAGTCTAGGCTCTGTCTGGGACACTCAAGGACAGTCCCCAAGTTGTCCCTAAGCCATGCCCATCCTCATTATTCCATTGAGTCAGAAGAAGACACAATGACCTTTTTATACCATCATATATTACGAGATTTCACTTCATAGATTGTGACTCTGAGTGAACATGGGGGTGTAGCACAGAGGTGAAAGCTTTAAAATTCAAGCTCTAAGGGTGTGGGTTCAAATCCTTTTATTGACACTGTGTGACCCTGAGCAAGTCACTCCAATTGGAAAGATGAAAAGAAATGCAACCAATTGTCTCCTAACTGTTGGAAGTCAGCTGTAATGAGGGACCCTTGTGACATTTCTCATTTAGCCCTCAGAAAGGTGCTATGACCCTTTATGAGACCCCCACCCAGTACACAGAAAAGATAATAAATTGCAACCAATACTAATATTACATAACAATACACAAATTAAAATTATATAGCGCCTTTCCTATATATAATTATATTCTCAAAGGTTTCTATAGTAGCATCTAAGTTTAAAGACTTAAGTCCTACATCTGGGTGTCCATTTTGACACTTCTTCTCTGATGGGGTCTAATTTTGAAAATAGATGGCCAGTTAGGTCATTAGGTGGGTGCAGTCTCTCACCCAAAGTGTTTAGCATGTCATACCTGGGCAGGCGGCCACCTGTTTATTCTAAACTGCACCAGTCACCTATGATGAGTGCCATGCTCTGGAGGGTCTCTCACCCTGGCTCATGCCTAGAATGGTTATTGTAGTCACCCGGGGGGGTTCAACGGCCGCTGTATGGTGGGCTCCACCGTGCTCAGCATTTGAAATTCATTACACGTGAAGCCGCCTGTGTCCTTATGTAAAGCGTGCGGAGTATTTTTTCCTCCTGCAGTCTGTCACAGCTGTTTCAAATCCTACAGGGTGATCACGCCAGCTGTTCTGTGTGCACCCACTGGGGTTACTTCAGAAAATCTTTAATTGGGTGATTTAACCCTTTTTTGTAACGGGCCATTTAACTCACAGCACCCGAGGGAGAATGGGAGAAAGGCTGCTACTTTTTTTTAACTCTTTCAACACCAGTCCAGTCTCCCCAGATGTTCTCAGGTGGTTGATTCATTTGGAGACGAGCTTTGCATTTACTTTTTTGATGCCCCACGACATTTGAAACTCAGTCACAGAAGTCCGAAGGGAGGTGGCATTCATTCTGAGGGTGGGAGACAAAGACTCAACCCTCATAATCATTCTAGACATCAATTTTAGCTTTAAAAATCAATGTGAAAATCCCAGATATAAATCACTAGGATTTCCCTTTCAGGATAGAGGTTACAAGGTGCTATTGTTCACAATGGTAGAGGGTTGCGGAGAGTCAAAAAGTGGGCCATGGTGGGTCACCACTCTGACGCTCTCACTTCATACCTCCACACTTTGATGATCACGCTTAATTTAATTTACTTTGAGGATCGTGCTCGACCCCCCCCCCACAGTGGGTCACAACAAGAAAAAGGTTGAGAAACTACGGAGTAATGCACAAAAATGGAAATCTCGCTTTACACTTCTTCACTAGGTCCTGTCAAACACTCTCACGGTTTCTCTTCTCAGTGCTCTGCTGATGATAGACATCTGTAAAAGGTTTAGAGAGAACACTGCTCTACATAATATCCCCCAAGATATTATTGTAACCTGGATGAAGGAACAGCATCTCCTGGTAACAATGGACCTACATGTTATCCCAGCTTGTTTGCATGCTCAGCACTCCATCTCTGTTCAGCTTGGCTCATTACAGTATTGTTAACACTCTCCAATGCAGTACACAACCTAGAGGTGGTGATCAATGACCAGAAATCCATCAAGGGCCATGTTGCTCTTGGTCTTGCAGATTCCCTCCATACAACAACAAGATCAAACCATATCTGACAGAATATGCAGCCCAGCTCCTGGTCCATGATTTGGTCTTGTCACATCTGGACCTTCTTGTTATCCCAGCTCATTCATCTATTCAGCACCCTATCTCTGTTCAGCTCGGCTCATTATCGCTATTACATGTTAAGTTGTTACACAGTCTTAGGGTGGTGATCGTTGGCCAGCTGTCCTTCAAGGACCATTCCATGTTGTATATCTCTTGGTCTTGCAGATTCACTCTAAACCAGTGTTTCTCAACCACTACTATTGTTTATAATGGTAGTTGGTTGTGAGTTGGTTGTGCATCAGGTCCCTGTGGTTTGCCGCTCCAATGATCGTGCTCGATCCCCTAAAAAGCTGTGCCATTTGCATTTGATTCAACGGGGAGGACACTCCTCCTCTCTGATGGTCCTGTTCAATTTGCCAAGAGGGGACCCCCTTCTTCTCACAATAATATAGGAAAAAGTGGGTCGGAACACCAAAAAGGTTGAGGAACAACAGTGCTCCATACAATATCCCCCAGATCAAACCATATCTGACAGAATATGCAGCCCAGCATCTGGTCCAGGATTTGGTCTTGTCACATCTGGACCTTCTTGTTATTCCAGCTCGTTCATCTATTCAGCACTCCTTCTCTGTTCAACTTGGCTCATTATTGTTATTACCTGTTAATTTATCACACATCCTCATGGGTCACAACAACAAAAATGTTGAGAAACACTGGGGTAAAGCACAAGAAGGAAAATTTTCTCGCTTTACACTTCCTCACTAGGTCCTATCATCCAGTCTCACAGTTTCTCTTATCAGTGCTCTGCTGATGATAGACATCTGTACCTGTCATTCCCTCTGGGGGGCCACATGGTATCAAATAGAATCTATGCATATCTCACTGATATTGTAACCTGGATGAAGGAACAGCATCTGCTGGTAACGATGGACCTGCATGTTATCTCAGCTCGTTTGTCTGCTCAACACTCCATCTCTGTTTAGCTTGTCTCATTATCGCTAACACTCTCCAATGCAGTACACAACCTAGAGGTGGTGATCAATGACCAGCAGTCCATCAAGGACCATGTTGCTTCCATCTCTCGGTCTTGCAGTTTCCCTCCATACAACAACAAGATCAGACCATAGCTGACATAGTTTGCAGCACAGCTCCTGGTCCACGCTTTGGTCTTGTCATGTCTGGACCTTCTTGTTATCCCTGCTTGTTCGTCTGTTCAGCACTCCATCTCTGTTCAGCTTGGCCCTTTGCTGTTAACACTCACCTAGTCAGCACAAAACCTCAAGGCGGTGATCAATGACCAGCAGTTCATTAAGGACCAAGTTGCTACCATCTGTTGGTCTTGCAGATTCCCTCTGTACAACAACAAGATCAGACCATAGCTGACAGAGTATGCAGCCCAACGTCTGGTCCAGGGTTTGGTCTTATCTTGTCTGGACCTTCTTGTTATCCCAGCTCGTTCCTCTATTCAGCACCCCATCTCTGTTCAGCTTGGCTCATTGTCGCTATTACCTGTTAAGCTGTTACACAGTCTTGGGGTGGTGATCGTTGGCCAGCTGTCCTTCAAGGACCATTCCATGTTGCTTGTCTCTTGGTCTTGCAGATTCACTCTAAACCCGTGTTTTTCAACCACTTCTATTGTTTATAATGGTAGTTGGTTGTGAGTTGGTTGTGCTTCAGGTCACGGGGGTTTGCCGCTCCAATGATCGTGCTCAATCCCTTCAAAAGCTGTGCTGTTTGCATTTGATTCAATGGGGAGAATGCTCCTCCTCTCTGATGGTCCTATTCAATTTACCAAGAGGAGACTCCCCTTCTTCTCACAATAACATAGGAAAAAGTAGGTCGCAACACCAAAAAGGTTGAGGAACAACACTGCTCCATACAATAGCCCCCAGATCAGACCATATCTAATGGAGTTTGCAGCACACCTCCTGGTCCAGGATTTGGTCTTGTCATGTCTGGACCTTCTTGTTATCCCAGTTCGTTCGTCTATTCAGCACTCCTCTGTTCAACTTGGCTCATTATTGCTATTACCTGTTAATTTATCACACATCCTCGTGGGTCACAACAACAAAAATGTTGAGAAACACTGGGGTAAAGCACAAGAAAGAAAATCTTCTCTCTTTACACTTCCTCACTAGGTCTTATCATCCAGTCTCATGGATTCTCTTATCAGTGTTCTGCTGATGATAGACATCTGTACCTGTCATTCCCTCTGGAGGACTACATGGTATCAAGTAGAATCTCTGCATTTCTTACTGATATTGTAACCTGGATGAAGGAACACCATTTGCTGATAAAGATGGACCTTCCTGTTACCCCTGCTTGTCTGTCTATTCAGCACCCCATCTCTGTTCACATTGGCTCATTATCGCTATTACCCATTAAGTCCTTGGGGTTCTGATTATTGGCCTGCTGTTCTTCAAAGACCATGCCATTTTGCATATCTCTCGGTCTTGCAGATTCAATCCATACCAGTATTTCTTAGCCACTGGGGCTTAATTGCTATTGTTTACAATGGTAGTTAGATGTCAGTGGGTTGTGCATCAGGTCACAGTGATTTACCGCTCTAATGATCGTGTTTGATTTCCCTCAAAGGTTCTGCTATTTGCATTTGATTCAACAAGGACAACTCTCCTCCTTTCTGACAGTCATGCTCAGTTTACCAAGGGGATGCCTTGGTTTGAGTCTTACTTAACTGGTAGAAAATCCTTTGTTAGTTGTGGTAATTACACTTCGAAGACCCCTAATATTCTATATTGTGTCCCACAAAGGATCTCTCCTGGGTTCGCTGCTCTTTTCGATCTCCATGCTTCCATCAGGTCCGATTAGGTAGCTCATAACATGTACTACCAAAGCTATGCTGACGACACCCAACTGTATTTATCAATAGTGCCTGATGACCCCTATTCTCTTGTCTCACTGACTCCCAATGTCTTATTTATGTTTCTGAATGGATGAGTAGTAATTTTCTCAAACTAAATAAGGAGAAAACAGAAATCTTAGTAATTGGCAAAAATGGATATATGTGGGTGTTAGAAATAAACTTGATGCATTAGGATTAAAAGTCAAGACAGAGGTAAAGAATTTAGAGGTAATTATTGACTCGGACCTTAATTTTAAATTACATATTAATCAGATCACTAGGACAGCATTTTTTTCACTTAAGAAATATAACAAAAGTTAGGTCCCTTATAACTTTGCAAGATGAGTTCACACTTTTGTTTTTAGTCGACTAGATTACTGTAATGCACTCCTCTCAGGACTACCCAAAAAAGACATAAAATCGATTACAACGAGTGCAGAATGGAGCTGCCAGAATCTTAACTAGGAAAAGAAAATCTGAGCACATCACTCCAGTTTTGATGTCACTACACTGGTTACCTGTGCCATTTAGAATTGACTTTAAAATCCTGCTGATGGTTTACAAACCCTTCAATAATCTGCTCCATCCTGTATCTCTGAATGCCTGTCAACTTACACTCCAACCTCAGATCTTCAAAATGAGGGTCTGCTTATAATTCCAAGAGCTAAACTTAAAAGAAGTGGTGAGGCGGCCTTCTGCTGTTATGCACCTCAAATCTGGAATAGCAGACCAATTGAAATTCGCCAGGCTAAAACAGTGGAGCACTTTAAAGAACTGCTAAAAACTCTTTATTGTAACATGGCTTTCTCATCGCTTCATTTTAGTGTAATCCTGATATTCTGTATATGCATTAATTTTTCATTTTCATCATGGCTCTGCAGTCCATACTGACCCCTACTTTCTCTGCTGTTCTCTTTCCGGTTTTCTGTGGTGTGTTGATCTGCGCCCCCACCACCCGATCAGGGCACCATGCAGTCCCTCCATTGATGGATTGAAGGCCATCATCATCTAATTCTTCTACATGAAGATTGAAAGCCATGAGGACTGATTGAGATCATTAATGTTAGGGAGGCTGGGTGGTCTTGTGGTTTTGGAACGAACCCCTGCAGATTTAGATTTTTTTTCCAGCTATCTGGAGGTTTTTTTTTTTTTTTTTTTTCTGCCCTCCTGGTCATCAGACCTTACTTTATTCTTTGTTTCTTAGTATTGCCTAATCTTAATTTTATATTTTTCTTTTTTCTTTCTTCAAATTGTAAAGCACTTTGAGTTACATCATTTGTATGAAGACGTGCTCTAAAATTAAATGTTGTTGTTATTCCTCATTCATGGTTACACAGGAAAAAGTGGGTCGTGACACAACAATGTGACACAGTTTGGCACAATGCTCCATACAATATCTCTAAGATCAGAGCATTTTTGATGGAGTATACCGAACATTTCCTAGTAGTCCAAGATTTGGTCTTGTCACGTCTGAACTACTGTAATTTTCTGCCGGTGGGTGTCATAGAGCTGCAGCAGATGTCTCAAAATGTTTTCAATCAACCAAGGCAGGCACATGTCACCCCTCTTTTCTGATCACTAATCTGACTCTCCGTAGCAGCACATATTAAGTTCCGATCCTTGATGCTGGCCTACAGAGTAGTCAATGGATCAACACCTGCGTATATTGTGAAGAGGATGGCTGAGCGCACCCCTAGAAGACATAGTCGCTCCTCCGAAACCCCCTCTTAAACTGACTGATACAATGGGAATAAATATAAATATAAATAAATTACCTCCTCTTTGCTCTGTCACTTGCTGGGGGCTGCTGCTGTGTGATATGCTTTTTGCGTGGCGCTTCACATACTTCAAAACCTGAACAGCACCTGTCCTTTTATGCTCTTTGCTTTGTTTCTCTCTCTCTCTCTCTCTCTCTCTCTCTCTCTCTCTCCTCCCCCAGATGTACTCTGCTCCTGTTGGGGGTCCTGCTGCTGAGGCACACCCCTATGAAGAGGAAGATGTTTGTGTTTACTTTTAATTGAGAGACGGATCTGTCCCCTCTGTCTTCACACGGAGCTCATTATACTTTTGAAAGGGACATATGTTCGTTTGAAGTGTTTGAATAAAAGTTCCTGACTCAGCAATCTCCTTTGTTTCTGTGCAATTATGTGACCCAAGCTTGACTATATGGAAACACTGGTGAGGTCCTCTGCTCCTTCTCGACCACCAAGGTCTGTTGATGAATGAATGGTGTCTGGTGATGCCACTTCTGCATGGTATCAAATCTCAGCCAGAACTCTTTTCATGTGTAACTTACTGGCTGGTGGAACTCGCCGTCCACCTCCATGTGAAGTTCGGACTCCCTCAAGCTTTATAATGCACTGATGAAGCCTCATCTGGAGTCCTGTGTGCAGTTTTGGTCTCCAGGCTACAAAAAGGACATAGCAGCACAAGAAATGGCTCAGAGAAGAGCGATTAGGCTGATTCCAGGGCTTGGATGGCAGAAAGGATTGGGTGAATTTGTGGCAGTTGAAGTTTAATGTCAGTAAATGTAAAGTATTACATGTAGGAAGTAAAAATGTTAAGATTGAATACACAGTGGGAAGTCTGAAAATCAAAATTCCACATTAAGAGAAGGACTTAGGAGTCATAGTGGACTCTATGCTATTGACTACCAGACAGTGTTCAGAAGCCATTAAGAAGGCTAACAGAATGTCAGGTTATATAGCACCTTGATGTGTGGAGTACAAGTCACAGGAGGTTCTGCTCAAGCTTTATAACACACTGGTGAGGCCTCATCTGGAGTCCTGTGTGCAGTTTTGGTCTCCAGGCTACAAAAAGGACATAACAGCACAAGAAAAGGTCCAGAGAAGAGCGACTAGGCTGATTCCAGGGCTGCAGGGGATGAGTTAGGCTAACAGAATGTCAGGTTATATGGCGCCTTGATGTGTGGAGTACAAGTCATAGGAGGTTCTGCTCAAGCTGGTGAGGCCTCATCTGGGGTTCTGTGTGCAGTTTTGGTCTCCAGGCTACAAAAAGGACATAACAGCACAAGAGAAAGTCCAGAGAAGAGCAACTAGGCTGATTTCAGGGCTACAGGGGATGAGTTATGAGGAAAAATTAAAAGAGCTGAGCCTAAACAGAGATGAAGAGGTGACCTGATTGAAGTGTTTAAAATGATGAATTGAATCAGTCCAGTTGATCGAGACGGTGACTTTAAAATGAATTTATGAAGAACATGGGGACACAGATGGAAACTTGTTAAGGGGAAATTTTGCACAAACATTAGGAAGTTTTTCTTTACACAAATAAAGATAGACACTGGAATAAGCGACCAAGTAGTGTGGTAGACAATAAGACTTTAGGGACTTTCAAAACTGAACTTGATGTTGTGGACGCTGAAAGTCGAAGAACAACAGAAGGCGGACACCAATTAAAAGTAAAAAGCAATTTCTTTATTCTTGGTGGCAGAGAGGCTTGCAGCACCTGCTTGCTCAAGTTGCTACAGGCAGCCTAGACTACTAGCAGGAAGCAGAGACTTCCTTTAATACTCAAGTTCGTTGACAAGAAGAAAAAAAAGAAACGTGGCAGTTCATTTTGAGGTCACATAGAGTTTGCAAGTAGCTTAAGATGACACACTGGGTCAATACAGGAGAAGTACACAGTAGTCTTTTAGATAAGAGGAACTGTCTGCATATCCAAAATTCCAGGTTCCCTATTCAACTTAGGCTATTCAGTTCAACTATGACTAGTTTTACAGAGACAGCCCTTTGCAAAGCATGTACTTCCCTCTTCTTCTGCACCATCAGGGTTACAACATTTCAACGGCTATGTGGCAGTTACAATTTAAGAACCTTTTTTCAGCTTATAAAAGGATTAATGTTATACTGTCGGTTAACACACAGCACATAATAATTGATTATACAATATCAAAAGCTACCTTAAAAGTTAGTTTAGTACATTTGTCTTACAAGAATACACTCTTACAGCTTAGCGTCTGTATTGGGTTACATTTTGTTCGATTGGCTTAACACATTCTTGTTTAATACATAAGTGTCACGCTTCTTATAGTTCTATTAGCATTATACGTTTATTATTTGGAAATACTGAAGCACCTTAATTTAAATATTCTTTCTCAATTTTTTTTTTTGGAAGAAATAAGTAGATAGGACTGGCGAGCTTTGTTGAATGGCCTGTTCTCGTCTAGAGGGTCCTAATGTGTTTAAGAAGTGTCTGCAGACTCTCCTGTTCTGTGAACTGATATGAGCAGTTAGGGCCGGTTTATACTTCACACTCAGAACGCTTATGTGTAAGCATCATGGCTGCCACGCGTTCCCAGCATTGTTTTAATGCGTCCTCTGAGCACGGTGTCAGAAATTCATTAAAAACATGGGTGTGTGTTTTCAAGTTTTGGTACGTGACTTCAGCATTGCTGTTTACTATCAGCATGTGACAGGAAGCCGCATTGCAGCTCCAACAGGATAAATCTTCGGGCTTCGATGGTTCGAGGCGGTGAAGCAAATCATCAGACGTAAATGCTGACATGCGAATGTAGTTTTCTTCATCCATTTCTCGCACAGTCAATACAAGTGTTGCATATACCCCATCGTAATGTTGCGATAGATTTAAAGGTCTTCTGTACCATTTGGCTTTTTAATTCATCTTGAGAGTTGATTGTCCTCGCCTGGGCTGTTTTAATTTTTGTATTTGGTGTCATTATTTTTTTTAAACTGCTCAAAAAAAATGAAAGGACCCCTTTTGAATGAGAATGTAGCATCAAGTCAATGACAATTGTGGGCTATTGATCTGCTCAGTTGAGTAGCAGAGGGGCTTGTTCATCAGTTTCAGCTGCTTTGGTGCTCTAGAGGGGCAACAATGAGACGACCCCCCAAAACAGGAATGAATGGTTTAACAGGTGGAAGCCACTGACATTTTTCCCTCCTCATCTGTTTTGTCACTTGTTTCACATTTGGCTATGGTCAGTGTCACTACTGGTAGCATGAGACCATACCTGGACCCTACAGAGATGGCACAGGTAGTCCAACTCCTCCAGGATGGCTGGCACACCAATACGTGCCATTGCCAGAAGGTTTGCTATGTCTCCCAGTACAGCCTCAAGGGCATGGAGGAGATTCCAGGAGACGGACAGGCAGTTACTCCAGGAGAGCTGGACAGGGCCCCTCATAGAAGGTCCTTAACCCATCAGCAGGACCCACCGGTATCTGCTCCTTTGGCCAAGGAGGACCAGGATGAGCACTGCCAGAGCCTACAAAATGAACTCCAGCAGGCAGGCCACTGGGGTGAATGTTTCTGAGCAAACAATCAGAAACAGACTTCATGAGGGTCGCCTGAGGGCCTCTAGTGGGCCCTGTGCTCACTGCCCACCCAGCACCATGGAGCTCGATTGGCATTTGCCACAGAATCCCAGAATTGGCAGGTCCACCACTGGCGCCCTGTGCTTTTCACAGATGAGAGCAGCTTCACCCTGAGCACATGTGACAGGGTCTGGAGAAGCCGTGGAGAACGTTATGATGTCTGTGACATCGTTCAGCATGACCGGTTTGGTGGTGGGTCAGTGATGGTCAGTCTGCGGAGGCATATCCATGGAGGGACGCACAGACCTCTACAGGCTAGACAACGGCACCTTGACTGCCATTAGGTATCGGGATAAAATCCTTGGCCCCATTGACAGACCGTATGCTGGTGCAGTGGCTCCTGGGTTCCTCCTGGTGCATGACAATGCCCGGCCTCATGTGGCGAGAGGATGAAGGAACTGATACCATTGACTGGCCCCTCCACGCTCACTCGCCTGACCTCAATCCAATAGAACACCTCTGGGTGGGACATTATGTTTGGGTCCATCCGACACCTCAGCCTGCCCAGGAGCTCAGTGATGTCCTGGTCCAGATCTGGGAGGAGATCCCCCTGGACACCATCCATCGTCTCATTAGGACGTTGTCAGGCATTGGGCATACAAACTACTGAGGATGATTTGGAGTTGTTGCAATAAAATTTCATACAAATGGACTCACCAGCCTATCTACCGCATCATTTTTTCCCTTTGACTTTCGGGGTGTCTTTGAGTTCAGCCCTCTCTCTGTTGGTTGATCATTTTCATTTCCATCCTTTCATTTCTAACACATCTTGATGAGGGTGCGAAAGCATAGCCACATCACTCCTATCTTGAAAACCCTTCACTGGCTCCCTGTACCACTTAGAATAGAGTACAAGGTTTCCCTCCTTACCCATCAGTGCATCTATGGATCTGCTCCCCTGTATTTACAGGAACTCCTTATCCCTCATACTTCCTCATGCACCCTCCGCTCTGTGCATACTAACACTCTTCAAGTTCCCAGAACTAAGCTTAGCAGTATGGGTGATAGGGCCTTTTCTTCGGTGGCGCTGAGGCTGTGGAATTCTCTCCCTGATTACCTGAGAGCCCCACAGTCGACTGATGCTTTTAAACAAAACCTAAAAACTTATCTTTTTAGAAAGGCATTTTGTTAAATTATTTCTATAGATTATCTTGTTTGTTAATTTATTCTTATTTTGTAGCACTTTGAGATTGTTAAATATACTCAGCAAAAAAAGAAACGTCCCCTGACTTTCAACTGTTTTTACTTTCAGTAGGCTTAATGTGTAAATATTTGTATGAACACTAAAAGAGTCAACACCATAAGACATAAACTAAAAATGTTTCACAATGTGTCCCTGACTGAAGGGAGGCTCAAAATCAAAAGTACCAGTCAGTATCTGGTGTGGCCACCAGCTGCTTGAAGTACTGCAGTGCATCTCCTCCTCATGGACTGGACCAGATTTGTCAGTTCTTGCTGTGAGATGTTACCCCACTCTTCCACCAAGGCACCTGCAAGTTCCTGGACATTTCTGGGGGGAATGGCCCTAGCCCTCACCCTGCGATCCAACAGGTCCCAGACGTGCTCAATGGGATTGAGATCTGGGCTCTTTGCTGGCCATGGCAGAACACTGACATTGCTGTCATGCAGAAACTCACGCACTTTTTGCCACTCCTGTCTGGTCCAGCGAAGGTGGGTTTGTGCCCATAGGCGGTGTTGTTGCTGGTGATGTCTGGTAAGGACCTGCCTTACAACAGGCCTGCAAGCCCTCAGTCCAGCCTCTCTCAGCCTATTGTGGACAGTCTGAGCACTGATGGAGGGATTGTGTGTTCCTGGTGTGACTCGGGCAGTTGTTGTGGCCATCCTGTACCTGTCACGCAGGTGTGATATTCGGATGTACCGATCCTGTGCAGGTGTTGTTACACGTGGTCTTCCACTGCGAGGATGATCAGCTGTCCTTCCTGTCTCCCTGTAGCGCTGTCTTAGGCGTCTCACAGTGCGGACATGGCAATTTATTGCCATCAGCAGTCCTCATGCCTCCCTGCAGCATGCCTAATGCACGTTCACGCAGATGAGCAGGGACCCTGGGCATCTTTCTTTGGGTGTTTTTCACAGTCGGTAGACAAGTCTCTTTAGTGTCCTGCGTTTTTAGAACTGTGACCTTAAATGCCTACTTTCTGTAAGCTGTTAAGGTCTTAACGACCATTCCACAGGTGCATGTTAATTAATTGATTATGGTTAATTGAACATGCATGGAAAACATTGTTTAAACAATTTACAATGAAGATCTGTAAAGTTATTTGGATTATTAAAACATTATTGTTGAAATACACAGTCCTGAAAAAGGGACGTTTCTTTTTTTGCTGAGTATATAAAGCGCAATATAAATAAAATTTATTATTATTGTTATTATTATTATTACATCACCATATCAGTCCACATCAGTAGAGATAGCCAGCAGGATTTGTTTTCCCATTGAGATCTGATGTATTTTCAAAGTGTTCCTTTTATTTTTTTGAGCAGTTTATTTATTGGTTATTGTCCTTGTACAGCACTTTGGCCTCAACTCTGTTGTTTTAAAGTGCTTTATAAATAAACTGTTGATTGATTGATTGATTGATTGAAACATTCAATGAAAGGTGGACACCATGTTCTCCTGGCCGAAGGTATCAGTCACAAGAGGTGATTAGAGTTAGGTTAGGGTTGGTTTGGTTTGGTTAGGGTAACCCTAATAATACTCTAATTTTAATTAGTGTTACCCTAATTTGGCTGCTCGATGTGTTCAATGGACAATTACAAAGCAATGAAACGGATTGACATAAAAAGAAAAGAAAATAAGTCACATCACAACAGCCGGGACGAGGCGCACACGAAAGCCCGCTTTGAAACTTGTGTTACATTTACTCACAGCCCTACAGGCTCGGTGGAAGATGAGGCTAATTGGAATATACAGAGAAGGGAAAATAACAGGCTGTCACCGAGGAACCGACAGGTTGGATAAAACATCCCATCACAGTGCGGCTATAAAAAGGAGGTGAATTGTATACTGGGAAAGAGTACTGAGTGGCAAATTAACTTTTAATGCGTTTTTTATTTTACTTTTTTCTGTCTTTTTGACCGTAAAAGTCCTATCAGACCCTTTGCATATTGCTCTTCTCATTCGGAGGAGGGATGAAATGCGCTCTGACGGGGTAATGATACGGTTTGTGCCATTATCTCACTTTGTGAGCCTAATGAGCCTAATTGCTGAAACTCCATTTTTTTTTTATATGCGTATTCAGGGTGACCTTTGAAAAGATATCACGATTACAGAGAAGTGACGCATTAAATCCGCCTGTTTCTGCCTTTGAAAAGTCCATGTAGGGTCCTGGCCGCGTCTACCTGCTATTAGCACCTTCAAGTGTGCGACGTGGCAGCCGTGGTGGCACTTCAGTGAAAATGCCTCTGTTTTCCTCACTTTGTTTTAATTTTTTTTTGGACTCCCTGAAAAGGGTTACGTACGGCTCCTTGCTTGATGTTGGTGGCCCACCGGCAATGCGACGACGATGACGTGATGTTAGCGAATGTGGCTGAACATGCAGATTGCCAGTGTTAGGTGTGGGTTCGATTCTGTTTTGCTAAGTTCGACTTGATTGTATGGATTTGCTGTTTTCGTCAAATGAAATATATAAGAAACAGTGCCACACATTCAGGGACCATGGGGGCACTGAAAAGTCTGAGGATTAAGTTGTTGCTGGTGAATTTGTCCTTAGAAAACTCATGTTCTCCTGGTTTTGAAAATGCATTATGACAGTTTTGCATATAGTTTTATGTCGTGGACTCGGAGTTCTCAATCACATAAATCCCCAAAGATTGCTTTGTAATACAGTAATCCCTCGCTGTATCGCGCTTCGACTTTCGCGGCTTCACTCTATCGTGGATTTTATATGCAAGCATATCTAAATACATAACGCGGATTTTTTGCTGCTTCGCGGGTTCTGCGGACAATGGGTCTTTTAACTTCTGCCACATGCTTCCTCAGTTGGTTCGCCCAGTTGATTTCATACAAGGGACGCTATTGGCGGATGGCTGAAAAGCTAACCAATCAGAGCATGCAGTTAAGTTCCTGTGTGCTGACTGGCTCAGCGACGGACCGCCGAATTCGATTCCGCGGCGTTAACCAGGAAGTCTTGTCTCGCTCATTCAGCATCAACGTGTTTCGCTGTGTAAAGAGTTAACTTTTGTGCTCTTTTGTGTGTATCTTTGTGCGTAGTCAAGCCCTTCGTTATGGCTCCAAAACGATCTGCTCTTGCTACTGCTTCAGGGGCCGTGCCCAAGCGCCAACGGAAGATGCTAGCGATTGCCGAAAAGGTAAAAGTTTTGGATATGTTGAAGGAAGGGAAAAGCTACACCGCTGTAGGATGCCATTATGGCATCAATGAGTCCACAAGTTCTTTTTATTTAAAAAGGAGGAAAAGAATATAAGATCTACGGCCACAGTGTCCTTTAACCAGCGCGCAAAACGAGTTGTAAGTGGACGTAATAAGGCGGTAGTCTGGATGGAATCTGCTTTAGGGATTTGGAATGAAGACTGCCGGAAGAAGAACAACGGCGGTGCTACACAGTCACCTGAAGAAGCTCCTTTAGAAGGGCTGTAACGCTCTCTTTTGTTGTGCAGTAAAATTAAACTCATCGTTATCGGACAAGTCGTCGTGTCATTGTTGGTGAGTAACCATAATTAATTTTCTACTTACAGTACTTAGTACATGTACGTACGTTTAGTGTCACTGTACACACATTTACTGTATACAATTTTTCTTGCATTGTACGTATTTATTGCTGGTGGCACTCCAAAGAGCACAAGGCGATCAAAATAGAGTCCAGAAAACAGAATCTCAAGAATCGTCAAAATCAGAAAGTCAAGAACCCTAACCCTAACCCTAAATCTAGAATAAAAAAAAAAACAAGATACAGAGCACAGAGAGACATTAGAGCTCAACAACCTCTCAGATAGCATTCATAACCACCAGGAACTATGGGAGACCACCCAATTTATAGGTCATCTTGTCTGAAGAAACGTGTTGCCACCTATGCAATTCCATTCTAATTCCAATTCCAGCACAAGGAATTGGGAGACCAGACTGAGTTGAGTTGAGTTGAGGAAAAGCTGATCAGAGCAAAGTCCAGAGATATCCTTCACGTAAACCAACTCCAGAGAGGTCATGGACCCCAGACTGGGCTGAAGGTTCACCTTCTAAGAGGACAAAGCAAAGACAACAGAGCACTGGCTTAGGGACAACTGTGGGAAAGTAACTCCAGATGAGTGTCCCAGACTTGAACCCTAATCGAACATCTCTGGAGGGACCTGACCATAACCGTCCACCGATGGACTCCGGTAAAGTGAGGTCCGTGGCTGATCGGCATTTTTTCACATACATTAATCGTCACCCTCGCGTCTTGGCAAGTGGGCGTGTGGTAGCGGTTCCTGGGCATGATGCGGGAGCGGATGGCCCAACACTAAGTGCACAGGTGTAGGGTCATCCATGACCCTAATTGGCACCGGGAGCTGCTAATTGACACAGCGCTGTGCCACGTCCCCATTTTAAAAGGGGAAGCGCCGGTGCGAGGGGGAAGGAAAAAAGAGGATCGAAGAACGGAGGTTACTGAGGGAAGAGAAGGAGGCAGGAAGTGAAAAGAAGCAGTGCAGGAGCGAATGAGCGAGAGAGCTAAACAGAGTAGTCAGGCAGCTAAGAGGAGAGCCCCTGGGAAGAGGCGTATGGCTGACACTAGGGCGACAGTTGGAAGTGGTCACTCCAACTGAGCGGATGTAAGGAGTAGGAGTGACCGGGAGTTTGTGTGACCAATAGGGCAACGGGGGGTCGAGGAGGCTTGGGAGGAGAGCCCTAGGTTGAGTGTCATGGTCGTTGGGGGCCCGAGTCTCGGTCTGGCGAGGGAGCCTGTCCGTAGCCATGGGATGGTAGGCCGCCGGTCCTGTAGAAGGTCATCTGCACCTGTCAATAAGGCAACTCCTCTGCTGTAAGGCCCCTACATGATAAGCAGGATAGCCGCCAGTGCTAAAAGAAGAAGGCAACGGGCTTTTAGATAGGATTGATCCTACCAGTGGATTTTAAAAAATGAAGATCTGTTTTGATTTTAACCTCCACATTTTTATCGAATTATCTATTTGTTGAATATTTTAATGCAGTGCACTTTTGAACACATTGCTTTTGGAATTATTTTTAATAAAAGCACCAAACACTTTTGCACTTTTCCCCTCGCTTCCGGTGGTGTCCTCATTTGTACAGCTCCTCCTGGTCATGACTATCGACAGTGTTGGGTTCAAGGGGCTCCCAAAAATGAGAAGAGGGAGCAATGGAGCCGGACTCACACATTCACAGACTCCATCCAACGTGGCAGAGTTTGAGAGGATCTGCAGAGAACAATGGAAGGAAATCCCCAAATCCTGGTGTGTGAAGGTTGGAAGCAGGCACTGATAGTGCGTCCCCGCAACACCCACCACACAACAGACCACCTGGACTGGGAGGCTGAATGCAGTGGCTGACACCTCAGCACCACACTGGAGTATTTTTTTTTTTTTTTTTTTACGGTGGATGATGTGCCAATCCTGCCACCAACCTCCAAGTTTTCCCCAATAAGTTGGAAGACCTGCTTGGAGGTTAACGTTAAGTTGTCACCTCATACAAACGAAGACTGCAGCCTGGAATCAACCGAGTAAAGGGGCTGAATACTTGCATCAATGTGAGCTTTCAGGTTTCTTTGTTATAAATTAAAAAGTGTACAAAAAATCCCCAAATCCTGCTTTTCCTTTGTCATTTATTTGGGGATATTGAGATTTGTTTGATGAGGGGGCAATTGAATTTAAATAATTTGAGCACAATGCTGCATTATAAATTGCAAATAAGCGTGAAAGGGTCTGAACTACTCTGCGAGGGCTCTTGTTATCTGTACCCTGACATAAAATGTCACTTTTGTCACTGTCCAATGTGTGCCATCTAATCATGCCAGGCAAAGGAGAGACAAAGGTATGCATTAACGGTGACTCTGTAGACTTTTCACTTTGTGGAAAAGGTCACAAAAGTTTCTTACGGGCAAATGTCGACATTTAAAAGCAAGCTAAATATAAAGTCAAATGAATTACAATTGTAGTCAAACAGAATTAGAGGCAGAAGTCCGGGGAGAAAAGGGAAGAAATGTTGTTTGCTTCAGATTGCAAAGGTCACTACCGCACTTCACAAACGAACGAAAATCAGTTAACAAAAAGTAAGAGACAAAATGGAAAAATAAAAGAAGAAATTTCTACAAATGTACTGTCAGGTCCATAAGCTTTTGGACAGTGACACAATTCTCATAATTTTGGAGCTGTATGCCACCATAATGGATTTCAAATGAATGAAATCGGTACATGACTAAAGTGCTTCAATTCAAAGGATTTAACAGAAATATTGTATGAGCCAGTTAGGGATGACCCATTCCTGGGGCTTAACAGCTTTCAAATCCCGGCTGAAGACACTCCTTCAGTTTAGTGCACCCTGACTAGAGCTGCTGATTAACTGTATAGGCTGCATCTCTGTTGTTAGCAATTAGCAGTTGTCAGGGATGCCAGGGGCAACCACCCGGCCGGGACGCCGTGAGGGACCGGAAGAGGGTCAGAGCCCACTCTGGATCACGTGGGGGCCGCCTTCCTGGTTGCTCTGGGGGCCACGGGTACAGGGCATGGAAACTCCGCCCTGTAGGGGCCCGTGGTCACCACCAGGAGGCGCCCCAATGCCTTGGGGACCTGTTACCCCAGCACTTCCGCCACACCAGGAAGTGCTGGGGGGAAGATTTAGGACGGCACCCGGAGAGCTGCCGGGAGGACAGCCGGCACTTACGCCACGCTGGGGCGTGGCCAAGGGACGAATGCCGGGAACACCTGGGGCTCATCCGGGGACTGTATAAAAGGGGCCGTCTCCCTTCATTCGAGGCTAGAGTCGGGTGGAAGAAGGACGAGGCAAGAGAGGAGAGTGGAGGCGGCCCGAGAAGAAGGCGTTTGTGGCCAGGACTGTGTGTGTTGGGGTTTGTGCACTTACTGAACTGGGTCTGAGTGACCAATTAATTGTAAATAATTCTGTAAATAAACGTGTGGTGGTATTTAACAACATGTCCGCCTTTCTGTGTCCGGGTCGGCTCCACACAGTAAAACATACCGTATATATTTGTATATAAGTCGGGACATGAAGCCTGAAAAATCGATCATAAAATCAGACATCGACTTATACACCTGTTCAAAAATACAACACTTAATTATTTTTTTACATCTTCTTGCCTCCTCCAATCTTGCATCAGTTTCTCAGACACATTGAATTTTGTTTCAGCAGTGCAGTTACCAATTTCATTCACCACTTTAACGACTTTTCACTTAAAACCAGCTTCATATTGTCTTCGGATCGAACACTCCACCATAGATAAGGGATGCTCTTACGATAAAGGTGTATGAGGGTGTAAGATACAAAAAACACAGAGCAGTGCAAACGTTGCTTTGGAATAGTTCGGGTATTACCATGTGGTCACGTAGGCACAATACATAGAAAACAAAAGGCCACGTGCTTCGTGGTTACTCTTTCAGGTGGGCTTTAGCATACCATAATTTCTTGGACCAATAGCTTAAGTTTTCTGCATTTGGCTTATACAACTGACATTATAAAATACCAGAAATTATATGTTAAAATCAGCCCCAACTTATCTGCGGGAGAACTTATCCGTGAGTATATATGGTAAGTCATATGATAGTTGTAATTTGTTACTAACCCTCACCTGTTCTGTTTGTCTTCTTGGTACTCAAATGTGGCACTTGGTGCCACGGCCCACCTGCCAGGTTGTTTTGCCTGCCTAAGGTAAAATCATCCCTGATGGACGATCGCAGGAATCGTGGGAAAGAGGGGTCCTTTCATCGGATTGGCTGGTCCAGAGCTGAGTCAGCTGTGAAATGGCCAATAGGGGGAGGCAGCTTGATGGTTGCGGTCTCCAGGACTCTGAACAAATCCAAATCCTAATATGTGATATCATCTACTGTTGAATTCTGCTCTTGTAATTATTTTATTTTTATACTGTATTGAGGATGACTTGTGTTCTGTTCTGTGTATTGTGTTGTATTGACCCCCTTCTCTTTGACACCCACTGCACGCCCAACCTACCTGGAAAAGGGTCTCTCTTTGAACTGCCTTTCCTGAGGTTTCTTCCATTTTTTTCCCCACAAGGTTTTTTTTGGGAGTTTTTCTTGTCTTCTTAGAGAGTCAAGGCTGGGGGGCTGTCAAGAGGCAGGGCCTGTTAAAGCCCATTGAGGCACTTCTTGTGTGATTTTGGGCTACACAAAAATAAATTGTATTGTATTGTATTGTATTTGAACATTTGATGGACAAGTTGTTCCGTAGCCAAGTGTCAGCAGGTCCCTCATTATTTTCATTAAATATTAAGCAGGTAGAAGGTCTGCAGTTGATTTCAAATGCTGAATTTACATTTGGAAGCTGTCACTGTGAACTCTCAATCTGAGGTCCAAAGAGCTGTCTGTGCAAGTAAAAACAGGCCATCATTAGGCAGAGAAAACAAAACAAACCCATCAGAGAGAGAACAAGCACCAGGAGTGGTCAACTCAACCATTTGTTAGATTCTTAAAGAGAAGGAACAGGTATTTCTAGGTCTGCACCCTCTGCACAGAGTCACCTCTGATGATCACAGGGTCTATGAAGGGCCTGGTCCTCCTAAAATCCACCACCAGCTCATTGGTTTTTCTGGTGTTCAGGTGTAGGTGGTTTAAGTTGCACCATCACCATTTAACAAAGTCCTTGATTAGGTTCCTATACTCCTCCTCCTGCCCACTCCTGGTGCAGCCCACGATAGCAGTGTCATCAGCGAACTTTTGCACGTGGCAGGACTCCAAGTTGTATTGGAAGTCTGATGTATGTTGGCTGAACAGGACTGGAGAAAGTACAGTCCCCTGTGGCGCTCCTGTGTTTCTGACCACAATGTCAGACCTGCAGTTCCCGAGACGCACATACTGAGGTCTGTCTGTAAGATAGTCCACAATCCATGCCACCAGGTGTGAATCTACTCCCATCTCTGTCAGCTTGTCTCTAAGGAGGAGAGGTTGGATTGTGTTGAAGGCGCTAGAGAAGTCCAAAAACATAATTCTTACTGTGCCACTGCCTCTGTCCAAGTGGGAGAGGGAACGGTGTAGCATGTAGATGATGGCATCTTTCGCTCCCACCTTCTCCTGGTATGCGAACTGCAGAGGATCGAGGGCGTGGTGGACCTGTGGCCTCAGGTGGTGAAGCAGCAGCCGCTCCATGGTCTTCATCAGATGTGACATCAGAGCAACAGGCCGGAAGTCATCCAGCTCACCAGGACGTGATAGCTTTGGGACTGGGGTGATACAAGATGTTTTCCAAAGCCTCGGGACTCTCCCCTGTTCCAGGCTCAAGTTGACGATGCGCTGTAGAGGACTCCCCAGTTCCAACGCACAGGCCTTCAGCAGTCGTGGTGATACTCCATCTGGACCTACTGCTTTGCTGGCATGAAGCTGAAAACCTACACTTCAATTACATAATGATTTCTACAATTCAAGTCCATTGTGGTGGTGTATGGAGCCAAAATTATCAAAATGGTGTCACTGTCCAAATACTTATGGACCTAACTGTAAGTGTGTATGACGGCCTGTAATGCAAGATAAATTTTGGGTGCCGACCTGGTCGATGGCTCAATAAACAACAACGCATCGGGTCCAGGGTCTTTTTGCCCTCCCAGTCAATAAGTCACGCCTCCCTTTGGGTGGCTGCGCTTTTAAGGTCCAGGGACCAGAAGGGGTGGAGCCAAATGACCTCACTGGGCGTTTTCTAGGCAGTGTGGAGGAAAAAGAAGACAACACAGTGAGCAACAGTGCCATCTCTTAGCCCACAGTGGAATTACATAACTGTGAGGAACCTGGAAGGGTGACCCTTTGATGTGCATGTGGGACAAGATGATCAAAAATAAAATTGAATTTGTCAGTAAGAATGGCTCTTGAAAAACAGAAGGGTGGACACTTGGTCACTTTTCTTACTTTAGAGATGGCATGGTGGCACAGAGATTTACCCATCCAGTATTGTCACCCTGTCACTGTTCTCCCTGTGGTCTCTATATGTTTTATTGGTTGCTCTACTTGTCCTCCCACATCCCATGTTATTCCCAGTTTCTGTATTGGCCCCATATGAATGGGGAACATGCAGTGGGCTGCCACCCATTCTGGGTCTGCTGTGATTGGACCAGACCATTTCAAACTATTGTGTTAAGGAGCAGGTTACACGTCATGGTTTAAAAGTGTGGTTTATTTTTCCATATATGAACAGTGTGACATAAGAACATTTATTTCTAAAGCACATTTTAAAACAAGATATAGTAGATTCAGGAAATCTTCAGACCCCTGAACTGTTTTCACATTTTCCTATTTAGCCTTCTGCTAAAATCGCGTCAAGAAAGTTTAATTGTAGTTTTATGGCTTTGGATTTCAAACCCTGAGGTGGTGGATTCCAAACTCTTAGCTAAATTCTATTAACTGGTAAAATGGCTTCTCTGTTCTTCACACTGGTGAAGCTCAGCCCGAGTGACCATGAGGTTCTTGGTCACCTCGCTTACCAAGGCCCTTTTCCCCAGATTGCACTGTTTGGCTGAGTACCCAGCTTTAGGAAGAGTTGTTGGTTGTTCCACACTTCTTCCATTTCATAGTCACGGAGGCCAGTGTACGCTGGAGGTCCTTCTGTGCTCCAGCCTTTCCTAGATCTGTGTCTTGACACAATTCTGTCTCTAAGCTCTGCAGGCAGCTCTTTCTCTTACTAAGGCCCTTCTCCCCCTGATTGCTTCCCCAAATTTGCACTCTTTTACTGGGCACTCAGCTCTAGGAAGAGTGGCAGTTGCTCCAAACTTCTTCCATTTAAGAATCATGGAGGCCACTGTTGATCTTGGGAACCTTCCATGCTGCAGACATTTTTTGTTGTCTTCTCCAGATGTTTGCTTCAACGCAATCAGCTCTCTAAGCTCAGTTGACTATTCCTTCAACCTCATGGCTTAGTATTTGCTCAACTGTGAGACCTTCTATAGAAGGGTGGGTGCCTTTTCTAATCATGCCCAGTGATTTGAATTGACCACAGGTGGGTCCAAACATCTCAACGATGATCAAGAGAATAAGATACACTTAGTAAGCAGCTTATTAGGAGGCAGTCTATCAGCTAAGTGTAAAGATCTGTGCGATGTGAGTGGAAGCTAGATGATGCGGCCAAAAGCTCACAGAGCATAGCAGTTACGGCTTTAGACTTCAAACCCTGAGGTGGTGGATTCTAAACTCTTAACTTAATTATATGTTCTTGTAAAATGGCTTCTCCCATCTCCACACAGGTTCTCTGGAGCTCAGCCATAGTGACCATCAGGTTCTTGGTCACCTCTCATGCCAAGGCCGTTTTCCCCAGATTGCATGGTCTGGCTGGGCACCCAGCCCTAAGAAGAGTGGTGGTTGTTCCAGACTTCTTCGATTTAAGAATTAATGGAGACCCCTGTTGTCTTTGGAACCATCAATGCAGACATTTTTTGTAGACTTGTCCAGATGTTTGACTCATCACAATCAGATCTCTAAGCTCTTCGGGCTATTCCTTCAACCTCATGGCTTAGTATTTGCTCAGCTGTGAGACATTCTATAGAAAGGTGGGTGCCTTTCCCAATCATGCCCAGTGAACTGAATTGACCACAGGTGGACTCCAAACATCTCAATGATGATTGAGAGGACATGATGAACTTAGTAAGCAGTGTAATGGGAGGCAGCCTATTAGCTGAGAAAAGCGCTATATAAATGTAATGAATTATTATTATTATTATTATTATTATAGCTAAACGTATAAATCTGTAGGATGTGAGTGGAAGCTAGAAGATGAGGCCAGACCCTCATACACAGCATAGTAGACATCATGGCTTTGGACATCAGACCCTGAAGTGGTGGATTCTAAACTCTTAACTAAATTATATTAACTGGTAAAATGGCTTCTCTAATCTTCACACAGGTTCTCTGGAGCTCAACCACAGTGACAATCGGGTTCTTGGTCACTTCTCTTACCAAGGCTCTTTTCCCCAAGTTTACACTGTTTGGCTGAGCACCCAGCTTTAGGAAGTGTTGTTGGTTGTTCCAAACATCTCCCATTTAAGAATCATGGAGGTCACTGTACTCTGGAGAACCTTCCGTGCTGCAGCTTTTCTAATATCTGTGTCTCATCACAATCCTGTCCCTAAGCTCTGCAGGCAATTCTTTCTCTAACCAAGGATCTTCTCCCCTGATTGCTTAGTTTGGCCAGGTGGCCAGCTGTAGGAAGAGTGGCAGTTGTTCCAGACTTCTTCTATTTGAGAATTATGGAGGCCACTGTTGTCTTGGGAACCTTCAATGCTGCAGGCATTTTTTGTAGCCTTCTCCTGGGGCCTCATGTATAAACGGTGCGTACGCACAGAAATGTTGCGTGTGAACGTTTCCATGTTCAAATCGCGACGTATAAAACCTAAACTTGGTGTAAAGCCACGCACATTTCCACGGTACCTCATACCGTGCCGTACACAAGTTCTCCACTCGGTTTTACAGACTGGCGGCACCCAGCGTCAAAGCAATGCTACTGTTCCTGTGTGGTTTATCTTTCTTTTTCAGATCCACATTCCTAACACGGCTTTATAAATACACTGAAATTAACCGCTGTAAAAGATGCAAAAGAATGCAGCATAAAGGTTTGGGGTTTTCCGGCCCCGTATATTGTAGACGCTCCACAGTAATCAAAAAAATAATGGTCAAACATATAAACAAAAACAGTTCATATCCGCGACACCGAAGCATGGCGTCGGCGGCCATTTTATGAAGGAGGAGCCGGAAGTGGAGGAATGCTGGAAAGGAGCTGTGAGGGAGGATGGGATTGATGATGTCAGGACAAGATGGAGGAGGAAGGGCGGAAGTACCGTACTGCGGTCAAACTCGGCTTATGGTGGCGGAGCGTCTTTTTTCCTGTAAGAAAGTAAAGGGAGAGAGTTAGTACCCCACCATTCCCTGCCGGCAAATACCTTTCCAGGTGTGTTCAGATCCGTCCGCGGTCTCCTACTCGCTCGTGCGTGACACAGCATATTGTTTATTAGTTTAATGCATCTGATTGTAATTAACCTGTAACAATATAACGGTCCGCAGAATTGTCAAACTATTGTAAATACCATAGCTGCTTTAGCGTTGTTACTCTCACTGCACCTTCTTCTTCTTCTTTCAGCTGCTCCCGTTAGAGGTTGCCACAGCGGATCATCTTTTTCCACATTACTCTCACTGCACCACTTGGAGCAGCTGATCAGAAAGAGAATTATTGGTATACAGCATCAAGCACACGCTGCCTCAGCCATGCTTCCTATTTGAACTGCTTCTCACACGGCAAACGCTTCAAACCTTTCCTGTATGGACCTCGTGCTTCAGAAACAGTTTCATCCCAAGAGCTCTAAACGCAATCAATCAAGTGCTCCTTGTAGATCTGTCTGGACTTATAAGTACAATCACCTTACTGTAAACTTGCACTACAGTTATAATATTGCACAACCTGAGCCACTTTATAAAGCACGTATTTACATATGATGACGATATCATTTTTAAGATGAAATGCAGCAAAACATGTTTATTACATTATACAGATAAAACTTTAACATCATTTACATAATCTATATTGGTAATAATTAAAGGACACGGTGTTGCTAAGCTAGCAAGGATCTGGCGCTCCGTTCACAGATTGTTACTGCCCCTGAGAAAGAAAAGGAAGGACAGGAATTGGAGGTTAGTACGTTTGAGAGATGGTACTGCTGCAATAAAGTATTTCATCAAAGGTCACGCACAATCACTGCGCCACCGTGTTCCCATGTTTAATAACATGCTTTAACTCCTATCATCATGAAAATGATATCATGTATACGTCTCAGTATTTTAATTATTCAGAGAGCTGTAATATCATGAATGTAATGGAGTCTGTGTCCTGTCGGAGGAAGAGAAAGCCCGTTTAATGAAGCACGTAGTGATTCACACACATAGAGAACATAGAAGATCACATACAAAACAAAGCATTTCACGTGCTACTTTAGTTACGATGGGATTGAGAAACTAGTAAATTAAACGATTTTAAGATTAAGTTTAAGATGTTCTACTTTAATGACAAAATAAACTACGTGATTAAAGTGGAAATTTAGTGATTAAAGCTGACATTTCGTGCTTTTTCCCCACTGTGTGCCTTTTTTTTTTCTCTGTAACCTAATAAGCTTCCATATGACACTCAGACGGTGGGCTACAACTCGCCTTTTTACGGCGACTTTGATAGGTGACAACTTCTTTTTTATTTCGGGCACTGTGCAACTTTGTGAACTTGAGCTTTCGAGTTTCTCCAACACGCTATGTCAGTCGATCAACTTCCTTTTCTTGTTTATATCACTGTTTAAACCAACAAATAGTACGTTTTTCTTTGCCTCCACTTGGTATTCGCTGAAACTGTTCTATTTTTCCTTGTGGTTTTGCCATTGTCTTTTCACAGAACGCTGAGCTTAAGGGCTATTTATATTCATTTACATATTCAAAGAGGCGTAATTCTGGGAGAAGGTTGGGGTACCAGGCACGTGCGTTACTTTTCACGCTGATTGATTTATGTAGCAGAAGAACGTGGAAGTTTGCGTACACACAGATTCCTGCATCTGCATTTTTCTGTGCGTACGGACATTCCCGCCTTTGTACTCATGCCATGTTATAGTGTGAGTTCTACGCACGACGTTATACATGAGGCCCCAGATGTTTGCCTCAACACAATCAGCTCTCTAAGCTCTGCATTTTCTCAGCTGTAAGACCTCCTGTAGAAGGGTGGGTGCCTTTCCCAATCTTGTCCAGTGAATTGAATTGACCACAGGTGGACTCCATACATCTCAATGATGAACAAGAGAATAGGATACACTTAGTAAGCAGCTTAATGTGATTCAGCCTATCAGCTAAACGTAAAGATCTGTGGGATGTGAGTGGAAGCCAAAAAATCCAATCAGAAGCTCACACAGCATAGCAGTTATGACTTTGGACTTCAATCCATGAGGTGGTGGATTCTAAAGTCTTAACTAAATTATATGTACTTGTAAAATGGCTTCTCCCATCTCCACGCAGTTTCTCTTGAGCTCAGCCAAAGTGACCATTGGGTTCTTACCAAGGCCCTTTTCCCCAGATTGCTCTGTTTGGCTGGGCACCCAGCTTTAGGAAGAGTTGTTGGTTTTTCCACACTTCTTCCATTTTAGAGTTACGGAGGTCAGTGTACACTGGAGGTCCTTCAGTGCTACCGCCTTTCCTAGATCTGTGTCTTGACACAATCCTATCTCTAAGCTCTGCAGAAAGCTCTTTCTCTTACAAAGGGTCTTCTCCTTTGACTGCTTAGTTTGGCTGGGTGGCCAGCTCTTGGGAAAGTGGCAGTTGATCTAAGCATCTTCTATTTAAGAATCATGGAGGCCCCTGTTCTCTCGGGAACCTTCAAGGCTGCAGACATTTTTTATAACCTTCTCCAGATCTTTGCCTCAATACCATCCTGTCTCTAAGATTTGTTGACTATTCCTTCAACCCAATGGCTTGGTATTGGCTCAACCGTGGGACCTTCTATGGACAGGTGAGTGCCCCTCCTAATCATGTTCAATGTACTGAATTGGCCACAGGTGGATTCCAAACATCTCAAGGATGAGCAATAGAATGGGATTCAACTGGGCCAGAGCAAATAGCCTGAATTGTTGGATGACTGGAATAGTTCTGTATTTTTGCAAAACTTTCTAAAATCCAGTCTTATGCTTAGTTAATGGGTGGGCCTCTCTGGCAGTGTCTTAAATTGGTTTGAATCCTACCTGGCAGGTAGAAAATTCTTTGTTAGTTGTGGTGACTATACTTCAAAGACCCTTGATATTCTATATGGTGTTCCACATGGTTCTATCCTGGGTCCGCTGCTCTTTTCGATTTACATGCTTCTGTTAGGTCAGATTATCTCGGGCATAATGTGAGTTACCACAGCTATGCTGATGACTCCCAGCTGTATTTATCAATAGAACCTGATGACCCCGACTCTCTTGATTCACTGACACAGTGCCTTACTTGTGTTTCCGAATGGATGAGTAATAATTTTCTCAAACTAAGTAAAGAGAAAACAGAAATTTTAGTGATTGGCAATAATGGATATAATGAGGTTATTAGAAATTAGGGTTAAAAGTCAAGACGGAGGTAAAGAATTTAGGGTTAACTATTGACTCGGACCTGAATTTTAAATCACATATTAATCAGATTACTAGGACAGCATTTTTTCACTTAAGAAATATAGCAAAAGTTAGACCTCTTATAACATTGAAAGATGCTGTTCACAATTTTTTTTTAGTCGGCTAGATTACTGTAACACACACCTGAAAAAAGACATCAATCAATTACAATGAGTGCAGAATGCAGCTGCTAGAATCCTAACTAGGAAACAAAAATCCGAGCACATCACCCCAGTCTAGGCGTCATTACACTGGTTACCAGTGTCATTTAGAATTGACTTTAAAATACTTCTTATAGTTTACAAAGCCTTCAGTAATCTGCTCCATCTTATATTTCGGAATGTCTGTCACTTTACATTCCAAATTGTAACCTTAGATCTTCAAATGAGTGTCTGCTTAGAATTCCAAGAGCTAAACTTAAAAGAAGTGGTGAGGCGAATGGACTTCTGCTGCTATGCATCTCAAATCTGAAATAGCAGACTGTTAGAAATTCGCCAGACTAATACAGTGAAGCACTTTAAAAAACTGTTAAAAACACATTACTTTAACATGGCTTTCTCAGAGCTTCATCTTAGTTTAATCCTGATGCTCTGTATATTCAATTAGTTATCATTATTATTCATGGTGATCCACAATCTGTACTAACCCCTACTTTCTCTTCTGTTCTTTTTCCGGTTTTCTGTGGTGGCGAACTGTGCCACCACCACCTGATCAAAGCAACGTGATGTCCCTACATTGATGGATTAAAGGCCAGAAGTCCAAATGACCATCATCCATGTGAACCCTGAATACAATGAGGACTGATTGTGAGGTCATTTATGTTAGCTAGAATGCCTAGAGGGGGCTGGGTCGTCTCGTGGCCTTGGTGCCCCTGCAGATTTTATTTTTTCTCCAGCTGCCTGGAGTTTTTTTTGTTTTTTTCTGTCCTCCCTGGCCATCGGACTTTACTTTTATTCTATGTTAATTAGTGTTTTCTTATTTTAATTCTTACTTTGTCTTTTTTCTCTTTCTTCATCATGTAAATCACTTTGAGCTACATTGTTTGTATGAAAATGTGCTATAGAAATAAATGTTGTTGTTGTATCAAAATCTATGGAGGGATCTGGATGGAGGAGAAGAGGACTAACGATTTCAAGGGGTGGAGTGAGGTGGAGCCTTCAGTGAAAAACATAATGACAAACGAGAAGCCGAACAGGTAGTTTTAGAATGACATGAAACTGAACCATTGTTCAAATTGAATGATAGTAATGACGACGTGCATCGGTCATCAGATGTTAACATGGAAGGTGAAACTGATTCATAATATGTCACAGTAAGAACAAAACACCGTGATATGCAGGGTGAATTTGGTTGCGTGGAGGTTCAGGATGGTGTGACAGTAGCTGAATGACAAAATAATTGCGATTGAGTTCAAGTACAAGCAGGACAGGAGCCCCCTAAGCACTGTTCACAATGTGCCAACTGCCAATGTTCATGTCAGGGGAAATGTGGAAGTCACAAAACTTTGCTCTGTGGTGGACTACAATAACACCAGGGGGATACCCATCATGCAGGCCAGGCACTGGCATTTGTGGAAGCAACAGAAAAGATATAAGAAAAACGTGCCAAGAAACACATGGCTGGTGTCCCGATTGTGATGTCAGGCTGTGCGTTAGTGATGGTTTCAAAACGTATCACGCAAAGGCCTTGTACTAAATCTACATCAGTACAACAGTGGAAACTCGACAGACTTTTTCTTCATTATTTATGCTGACGTTTGTTATTTACGTTTCTGTTACACATAGAGAAATCTTTTCTTGTTGAAAAATTCAACGTTTCTTACTTGATTTTTCCTGTGGTAAACATAACGTGAAGAAGAGTTAATGGAGGTCCCCTATCTGAGCTTTCAGTTGACTGCCTCTGAAGGTCCTTCTTATTTTTAAGTCAGTATGGTGGGCAAACCGTCAAAAAGAACACAACAAACAACTCTACGAAAAGAAAATGTCCAAGTCACGGAATATCCCGTTACAACGATGGTAATCATGTGCATACGTACACTTCCTGTCCAATTTCCGTTGACCGCAACGCGGAACGACAGAGACCATAAAAAACAAAAAACTGCGTTGGAAAAAGTTGTAAAAAATGTACCACTAAACCAAAGGGGAATTGTAAGCAAAAAATGAAAGGCAGAAACGAAACCTGACAAAAAAAAAAGTTTTGAAAATGAGTGAAGAAGAAAGTCACATAATCAACAACGGGTGCAAGAGGTTGTCAGGTGGCTGTTTATTCATTATGATTATTTACAGTGCTACCTCGGTATACGTCCTTAATCTGTTCCAGATCCTTTGACTTATACCAAACAGGACGTATACCAAACAAATTTTTCCCATAAGTAATAAAGGGAAAATGATTAATCCGTTCCCATGAAAAAAAATCCTATTGTTATTGCCATATTATACATTGATGGGGTTGTATAAAATAATTTATACACTGCTTAATACTAAAATACATAAATACAAAAGCAATTAGATGAAATAAATGAAAATTTAACCTCACTTTACTTTTTAATAATGTCTTTGTTTTTCACAATCGTACAGTGGGATGCAAAAGTTTGGGCAACCTTGTTAATAGTCATTATTTTCCTGTATAAATCGTTGGTTGTTACGATAAAAAATGTCAGTTAAATATATCATATAGGAGACACACACAGTGATATTTGAGAAGTGAAATGAAGTTTATTGGATTTACAGAAAGTGTGCAATAATTGTTCAAACAAAATCAGGCAGGTGCATAAATTTGGGCACCACAAAAAAGAAATGAAATCAATATTTAGTAGATCTGCCTTTTGCAAAAATTACAGCCTCTAAACGCTTCCTGTAGGTTCCAATGAGAGTCGGGATTGTGGTTGAAGGTATTTTGGACCATTCCTCTTTACAAAACATCTCTAGTTCATTCAGGTTTGATGGCTTCCGAGCATGAACAGCTCTCTTTAACTCACACCACAGATTTTCAATTATATTCAGGTCTGGGGACTGAGATGGCCATTCCAGAACGTTGTACTTGTTCCTCTGCATGAATGCCTTAGTGGATTTTGAGCAGTGTTTCGGGTCGTTGTCTTGTTGAAAGATCCAGCCCCGGCGCAGCTTCAGCTTTGTCACTGATTCCTGGACATTGGTCTCCAGAATCTGCTGATACTGAGTGGAATCCATGCGTCCCTCAACTTTGACAAGATTCCCAGTCCCTGCACTGGCCACACAGCCCCACAGCATGATGGGACCACCACCATATGTTACTGTAGGTAGCAGGTGTTTTTCTTGGAATGCTGTGTTCTTTTTCCTCCATGCATAACGACCCTTGTTATGCCCAAATAACTCCATTTTAGTTTCATCAGTCCACAGCACCTTATTCCAAAATGAAGCTGGCTTGTCCAAATGTGCTTGAGCATACCTCAAGCGGCTCTGTTTGTGCTGTGGGCGGAGAAAAGGCTTCCTCTGCATCACTCTCGCATACAGCATCTCCTTGTGTAAAGTGCGCCGAATGGTTGAACGATGCACAGTGACTCCATCTGCTGCAAGATGATGTTGTAGGTCTTTGGTGCTGGTCAGTGGGTTGACTCTGACTGTTCTCACCATTCGTCGCTTCTGTCTATCCGAAATCTTTCTTGGTCTGCCACTTCGAGCCTTAACTTGAACTGAGCCTGTGGTCTTCAATTTCCTCAATATGTTCCTAACTGTGGAAACAGACAGCTTAAATCTCTGGGACAGCTTTCTGTATCCTACCACTAAACCATGATGGTGAACAATCTTTGTCTTCAGGTCATTTGAGAGTTGTTTTGTGACCCCCATGTTGCTACTCTTCAGAGAAAATTAAAGGAGGAGGGAAACTTACAATTGACCCCCTTAAATACTCTTTCTCATTATAGGATTCACCTGTGTATGTAGGTCAGGGGTCACTGAGCTTACCAAGCCAATTGGAGTTCCAATAATTAGTTCTAAAAGTTTTGGAATCAATAAAATGACAACGGTGCCCAAATTTATGCACCTGCCTGATTTTGTTTGAACAATTATCGCACACTTTCTGTAAATCCAATAAACTTCATTTCACTTCTCAAATATCACTGTGTGTGTCTCCTATATGATATATTTAACTGACATTTTTTATCGTAACAACCAACGATTTATACAGGAAAATAATGACTATTAACAAGGTTGCCCAAACTTTTGCATCCCACTGTAGATACTGTCGTTCTCAGCATACGATATGCAGCAGCCAAGTTTCAGATACGCATGCCACCTTCATACTTTTCAACAACCAATTCACATTTACACAAAAAACACAAAATCACGTGTAAATTCACTGTTCTAGCGAGTATTGACGCTCGTGGGCAGTCGTGGCTTTGTCTCGAGAGAGCTAAACAAGGGTAGCGCACGGTGTTCTAGCACGGGAATCGTATTCCAAAGAAAGGTCGTATACCAAGCAACATTATTTCCAACAGGTGCAGTCATATCAGGTAACCCCGCCTGTCCATCAGCGTCCACAGGACTCCCCGCCGCACCCCACTCACGTCTCCGACTCCTCTGCTTTGTTCTAAGGAGAGCCCCCACACTCAAGCACAGGCCTGCCTCCCCCCTCTCCCTTCCTTGGGGACAGCTGCCACTGGGGGGCACGGCGGCCCTTCAGAAACACCCTCTTAAACAGTTTTTCAATGGAAATGAAACACACTCTTTCAGTACCTCATTGTGGGATCAGCTACTGGCTTGCCGTGTGAGGGCTACAAACAGTTAAAAGATCGAACCGCGGCCATCAGAAGGTCTCTCACTCTCCCAGACTCCCTCCGCTGTGGCCGTTGCTGGCGACCCACTGCATCCCCTTGATAAAGAAGACTTTGTGTTCTTTTGAGCAGGAGTCGGGGCCGGAGCGTCACGTTTGACAGCTGTTCCCTGTGAGGCCGGATCGCCTCTGTAAGAGACTCGAGTTTGTTATTTGGCAGAACAGCAATGAAGTTTCTACTCCCTGAACTTTCCTGTGTGACTTTGTGACCCAAGCTTGACAGGTGCCATACTCCCGACCACCCTGCCTCTTTCTTCTCCCTTAACCTCCCTTCTGAACCTCTCAAATATATATATTTTTTTAACTCGATCCTCTCTGATTGTTTGCTTTTGTGATCGGATCTCTCTGATCCTTTCCTTGTTTGATCCTCTAGGCCACAGTTGTCCAACTCCAGTTCTTGAGGGCCGCAGTGGCTGCAGGATTTCATTCTAACCATCTTCCTCATTAGTGAGCAGTTTTTGCTGTTAACTTCTTTTTCTTTAGTTTTAATTAACTTGACTCAGGCTCCTTAGTTGTCTCTTTTTTCCTTAATTAGCAGCCAAACAATAATGACACACAAAACGAGCCGCCCCATGACCAGCTCACCTGTGCCCGTCACACAATATCTAAAAATAAAGAAAGGTGAAGGTCTTGGTAAGGTTGATCTCTCAGGTCACCAAAACATTTTGACGGTGTTCTTAGAAAAAACAGAAAGTCAACAGTTTTGGAAATGTCTGCAGTGGAAGAATGAGAGCAGCAACAGGCCATGGAATTAAATAACGGGTTTAATTTACAGCAAGAATCAGCTTCTCATTAAGAGATTGGTTGGAGTTTGAAATCCCAGTTTAGCCGGTCATCTGTTGGCTCGTTTCACGTCTCATTTCCGCTTGGCTGTCATTTAATGAAGAAAAAAATCAATTCAGAAGACTGAATCCTCCAAAACAGGGCTATTAAAATTAAGGAGTGAATTAGCAGTGAAAACTGATCACTGATTAGGATAAGGGTTAGAATGAAAACCTGCAGCCACTGAGGCCCTCCAGGCCTGGAGTTCAACACCCCTGCTCTAGGCCTTTCTTCTTTGATCTTCTTTTCATTGTTGATCTCTTGATCTCATCATTTTCAATTTGGCTTGCTTTTTTGGGTCTGATCCCTGAATATTTTGATCCTAGTTCCTCAATCTACCATTGCTTTTTTTCTTTTATAACCACCGATTGGGTGCAGGGGCTGTTCTCCCCCTCTTCTGAGGTGTGAATGAAGCACCTAACTGACCCGTTCACATTTGCACATGAATGTGTGATCAGCCAAGCACCCCGATCAGCCTCAAACATGCACCCGCACGGAACCTACACGCTCCGGGACTCGAGTATGTGCTTCACCAGGGAGCTCGTATCACAGCACTGGTGGGCCATACCTTTGTCGATAGATCATCTCACATCTACTGTAGGTCACAGTAATTATAAAGATTCCTGCCGACTATGCTAGACAATATTTTTTTTCCTAATTTTTTTTAATTCTTCTTTTTTTTTAGGTCTGAATTTTACCTCACAAACTTCAAAAGCAGTTAATGAACCCTCAAAAATTTCCCGGTTACAACGACTCCTTATATATGTGCTGTTTAAATATACAGTATCTCACAACAGTGAGTACAGCCCTCACATGTTTGTAAATATTTTATTCTATCTTTTCATGGGACAACACTGTCAGTGTACAGCTTGTACGAGGTGTGGCAGAAAAGTCATGAGACTGGCAACACTGCAAGCGATCTGGCAACGCTGAGCTGTTGTCCTTGATAGAGCACGTGTATCAGTACCCTCCCATAGCTCAGTGTGAGTTTCAACTCCTTCCGTTAAGTACGTGATTTTTGTGACTGCTATTAGCGAAGTTGTGTTTTTGGTTGTGCGTCACGCAAAATGGAACAGCGGAATTTGGAGCAACGTTGTGCCATTAAATTTTGTGTTAAGCTTGGAGAATCGGCAAGTGCGACGTTTGAAAAGTTAAAACAGGCCTATGGGGAACATTCTTTATCCCGAGCTCAAGTTTTTCAGGGAGGCCTTCAACTTCGAAAACCAATGAAAACATCGAACGTGTGAACACTCTTGTGAGATCAGACCGTCGTTTAACATTAAGAATGTTGAGTGAACAATTAAATTTGAACAGATTTACCGTTCATCAAATTTTGACTGAACATTTGCACATGCGAGAGGTCTGTGCCAAAATGGTGCCGAAAAACCTCACAATTGAGCAGAAGGACAATCGAAAAAACGCATTCCTGTGGTTCCCCTGCCCCCTTATTCACCTGACCTCAGTCCGTGTGACTTTTTCCTTTTTCCTAAACTGAAAAATGTCCTCAAAGGACGTCATTTCGGGACTTTAGAAAATATCTAAAAGAGTGTAACGGACATGCTGAAGACCATACCGGTTGAAGACTTCCAGCGCTGCTACCAACAGTGGGAACAACGTCTCCATCGGTGTGTAGCTGCCCAAGGGAACTACTTTGAAGGGGATAACATTGATGTTTGAAAAAAATAAAAACTGGTAAATAAAAAATCAGTCTCATTACTTTTCTGCCACACCTCGTATAACAGTGTATATTTGCTGTCCCCTCAAAATAGCTCAACATACAGCCATTAATGTCTAAACCACTGGCAACAAAAGTGAATACACCCCTAAGTGAAAAATGTCCACATTGTGCCCAATTAGCCATTTTCCCTCCCGGGTGTCATGTGACTCGTTAGTGTTACAAGGTCTCAGGTGTTTTAAATTTGCTGTCAACGCTCTCACACTCTCTCATACTGGTCACTGGAAGTTCAACATGGCATCTCATGGCAAAGAACTCTCTGAGGATCTGAAAAAAAGAATTGTTGTTCTACATAAAGATGGCTGAGGCTATAAGAAGATTGCCAACATCCTGAAACTGAGCTGCAGCACAGTGGCCAGGAACATACAGCGACAGGTTTAACAGGACAGGGTCCACTCAGAACAGGCCTCGCCATGGTCGACCAAAGAAGTTGAGTGCCACGTGCCCAACGTCATATCCAGAGGTTGTCTTTTGAAAATAGATGTATGAGTGCTGCCAGCATTACTGTAGAGGTTGAAGGGGTAGGGGGTCAGGCTGTCAGTGCTCAGACCATATGCCCGCCACACACGGCATCAAATTGGTCTGCATGGCTGTCATCCCAGAAGGAAACCTCTTCTGAAGATGACGGACAAGAAAGCCCACAAACAGTTTGCTGAAGACAAGCAGACTAAGAACATGGATTACTGGAACCACGTCCTGTGGTCTGATGAGACCAAGATAAACTTATTTGGTTCAGATGGTGTCAAGCGTGTGTGGCGACAAATAGGTGAGAAGGACAAAGACAAGTGTGTGTTGCCTACAGTCAAGCATGGTGGTGGGAGTGTCATGGTTTGGGGCTGCATGAGTGCTGTCGTCACTGGGGAGCTACAGTTCATTGAGGGAACCATGAATGCCAACATGTACTGTGACATACTGAAGTAGAGTCTGATCCCCTCCCTGGGCCGCAGAGCAGTATGCCAACATGATAACATCCTCAAACACACCACCAAGACGACCACTGAGGGTAAAGGTGCTGGACTGGCCAAGCATGTCTCCAAACCTAAACCCTATTGAGCATCTGTGGGGCATCCTCAAGCGGAAGGTGGAGGAGCTCAAGGTCTCTAACATCTACCAGCTCCGTGATATCATCATGGAGGAGTGGAAGAGGATTCCAGCGGCAACCTGTGAAGCTCGTGTGAACTCCATGCCCAAGAGAGTTAAGGCAGTGCTCGAAAATAATGGTGGCCACACAAAATATTCACACTTTGGGCACAATGTGGACATTTGTCACTTAGGGATGTACTCACTTTTGTTGTCAGCAGTTTAGACATTAATGGCTGTGTGTTGAGTTATTTTGAGGTGACAGCAAATTGACACTGTTATACAAGCTGTACACGGATTACTTTACATTGGATCAAAGTGTCACATCTTCAGTGTTGTCCCATGAAAAGATGTAATAAAATATTTACAAAAATGTGAGGGGTGTACTCACTTTTGTGAGATATTGTATCTATATATATATATATATATATATAAAAAATGCTCACCTTTCTCAACACCTGCCTGATGCTCCCCCAGGAGCCCGTCAAATTACCCTGAACATAAAGGATGACAAATTAACGACGAGCGGAACTTGCATATGCTGGCACATTAAATATTTATTAGAGGCATATTGCTGGATGCCCAGCTGTGAAAGCGGTTTTCATGCTGTCAATCATTTGTATAAGTGGGGTGACTCGGCCGCCGCGTTGAAAACAGCACTTAGCAGAAGTGGATGTCGCTCGGTTAACCTCGCGGCACTTGAGCAACTGAACGCACTGCAGGTATGCGGCTTGCACCTCGCTGACTCGAGACCTTGGCTTTGATTCATTGCTTTTTTTAGCAATTAAGTTTTTTTCTTATATTCAGAATAAACAGATGCGATAATGTTATTTTCATGTTAAAGGATCATTCATTCCGGGATAACGCTGTTCAAGCTGCCAGGCTGGGGCCGAGCTGCAGATACAATCTGACCTTAGATAACCAGGCCGGTAGCACTTAGCTGAGGAACAACATGGTGGTCTCTTTTGAAAAGTGTAATGTAATGTATCAACAATACGCTACAATTACCGAATACGTGCGCCGCACTTCATCTTCACAGGTCAGTGCACATGCGATACTAGAAAACCGCAGACTGGAAAGAGCAATTCCATCATATGGCAGCTAAGTCAATTTCTAAGGAAACAGAAGGTGTGAATTTTTCCGCTTTCTTAAAATGCAATGACTTATGTGTCAGCCTGCGTATTTTCTATTTTATTATCGTTTTTGTTCATTTTAGTTCACAATTCGCAATGTTTCTGTGTTAATTTTATATTTAGTTATTATTCAACTAGATGTGCTACCTGGTTGAGATCTACGTAATCAACAAAGACCTCAGTGTTAAGTGCCTTGAGCTAAAGTGCTAAATAAATAAAATGTATTATTACTAGTCTTATTATTATTACTGTTAGTTTGCACCATCTATTGGATTGTATTTTGTAATGCATGTAGTAATATAATTTGTCATTCCAACAGATGGCACGTCACAAACATTTGTATTAATGAAACACATTGCATTTGTCATTCTAACTGATGGTGCATCATAGGCATTTGGAATAACAAAATGCAATTCATTTGTCATTCCAACAGATGGCACATCTTGTCTTACTCCTGTTCTGATTCCAGACCACTGAGACCTGTCTTTGAGGAATCCCATACCAAATGGCATATAACATAGACATATGCATTGCATTTGACATTCCAACAGACGGCGAGTCACAAACATTGGCAGTAATGCATTTTATTACTACAAATGGTTGTGTTGTGCCATCTGTTGGAATGACAATTGCAATGTGTTTTATTACAATACATGTTTGTAATGTAACATCTGTTGGTATGGCAAATGCAATGAATTTTATTAATACAAATGTTTGTGATGTGCCATCCATTGGAATGACTA